>JAQPZY010001358.1:1950000-2336440 GCA_029931535.1 Margaritifera margaritifera | reverse complement strand
TTGAGTTAGGAAAGCCTGGGAGGTGGAACTTGTTTTTCTTCTTCTTCTCCTCCTCCTCCTTCTTCTTCTCAGGTATCCAGTCGGGATGATTCAATTGTCTGTACTTGTCCCTGAATTTTCATCCAGTTCAAGTTCAGACGATTGAATTGTTTTTTCTCTTTTTTCCTTAACCCACACTTAACTTGATTTTGGCGACCCTTCCTGTTCCATAATTTTTTAATAATCGTTTCCACTCGGAGCAGGGCCGCTTCATGTCGAGTGAGGATTATGCATTTTAAATTATCATCTAATTTATGGATGCAATCCAAAACTTCTTTAAGAAGTCCTACTCGACAAGGTGAAGAGGAGTTCTTGGTTCTTCTTAAACTTTCCTCCTCCTTCTTCACTTCTTGAATTAAATTCAAAATCAAGTTAATGTAGGTGAAGTGTTCTATTTCCCACTGCAGACTGACTGATACCACCCCATCATTTTTTGCCTATAATACTTAACTTCCACCATCCAGTCCCCAGGCTTCCTGTAGATTTTCAATGATATCAACTCATTCTTCAGCAATGAAAAGTGTGAATGGTCCCGTCACTGTGGAAGGCACCGCTTTATATTCGAGAAGCGCGGACGTGATGGAAAACATCCCCCTTCCCCCCCCCAAAAAAAAAACAAAACAAAAAAAAAAAAAAAAAAAACACACCACACTATCCTTTTTTTATATCAAACACAAACTTACACAAAACAAAAAACATACAAGGGGAAAGGGTTTTTTTGTGGGGTAGACCTATCACAAAACAAAAAAAATTAATATACCAAAACATATAAAAACACACACACATATATAGGCAATCATTGGAAAAATTAATCTTTTCTTGAGTAATGGTTGGCCCTAAAAAAGGGCCTTTGGGTTTTTTTTGTTTTTTGGGTTTAGCATGTACATCTTTGGCTAGTGTTCTTCTTTTCTTTCTACTTCTTCTAACTTCTGGTCCGTAGAGAAGGGACTCTCTTCAAACCATCCTTGACGTTCGATGTAGATACGTCTTTTCCATTCGGTGGATTCTGTTATTTTTGTGTAGCCCATGAGGCTTTCACATACATTGGGAATGCTGGATTAAACAGCATTCCCGAGACAATGTTCGAATGCTTCCACGCTAACACCACATGATTTAGTCTTTTTTGAGTGGTTTCTGGAGAAAAACCGGTGAAGCTTTATGACGACAAGCGGTAGTATATATACCTTACGATCGGATTGAAATGGATCGAAATCAACTTACCAATCCAAATGCGCGTTTACAAGTGGGTCGAGTTTTCTTCCCATGGGAAGAGAGCGGGGGTGTGACCGTCATCTCGGGTATAAAGGTATCGTAAGCGTTCGTTGGGTTTATTACTTTTTCGACAGCCTTCATGGAGACCTGAAAGACAAGTAGTACTATTGTATTGGAGTGAGCCTTCAATGATTAATGCTGCTGCATTAATGAACTTCCGCCGGAAGACTTTAATTTAGATTTACTAAATCAAGATTTTGAAGACTACTACCTACTACTACTGCTACTACTACTACCGCTACACCAATGATGGACTGAATTTTAAAAAAAGGCAAATGGAAGAGATGGAAAATTTTTTTTAAAAAGCAACGAGAAGATGGAAGAAATGTTTCTTCTTCTTCAACAGCAGCAGAAAGAAGAAGAAGAGAGAAGAAGAAGACAAAGTGAGGAAGAAATCAGACAGCAGCAGCAGCAGCAGTTACAAGAGGAGGAGAAGAAGGAAACAGTAAAGGAAGGCATCAGTCTTGAAGAAAAAACCGGTAAGTCTGTTAGAAGAGAATATTAATATGAGTTAAAATGGATGACCAATGTCTATAAGTATTCTTTAACTCATCAACCACCTAAACGAAAAAGACCATCACGGGCTAAACAACATTCTTCTAAGCCTTCAGTTCTAGTGAGATGCCACCACCACCCACCACCACCAGTAGGCTACCACCATAAGCAAAACACCATCAGTATGCAGCAGCATTAACAGGATATGGATTGGGCCGTGGTAAAGGACTACGGCATTTGAAGTTGATTTGAAGTTTTGTTTTTTAACCAAAAAAACAACAACCAAAAAAAACAAAACAACCCCAACGGTCCTTTTAAGGGCCCCCAGATTTCTAGAAAAGAAATCAAATTGCCAAAAAATACCAGTTAAAACTTAAAAAAAATCCCATGGTGTTGTATATCAGTGTGCGTGCGTGCGTGCATCCTCTACTCTAAAAAACAAATAACACAAAAACACTTACTTTTTTCTCCAGTCTGGTGTATTCTTCCATTTTATTTTTACAAAATAATTCAGCAATAACATATAACACCAAAAAAACACAACAAAGTTCCTTTTTTGTTCCTGTCTGTCTCTCTTGTGTTTCTTGAATTTCTTCTTCATAGGAACCCTTATCGTCACAGGAAATCATATCTTCCCATATCTTCTTCATTCTCACTGTCTTCCCATTCTTCTCACTCTCTTCTTACTTTTCTTGATGATATGTTCTTCTTCTTCTTCTAGGTTTTTTGTTGTTGAATCGGCTTCCCTCCCTCTTCCTCTGGTAGATTTTCTTCTTCTTGTTCTTTCTGAGGGCACTCCGAAGACCAATGTCTTGGTCCTTTACAATGATAACAGGTATCTTTTGTTTGTCTCTCTTTTGCTGTTGACGTTGTGGACATTCTGGAGACCAATGTTTTTTCTCTTGACAGAATATAACCAAGTATCTTGACTTTTATCTCGAGAGGTAGAGGAGGAGTAGTCCTTACTCTTACTGCTAGAATACTTTCGAATGACTGTCTGCAAATCTCTCACCAAAAAAAGCAATCTGTCTTTTTGACTCTTCCATCTTTTCAGCAGTTTTGAAAGTTCAAATCACCAAAGACTGATTCTGAAGGTAAGAAGGTCTCTCTTTATATACTCTTCTCTCTCTATATAAAGGTACCTGGGGTGAAAACTGAATCAGTTTCAAAGTAAAGTTCAAGATGAAAAGATCACGCCCAAACCATGAGAAACCAGAAGAAGAACAAGAACCAAACCAAGAGGCCACGACGACGAAGGTTTTCCGTGCCACCTGAAACACCCCTTAGATGAACTACTAGCTCAAGTCCATGCCAGTGACTTCGAAGACGAGATGAGTGAACCTGAAACCTTACCACCACCACCTTTCCAAAACACCAAAACAAAAACCACTACCAGAACCCCTGACCAAGAAAAGTCCTACGTGGCTCCTGAAAATTACTATCGATTCGAGAGACTCAAAAATAACTTCTCGAAAATTTAGAACCACGGCGTACACTCACACGGTACACTTCAAAGACTTCAAGTCCGAAGTACCTCCCGAGAAAGCGGCGGGGTTCATATAGCGATTTGTGGAGTTCTGTGTTACAGAATTGAAAACGGCAATGTGGAGCCAAAGAAGATGATCGCTTGAGACTGGCCATCCATCATGACAACTTGAAGAGTCCCGTTTGGATTGAGTTCAGCACTCCCGGCAGAATTAACGCCAGACAAAGTCATGTCTAAAATAGAACATGTGCAACAATCCAATGATAAGTTTACCATCACCGATGGAAAGGCCACACTTTACATGACACACGTTGCTCCACCTCGAGGAAGTGGGACGAAGCAGAACAACCGTTATTGGTGGACGATCTTCGTACTACCAAACATAGTGTCGTCCAAATTAAACAATACTGAAGACCAAATGTGCTTGGCTTGAGCTATCGTGGTGGGCCGCACCTATGCTAACAAGAACGAGAGTAAAGAATGGAAAAAAGCCTGGAATAACATTCGAACATCGCAAAAGACCCCAACAACCGAACGAAGCAGAACTTCTGTTACAACAAGCGGGGATCCCCTAAAGAGACCGTGTGTGGCATTTCTCAAATGCAGCAACTTCAAGATGTTTTGGCTCCTCATTATACTTTGAAAGTTCACCCTCAAGAAAGTGCGCGGAGCTATACTGTTTCGAGGCCCTGATTTTCCTGATGGAAAATACATTCATCTCTATTACCATCAAGAACATTTTGATACCATCACTAGTATTACCGGATTTTTGGGACACTCTAACTACTGTGAGAAATGTAATCATGGGTTTAATAATCGGGAGCGACACCTCCATTGCGGAGCAAGATGTCAGGGCTGTTTAGCCGACCCAACCATGCCTTCCTGAACCACAACAACAACACGTTCATTGTGAAACCTGTTGACGCCGTTTTGTCAGTCCTTCTTGCTACCAACAGCATCGCAAGACACAAGGTCACCAACAAAAATGTGCTTGTGACCTTATTGAAATCGTGTTCTACGTTGTGGACAGCTCATTCGTACCAACAACCCAAAGAGACACGTTTGTGCTGGCAAGAAAAAATTGTTCTATTTGTCATCAGATCGTCGATTTTGATCATCGATGTTTTATTCAAAAGTTTTGAATAAGACAGAGAAGACAGAAATACAGAAGAACAAGAACAAGAAACAAGTAGATTTCATCTTTTTTGATTTTGAATGCATGCAAGAAACAGGGGGGGCATTCCACATTCCAAATTTCTGTGTAGCGCATCGGGCTTGTGATCAGTGCATTCAAGAAATCGATTTCATTTTCACTGTCCTCATTGTAGTCGGATTCCCAGGAGGACTGTGAAAAAATCTTTCGTGGATGGTGAACACTTTGTCCTGAGTTTGCTGAATGGGTTTTAGACCCTACCACCCACGGACAGTTGGAGCGAAGAAGACATTCAACGTTATGGAGATTGTCATCGGTATGCCACCGTCATAGCTCACAATTTTTCGGGATACGATGGGCAGTTTTTACTCAATTATTATTTGAACCATGGAAACCGAACGTCCTGTAGTTACCATGAACGGAAAAAAGCTCATCTACATGGAAAGTAGGACAAGTCCAGTTTAAAGATTCAATGAGTTATTTGGCCATGAATTTGAGTGCCATGCCAAAAACGTTCGGCATGACAGAAATGGCTAAAGGCTACTTTCCTCACTTCTTTAACACGGAAGCTAATCAACAGGCCGTCCTACCTCATTTGCCTGACCTTCATGATTACGACCCCGATGGAATGCGACCCCGAACAGCGAGAAGCTTTTCACACTTGGGTACCGTGCTCACCAGAACGATCCATTTGACTTTCAAGAAGATATGCTCAAATATTTTCGATCGGATTGTGGATATTTTAAGACGTTGTTTGTGGAAAAAATTTCGAGAGTTATTTCTCGATCATGGGGGAGGTCGATCCTTTGAAAGATGCAGCCACCTTACCTAAAGCCTGTTCCTTAGTCTACAGGCAAATTTCATGCCTGAGAACCAAACTAGCCATCATCGACTCCAACACGGGTCTCTTTGCTAGTCGTCAATATTCGGTCAAATCTTTACGTTGGTTTCATTACTTGTGTGAAAAAGAAGACAAATGGATACAACATGCTAGAAACGGAGGAGGAGAAAAGAAGATTGGAGGTTATTCCGTGGATGGATTTGATTTAGAAAACCCGCACACAGTATACGAGTTTCAGGGTTGTTTGTTTCACGGCTGCCCTACTTGTTATCCTGACCGAGACATGAAAAGCCCTTATTCAGATTTTACCATGGAACAGTTATACGAACAGACTTGCCAACGACGACTTCACTTTAGAAAGTCAAGGATACCGAGTGATAGAAATGTGGGAGCACGAGTACGATCGACGTTTGAAAACGATCCTGAATTTAAGGACATTACTCAAAGTTACGACGCGACCGACATCGAACCTTTAGATCCGCGCCACAGTTTATTTGGAGGAAGAACCAATGCCACTCGCTTGCTGTACGACGTGAATGAATCCCAAGGAGAAGAAATCAAATACATCAACGTGTGTTCTTTGTATCCTTGATTGTGTAAAATATGCTCGTTTTCCCACCGGTCACCCCTGAAATTTTGACAGAACACATTGACGTGGAACACATTCGTCAATACGAAGGATTAATTAAATGTAAAGTCTTACCTCCGACAAACTTGTTTCATCCCATCTTACCTTACCATTGTCAAGGAAAACTGATGTTTCCTTTATGTCGGAAGTGTGCCGAAACGTGCAACCAAGATCATCCCTGTCACCACACGAAGGAAGAACGGTCTTTGATAGGAACGTGGGTCAGTGCGCCGAATTGTTTCGGGCTCTGGATCGTGGATACCGTTTGTTGAAAGTGTATGAAATCTGGCACTTTCCAACTACATCCCAATACCAAAAAGACGACGCCACCCATCATCCAGGCATTTTCTCGGGGTACGTCAATCAGTTTTTAAAACTGAAACAAGAAGCTAGTGGTTATCCTTCGTGGTGTAAAACTCCCGAAGACCAAGAACGATTTTAAAGAAGAATACCGTGACATCGAAGGCATCACTTTAGAAGAGGTGGAACAAAATGAAGGAAAAAGATCGTTTGCGAAAGTGATGCTCAATTGCTTGTGGGGAAAAATGGCCCCAACGTACGATCTTACCCAAAACGGAATACGTGGACGATCCTTATCGCTACTTTAAACTGGTGGACGACAAAAGTATTCTAGTCAAACACGTCGAAATCGTCCGCGATGATTTGATCATTGTCAATTTCGAAGAAGAACCCAAGTTTGTCAAACCTGAGAAGTTTAGCAACGTAGTCATTGCCGCCTACGTGACCGCTCATGCTCGTTTGAAATTGTATGACGAAGCGTTAGAAGTCTTGGGAGATCGTTGTCCTGTACTTTGATACTGACAGTTGCATTTACATTCATCGCCCCGGTTGCCCCCACCCTACCATTCAAGGAGATCGTTTAGGAGCCTGGACAGACGAGCACCCTCAAGATACCATTTTGAGTTTTGCCCAGCGGTGGCCCTAAAAATTATGGGTACCGATACCGAGACCCGCAAGGTCAACTTCACACCTCCTGCAAAGTCAAAGGCTTGACTCTGAACTATCGAACTAACCAAGTCGTGAACTTTGAGGTTTTAAAAAATGCTTTACTGTCTGGACAAGTGAAAGACTTTCAAGTAGCCCACGTTAGAACCTCACAAGATTGTACGACTACCTAATCATCAAATTGTGACTCGACCTGTTCAAAAAGTGTATCGCATCGTGTACCAAAAACGAGTGAGACTTCCAGATCACACGACTTTACCTTACGGACACGCCAATTTGGAGGAGTATAAAAAAAGGAAACCCTCTTGAACAGAAAAAAAAAAGACAACACCCAAAGAGATGACTTCAACATGGGCCTTGCCTGACTATGGTGAGTGTGACAGTCGCTTGAACACGTTTCAAAAATTGGCCCTAAAGGGGATCGATTACCCACTGCCATCTCTTTAGCCAGAGCAGGCTTTGTCTACTTTGAACAGGGAAGTTTAGTGAAATGTTTCAGTTGTGGTGCATGCATTCGCATGAGTCCTAAAGATTCAGCTCTCGTGGAACATAGCAGATGGTCACCAAACTGTGCTTACCTTTCTTTAGCGTTTCCACGGAGGACATTACAATACTTTTCGGATGGTACAGTCGACAGGTATAAAAAAGGAACCCCTTCCAAGCCTAACCCTTCATTCTAACTTTCAACGTTAACCAAGAAGCAAGAAGAAAAAAAAAAAGATGAGTCACGACTTGGAGTGTGATGCAGTACAATGCGATGAAACGGATTCTGTACGGTTTGGTATTCCCGATTCACACGTTCAAAAGGATTCCGTAGCTTGTAACTTCACCACCACTCATCGACCACCCTCTAAAGAAGCAGTACGGCCTTTTTGCTTCAGTGGAAATACTAAAGGAACTGGTATTGACGTTAATGACAACAAGGTGAATGTTGGTCCATATTCGCATGTCAGAATACCTGTGAGTTTACCTGGTTATTCCAAGTATGAAAGTCGACTCGAGTCATTCAAAGACAAGTGGCCAAAATTTCTACAAGGACCTAAACCGGAAGGTTTAGCTAGATCTGGATTTAAATACGTGGGAGAAGGAGATAAAGTTCAATGTTTCAGTTGTGGTGTGAAACTTCACCATTGGGAGCCTACCGACTCAGCTGACATTGAACATGCCAGATGGTCTCCGCACTGTCACTTCTTACCTTTAGTGGCTTTAGAACAGTACGGGTACGATGAGCCAGATGCCAAACAAAAGAGAAGTAAAAAAAAAAAATTCCATGGCGGAGGAGAATACTTCTTTAGAAGAATACATTACTGGTTTACCTTTGGAGTTGCAAGAACATATTTTTCAGTATATACCTCCTACCTTAGAAGACCGCATTCGTGACTTGCCTTTGAAGTTACGAAAACGGATTTACGATGAGTTGGTTCAGATTCAAGTGAAACGTAAACTTCAAGTGATTCCTCGATTTCAATACTATGGCTACTTTCGCCGCATCAGAAATCTGATTCTGAACAACAACTATCACCAGTATCGTGAAGAATACAAAAGAGAGTTACTTCTTTCCAAGTCGGAAACTTTACCCAAGTACATTTGTGGCATGCCTTTGGAAGTTCGCCAAAGGATTTACCGAGAGTTTGTCAAGATCCAAGTGAAAAGTAAAATCAAAGTCATTTCTCGATTTTTAAACTATACCCTCTTCCAAGGGCATAGAAGAATGATTATGGGAAACGTCTATCGCTACTACTATCCTGAAGGAGACTGTCTCAAAAGGTACCAACCTTGGGAGCCTGGCTATAAAAACATGCCACCCAAGATACCTACCTTGGCCATCGACCCCTATAAAGAGGCGGCACGTCTGTACTGTTCACGTCACTCGTGAAACGGATTCCGTGGAAGGAAATCAAAACATGAGCCTTCATGCTTTATCGGTACACGTCAAGTGTCTATTGGGCAGCCTGGCTATAAAAGAGTGGGTATGCCTGAACTCTACACGTCACTCGTGAAACGGATTCCGTGGAAGGAAATCACAGATCATGTTCAGACCTTAGAGGATTATAAAAAAGTGATACAATAACTGTTTCCATTGAATTTTGGACGTTATGTGGTGTGTGTCTTAGTGACTGCTTATCTTGGAATTCGTTTTCCAGGACATTCGTTGTGGAGTATTTTTGAGGACAAGTGTTTGCCTTGGATTCTTTTGGAGGATCCGTGGTTGTTTTGGACTCAATTGTTGAGTTCCAAAAAACAATATGACCCTGTGTTCTTTTTTGGACTTAGTAGAAGAAGAAGACTATAAAAACTTGATTTTATCAGTACACGAAAGAAACATTGTACGTAAAGCGTTGAGAGTGGTGATGAAAATTAGTGAGGAACTTCCATGTGAAGAAGACATTCATCACACTTTATCTGTTTATAAAACATTTCAAGAAGTGTGTTTTGCTAGTGAGTTACACCAACACCTTTTCAATTGGAAAGATGTACGACCCTGGAGAAACCTTGGTTTCCAATATTGGCTACAAGAAGTGGCTCAGTTTGCCAAAGATTTGGCAACTTGTCCATAAGGGTCCAAAAGTGAAAAAATGGGAACCTCCATGGGAAACCCTGAAAGAAGAAAAAGAAGAAGAAGAAGTACCTGACACCACTGCTGTGGTTCAAATGCCTCTTGAGGAACACCACCCTTCTTTACGGCCGTCGTCAGAGGATTCAAAAAAACAAAGAAGAATACCACCACCACCACCACCACCCCAAACAGTGTCTGTGTCTTTCATTACTAGGACACGAAACTATTGTTGTACATTGACCTGTTTATATGACAGTTTGATTGTTTCAGTAGGAGCCTTAATTGTGTACCTGATGATTTTACTTTGCTATTTTATCACTCGTTGGCTTTAATGAATTGTAAAATATGTTTTTGTTGGTTGTGTTGGTTTTTAAAAAAAATAAAAAATAAACGTGTATGAAACGTATAAAATGTCTTGGGTCTTTTGTCTTCTTCTCAAAAATCTTCTTACCTCAGTCATGGCTACATCATCTTCTTCTGCCTCGTCTGCCTCTTCTTCTGCTTCCTCTGTGGTTAAAGTGATTGACGAAAAGTTAGATCGTCAAAGTTGGAATGCTTTGTATCTGCGCCATCCATTTAACATGTTAATTGCTGGACCGAGTGGTTCAGGCAAAACCGAATTTGTCAAACGTTTGATCGAACACAAAGCTGATTTGTTTGATCGTCCACCTCAACGTATCGTGTGGTGTTACAAAGAGTGGCAACCGTCTTTACACGTTATTGAAAGAAAGTCAAGGAGAAACCATTTCGTTTGTGGATGGTATTCCTCACGAAGACGATGGAATCGTGTCTGACGTGACTCAAACCCATTTGGTTATTTTTGATGACATGTTATGAGAAGACGAAGAAGAAATTAACTTTGGTTTACACGAAAAGGACACCATCGTAATGCTAGTATTGTCTACATTACTCAAAATTTATTTCAACAAAGTAAAGCCCATTGAACCATTAGTTTGAATGCTCATTTACGTGGTTTTGTTTAAAAGCCCCAGAGACAAATCTCAAGTACAAGTGTTAGCCAAACAGTTAGGGGCTCCTTGGCTCAATTATGCGTACGACGATGCCACTCAAACCCCTCACGAGTATTTACTCATCGACTTAAAACCTACCACTCCTGACTATTTGAGATTTCGTGCCCAATTGTTTCACCCTTGGGGTCAAGAAGGTGGTCCTGTCATTTACACGTCCCCGTCAGCCCATTTTTAAAAAAAACTATAAAAACAACCTACTACGTCATTTCTGTCTCACACTCTTTTGAGAGATGGCTTCCTTTCAACCTCATCCTTCGGCTAAATTGATTCGTGCCTTGCATGGCATCAGTTGTGAAAAAAATGCACAAGTCCGTGCTCATTTGTTAGAAGCGAGTCTTAAAGAAGTGTTACGATGGTTTACTTTGACAGCACGTCAATTACTACAAGGCATCATTCACATCCCTCATCAAACTCAACGTTTTTTTCAAAAACATAAAGCGGCATAGTCACAACTAGCTGATCCTAGAATCGATTCACGGACTAAAAAACAAATCATTTTAACTCCTGGTGGAAGTGGTTCTTTAGGAGAGGTTATGATTCGTTCCCTTTTGAAATGGGATCCTAATGATGCCCAAACCAAAAAATCCAAAAAAACTCCTAAAAAGAAGAAGAAAAGTCCAAAGAAGAAAACCAGCCCAAAAAAAAAAAGTCACCCACCAGAAAAAGAAAAGTCGTGCCCAGAAGAAGAAGAAAACCACACCTACCACCACTAGCACCCGACGTAAAACAGGTACTGCAGCCAGGACGCAAACGTACACCCGCAAAAACCACCACCACCCTTACCATCACACCATCACCACAACAGTCCCCAATGATGACGAGGTCTCCTTTTGCGTCCACATCATCATCTTCCTCTTTGTCTTCTTCTTCTTCACCACCTTTTACCATGATGCCTGTCAAACCAGACTTAAGATCCGTGTTTCCTAATTTGATGCAAAAATGGAAACCTATTTCGAAAGTCACCCCGTCGGGACCGTCGACTTCAGCTGATTTAGCCATGGCAGCAGCCACCAACAAAGTACCATCCCCTAAAACCAAAGTCCAAGAAAGAACTGGCATCTTACAAAGTTTAGTGGATTTATCCTAAGAAGAATTGAGACGATTTAGTCCTTTGAAAACACCTCAACGTCGAGTGAGACCTGTCGTGAAGTTGGTACGTCGTGCAGACAATCAGTGGAGGACGTATTCCAGTATAAAACAGAAGGGTGAAATACCAAAGACTTCAGACTTACTCCTCACCTCTAAGATGGCTCCCAAGCGTGCACACCACCACCACCACCAAAAAAAGAAGAAAACCAAAAAAGGACGACTTCCACCTCGTCTGGCCAAACATTGGGATGTCTTGTCTGTTTTGCCCAAATCCAATCCTCCCATGCGAAAACAACTCATTCAAACAGCCCCTAAAGAAATCATCGATACCGTGTGTGAATGTTGTTTGAACGTGTTGAAAGGAACGGTACCTTTGTCCAAGATACAGAAACAAAAATTAGGGAAACATCGGAACGTTCTTCTTCAAATGGTAAAAAAGAAAATACCTCATCAACAAAAGAAAAAAATGTTGGTACAACGAGGAGGATTTCTACCTATGTTGATTGGACCGTTGTTAAAAATAGCCGCTCCTTTGTTAGGAACGATTGCTGGACCGCGTTTAGGAGGGGTCATGCGATAACCAAAAAAAGAAGAAGATAAAAAGGACCACCCTTCTCTGAAAAGACCACACCTTTTTGGTACCTTTGGATGAAATGGAAGGACGAAAACTGACTTTAGTACCTTACAAACGATGGATGGAATTTCATCGTTGGAACGAACAACGGATACCTCATTTACCACCCAATCCTAATCTCAACGAAATGTCACAGTTACAACAAGAATTACAATCCCTGATGGAACAAAACAATGTGTCCGAAACAGAAAAATCCCAACGGTACGGTCAACTTTTACAACGTCTACAACTCTTTCGCCAAAAAGCGGTCAACGAAACAGCTCCACCCACTCTGAGAGATTTTAAGACGATGATGAAAAGCGAACCTAAAGTGGCTACCACTAAAACAGACACCGGTACAGGGATGACCGTCAAAGAAGAAAAAGAAGAAGAAGAGTTACCAACTCCACCTACTCTTAAAAAGAAAAAAAAGTTAGCCACACCCAGTGGGATAAAAAAGATGTTGTTTACCCCATTACCCTCAGAAAAGAAAAAGAAAGAAGTGAAGTCAGAAGTCAAAACAGAACCGATGACCCCTGTTCAATCCACATCTTCTTCTTTTACCCCAGTGGCACGTCGGACACGTAAACAATCCAAAAAGATACCTCACGAAGAAAAGAGCATTGGGACTTGGTTGAGTTATTGAGAAAATCATGGAGAAACTGTTAGCTAGCCTTTATTACAATCCTGGCCATGCTGCTGGTTACGGAGGAGTTCAAAAATTATATCGAGCTGCTAAAAGTAAATTGAAAAGTGTACGTTTGCCCGAAGTACGACGATGGTTACAAGAACAATCGACGTACACATTACACAAGCCCATTCGACGTAAATTTTCTAGAAGTACCACTCAAGTAGAAGAGATCGATCATCAATGGCAAGCCGATTTAGCCGACGTCTCTCATTTAGCCACTTACAATCGTGGTCACAAATATTTGTTTTGTGTCATCGACGTGTTTTCCAAATTTGCTTGGGTCGTGCCTTCGACTTCTAAAAGCAGTACCGAATTGGTACGGGCCTTAAAATTGGTCTTGAAACAAAGTGGACGCCAACCTTTACGCTGGCAAACTGACAAAGGCACCGAATTTCTAAACTAAGCTTTTTAAAAAGAATTGAAACAAAGACAAATTCATTTTTTTTACTACCGAAAATCCTGAAACCAAAGCCAGTATCGTGGAACGTTTTCAAAGAACTTTGAAAGAACGCATGTGGAAATATTTTACACATCAACATACTCTCAAGTACATCGACGTGTTACCTCGTTTGGTCAAAGCGTACAATCAATCGTACCATCGTAGCATCGGATGTGCCCCCAAAGAGGTCAGCCCTGAAAACGAAGTGTCCGTCTTTGATAAATTGTTTGGTTCACCCCAGAAGAAAAAAAGTAGAAGAAAAACCTTGTTGGAGTTAAAGACGGGAGATTGGGTTCGCATCGGAAAAACCAAACGCACTTTTGACAAAGGTTATTTGCCCAACTGGACCACCGAATTGTTTCGTGTCACTACCCCCGTCCGTGGTCGTGATCCTCCCGTCTATAAATTGGAAGACATGCACGGTGAAGTACTCAAAGGAACATTTTACTTGCCTGAGTTACAACGAGTGACCAAAAAAGAAGACGCCTCGTACGACATCGAAAGCATTCTCGAACAAAGAACACGGAAAGTAGGTAAACGACGAATAGAAGAAGTCAAAGTACGTTGGAAAGGATATCCTCCTTGTTTTGATTCTTGGATTGCTGCTTCTCAAGTCGTCGACTATAAAAAGAAAAAGAAGTAAACTAACAACATGCCATTCAACACAGCAGCAACCCAGACTTCAACGACTCCTTCGCAGAGTTCTTCTCTTCAAGAATTACAAAAACAACCACTTTGGGTGTGGTGTGGAGAACGTGTGCCTAAAAATCAAATCGTCTTTTTCTGCCAAATCTTTGTAGTGTATTGTGTCATCGGAGCAGCCATTGCCAATTTGAGTTTACAACAAGGAGACAAACAATTGTGGACCATTTTACTGAGCAGTTGCATCGGTTATCTTTTACCCAGTCCCTCTTTGAAATTTACGACGACAACGGACAACAGTCACCACCACGGGAGTACGAGCAACGCCAGTCCACCTTCTTCGTCCAGTCACCACCACCAAAAATACCAGTCCTCTTTTGGAACCTTTTGAACATCGTTCTTCTTCTGTCCACTTGAGTGACTCCTCGGACACCAGAACCACTTTGGAACTATGAATGACCAATTTTATTTAACGTTATCTAGTGACAGTTCCATGGATGTGTTTCCCAACAACAGATTATGTTGTTTCACCACCAAATTGCCTCAATCCATCCAATTGGATCACGATGCTCATTGGGAAGTGGGTTTGGTAGAAATCATTCATCCTACGCAAATCATGAACATCAACAAAACTCAAAACACTATCGTCGTGCAAATCTTGAACAAAAATATACAAGATGAATTAGAAAACAACGATCCTAAAATCTGGGAAGGAGACAAAAAAAATCCAGACATGAAGGGAGCATTCAAAAAGTTTTCAGATCCAAAAAAAGAAAAAGATTCTGACATAAGGGTCTTTGGGCATTATACCCTGAGAATTCCTACGGGGTATTATTTGAGTAGCCGACATTTGTGGGACACCCTTGAGTCCACCATTGAAAGGCAATTTGGTAAAGCCTTGGAAAAAAACCAAAAACATGCACGAATCAGTTTCAATGAGGTGGCACGCCGTTTCCACATAGAATTTGCTATGTTGGATAAAGCTAATGGTGAATTCATTGACGACAAAACTGCTAAAGAAAGAAACATACCCTCCGAGGAGAGAAGATTCATGAGCATCGAATTTTCTTCTGGATTGTATGCCATTTTGGGTGGAAATAAAAAGTATACCAATCGAAACATCTCAACTGACATAGAATCCGCAGATGCTTTTAAACACCCTTTGGAATTGAACATAGGACTGAATTTAATGTTTGTGTACTCCGATGTGGTAGAGTACAACGTGATGGGACACACATCTGCTCCCTTACTAAGAGTCATTCCTTTCAAAGTGGATACTGCTGCTGGTGCGTACGAAGAAGGTGGAAACACGTTCCACGTTCACCGTGAATTTGTACATCCTCATTATCTTCCAGTCAGTAAATCGTATTTTGACAGTGTCCACATTAGTATAAAAGGAGATTTAGGACAAGATGTACCATTCATTGACCAAGGAAAAGTCACAGTGAAACTACATTTTCGAAAAAAACAAGTTCTCTAACGAATTGTAACATCCAAAAAAATGTATCCAGTGTACCGAGGAGTGGCTCGACAACGAGGACATGGTTTAGGAGATATGTTAAAATCAGCTTTTCGGACGGTAGCTCCTATTTTGAAACCGATGGTGACTCGAGGATTTCATGCCTTAAAAGATGCTGCTTTGACACAAGGAAAGGAATTTTTGCAAAATGTCCTCATCGACAAACAAAATCCTAAAGAAGCTTTTATGAGAGCAGGCAAAAATGTGTTGATGACCACTGGTAAAGATCTTTTAGGTCTCCGAGAAAATCCTATAAATACGCTTCACGCTTCAGGCTCTGGCATTACTTCACAGCAGCAAGGACAAAGTAGAAAGAGACGACGACGACATCGAAATCCTTTCAAAGTTCATAAAAGACCACACGGTAGTAGTTCCAGAAAGAATAGGAAAAGAAGAAGAACTGGTAGAGAATTGGACGTGTTTGATTATTAACTGTGAAAATGATGCACCGAGATTCTTGCGAATGTACCAAGTCAGAACTGGATATGTTTACTATACCTCCCACCATGATGACGATGCAAGAATCCCAATGGGTGGAATTTCATCCTGTATCGTCTTTGTCGGATTCAGCTCCTATCGAATTTGAAATCAAAGGACAAACCGAAGATTACATCGATCTGAATGACAGCTACTTGTTCCTGAAACTCAGAGTGATCAAAACGGCGGACAGCAGCCTTCCTGATGGCAATTCCAGAGTCGCTCCCGTCAATAATTTCATGCATTCCTTGTTCAGTGGAATAGATTTGTACTTGAATAACAAACTGGTCAGCAGCAGTTTGGATATTTACCCTTACCGTGCTTACTTGGAAAATCTCTTGACGTATGGAAAAGAAGCCAAGAACACTCATCTGGATGCTTCAGTGGTCTGGAAACCTGACACCGCAGGAGAGAATACCTTCAACGACACAGAGGTGTCAGTACCGGCCAGGATTGAGGGTGCTGATTTTGATCATGCAAGAATAACTCCAGCAGAGCCGCACAATGTGGGATTTAACGACCGTCGAAAGAAAATCAGAGGGCACAGTTTAGAATTGATGGATCGTTTGCATTTGGACATGTGGTTGCAAGACAAGTATTTGTTGAACGGAGTAGATGTACGCCTGAGACTGAATCGCAGTAGTACCGCTTTCCATTTGATGGCTAATGCTAACGAGTGGAAAACTGTCATCCAAGAAGCCAAACTTTACGTGCGACGTGTAGAAGTCTTACCAAAAGTGGCCAACGACATCAGTCAATCCTTGAGCAGAACCACTGCTAAGTATCCTCTTAGACGTGTGGAAGTGAAAACCTTTACTGTGGCCGCTGGACTCCGATCCATAGTCGAAGATCACATGTTCCAACGGCAGCTCCCAAAACGTTTGCTGCTTGGTATGGTCAGAAATTCAGCCTTCAGCGGAGTCCACGATCAGAATCCGTTCCAGTTTCAGCACTTCAACGTCTCCAAGATAGAAGTCAGTCGAGATGGCAAGACCTTGTGTACCAGACCTTTTGAACCTGACTTTAGCGTCAACGCAAAAAATTACTTACGATCTTACTTGACCCTGTATGAAGCCACAGGACAGTTAGGTACCAACACCAGCCACGGCATTACGTACGAGGATTATGCAGGAGGGTATGCCTTGTGGGGATTTGATTTCACTCCGGACCAAGGCAGCGATGAAGGACATTTCCACCCTATAAAATCAGGCCCCCTTCGAGTGGAACTTCAGTTTACAAATCCTCTACCTGAGACAGTGAACGTTGTCTTGTATGCAGAATTTGATAACACTCTAGAGATCAACAGCTTGAGAGAAGTCATTCTAGACTATTAGAAGAAGAAAAAAAAAAAGATGCAGCACGAAGAAGAACCTATGGAGATAGATGAGGGATTCTGTGAAGTGAATCATTCTGAACCTAGAATAGAAGAAGAAAAAGAAGAAGAAGAAGAAATCAATTCAGTTCCTGTGTTTACTGGATTTATGGCTTGTCGATGGCCAGAACACGAAAAACAGTTAGTGACCTGTTATGCTCAGGAATTGAGTCCAATCATTAACAGTCTGATTAAAGAACAATGTTATGGATGTCAAAACGATCATCCCAGTCAGATACAACACGACAAATGTATGATGATGACAGGCGAAGAAAAATTGGATGAATATTTGGAAACGGCCTGGTCACAACTCTCGGATGAACACGTGTTGAGACAATGGTATAAAGTCTTGCAGAATTCTTCTTTTCCTCCACTTACTCCTCTGGAGATCAAACGGATCGAAGGACTCATTCATCAGAGTGCAGAACCTATCCGACGTGAATATTCCTGGAATTACAAGACAGATCCATTTAAGTTTAAAGTCAGGTGTGCATTAGTGACTCATTATTTCCATTGTTGAAGACAAAAAAATGGATACCAGGGAACTTCATTACCTATTGAATCGCGGTTCCTACACTTCTTCTTGGAATCCTGTGGTATGTGCTAAAGATGAACTACCTCATCGTAAACCTAAAAACGTTCATGCCTATGTCATCAATACTGACGACAGTGATCTACCAGGAACCCATTGGATTGCCGTGTACTTTCCCAACGCTCACTGTGTGGAATATTTTGATTCTTATGGATTACCTCCTTTGGAAAAAGACATCATCAAGTTTATGAGAAGAAATGCCGTCTCGACTCGATTCAATAATGTGAGACTACAAGGATCTGATTCCATGGTGTGTGGACAATATTGTGTCCATTATCTTCATCAACGCAGTCTTGGATATTCCTTAGAACATTTACTGACTTATTTTGATAGTGATTATGTTAGAAACGATGCTAAAGTACAACAATGGTTTTGTGAACGTTATGGTTATCTCTTGTCTTTAGCTCACAATCGTAGTGTGCATCAAAATGATGTAGATGTAGAAAGTTTGACATTTACTTTACCTTCCCAACGTTGTCAACCTTGTAAATATGTTCCTGTTTAATCTCTTGTAAAATGGTTAGTTTTTTTATGTTAGAATAGTTATTGTTGAATAAAAACAATGTTATTGTTCTTTGAAAAAAAAAATGGTGTTGTGTGGTTTTTTTTATTGAATTTGAAAATAATAATTATGTTCTCTCTCTCTCTTTCTATCGATCTAAAAAAAACTATCCTCTTTTTTTCCTCTATCTATGATCTCCCTGTCGATCTGAAACCCTACCATGTTTTCCATCGCGTCCGCGCGTTATGCATATAAAGCGGTACACTGGCCAGTGTAGTCATTCTCGTTGACTCGTCAAGATTTCAACAGTTCCAAAAAGAAGAAAGAAGAAGATGGCCGCCACCAAGATTACAAAGCTGAATGAAGCTATGGTTAACATTCAAAGAGTGAAGAATCATTTGATGGAGACCAACCCAGAGAGAAAGACGATGACGTTCATTCAAATGGCACATGATCTAGTAGAAGAGGTCCTGAGAGAAGAAATGCTTAGGGAAAGAACAGAATGGGAGGCAGCACAACGACTACAGCAGCAGCAGCAGCAACAAAGACAACAACAGCAGCAACAACTTATGCAGCAGTCCAACAAACTATTTGAAGGCGAAGTCAGTTGCAAGATTGACTGTGAAGAATTTGCTTTCTCTTTCACCCGAAAGAGACCTGCCTGTCTTAAAGCTGTGAGACCCATCGCTAAACGTGGCCGCCCTGCTGGAGCTACTACCACGGCTACATCAACCCTAAGAAGTTAAAAAACAACCACATAACTTCTTAAACCCAACGGTCCTTTTAAGGGCCACCCCAAATCTCTAGAAAAAGATTACTACTCTCATATTGCCATATCTATTTTGTGTTATATATATATATATATATATATATATATATATATATATATATATATATATATGTTTGTATGTTATTTTTTGTGATGTTTTAACCCCACAAAAAAAATCATTCTCCCCTTGTATGTTTTGTGTGGTGTGATTGATATATAAAAAAAATTTTAAAAAAGTAAAAAAAAAAATAGGAATGGAATGGTGTGTGGAAGTTTAATATAACATTTTTTTTTTAAAAAAAAAGGGTTATGTGTGGTGTGTGAAAGTTTAATATAAAAAAATATAAAAAATAATATAAAAAATGGTTGTGTAGTGTGTGTAAGTTTTTAAAAATAAAAAAATTAGGAATGGTATGGTGTATGTTTGATTTTTTTATCAAAAGTAGTTTCTTTTAGGTCCGCGCTTTTAGAGTCAGGGGTGATGGAGTGCAAACTCCGCGAAGCCTAGAATGACGTCCAACGAATGACGTCAGACGCAGGATAGTGGGGTGATGTTTTTTTTTTTGTTTTTTTTAGGTATAAGGGATGTTTTCCTTCACGTCCGCGCTTCTAGTATATTAAAACAACACCTTCACAACTTAAGCTACCCAGTTTATTCAAGAGAATGAACAGATCTGAAATAATCAGACAAGTTAGAGTACATCTAGAGGTGGCGTGGCACCTTCTCCATGACTTAGAAAAAAAGGAGGAGATGGAGAAAGAAAACAAAATTCCCATCAGACCTCATCCAATGATGGAGGAAGACAATAAGGAGAATTGGAATCCGGAAGCGGACCATCCTCCTTTTGCATTAAAAAAAGTCAACCGCTGCGTGAGTAAAGCAACCTGGAAGGCGAGCTGCCCTGCATGCAGGGCAAAGCCTGGGAGGTGCCCACACCTCTAAGTGTACTCTAAAACAAAAAAATCCAACGGTCCTTATGAGGACCACCCTTTTTTCAAGAAAGATTAATTCTATTTCCCCCTCCCCACACCCACACACCCGCCACGTTAAAAAGTCCCGTACGTACCCAGAGAGGCCCCGCCACGTTCAACTCCCGTACGTAGCTGTAGTGCCCCCAATGTTAAACTCCCGCACGTAGCTGTAGTGCCCCCAATGTTAAACTCCCGTACGTAGCTGTAGTGCCCCCAATGTTAAACTCCCGTACGTAGCTGTAGTGCCACCCCCCATGTTAAATTCCCGTACGTAGCCCAAGTGCCCCCACCATGTTAAACTCCCGTACGTAGCTGTAGTGCCACCCCCTAAAATTGTGTAGCTATTTACCCACCAGCTACTACTAGTATGTCTATTAGCCAAACGCAAGAGCCTTTAGCTAAGAAATCCGATTTAGTAGGGTCCTTATTGTAAAAGAGACAACAATGTACCACACTAGATCAAACGACTTGTATTTTTTGCAACGTGCTCAAAGATGAGTATCACTTTGTATTAGAATACCAATGTTATTTGCCGCTAAGAAAGAAGTATATAAACTCTTTTTTTTGGAAAGGCCCGAGTATGCTGAAATTTATTAAATTACTAAATTCCACGAAATCTACTGAGGATAAAAGTCTGGGAAATTATATTCATAGAGCACTAATTGAACGTAATATTACGATGAATGCTACTTAAAATTACATCAGATTACATAATTTAATTAATTTCGTTATTAATTATTATCATTATTTTGTTAAGTTCACTGTTACTTTGATCTCACCTCCATTTCATTGTTTAATACATGTATTACCATCTATTATGTTTCATATATAATGTTCTTGTGATACTACTAAGAAAAGCAATTGGAAAACTATTTTTATATTGATGACACTTTATATGTCTTCTCCTGAAAAAGCCTGTATTTAAGTGCACACATGTAACTAAACAAACATATTCTGATGTATTTGGCAGGTTACACATTATAGCATTGTATACTTATTTTGTATCATACCCCATGTATGTATGTTTATGTGCATGTGTTTGTCCATATATGTATGTATATGTCCGTGTGTATGTGTATGCATGGTTATATGTATATATAAAGTGTAAATGTATATATGCATATATGACTGTGCATGGGAATGTGTGTATGTATACACAAGTATGTATCTTTAGTGTCGATTGAATGTTCATACAAGCAATAGATTTGTTTTATTGTATGTACCAAACGTGCCACCATCAATTTCTGTAACAAACTTTAATGTATATGTATATACTTGCTGATGGCCATTTGGCTAAATGCAAATAAAGATCATTCATGTAAAAATTATGTCCAATACTGCTTATCGAATATGTTAAGAAAACAATTGTTGTTTCAATGTTTCTTTTGATTTTTGTTTGTATCTTCAGCCATATTAGATGGCACATCAAAATGACTTTTTTGAGATAGTTGTTTAAATGTTTTTTTTTGTTTTTTTTTATAGTACTGGTGGCCATGTTTGATGGAGGATTGGTATCAATTGTACAAATAATAAATCCTTGCACGCCTTGGTGCTGTCAAATTAGTAGAATTTTGTTGAGTGTTCTTCGACTGCTTCCTCTGCCCTACTTTCATTATTCTTAATACCAATGTGACTAGGTAACCAACAGTAAAGAGTAATTTTTCCAGATTGCATGAGCAAATTTTGTTTTTGTAAGATATGGGATATTATCGGGTTGTAAAATTTCAGATTTTGCAAGACTTTCAGTATGGAAAGAGAATCTAAAAAAAATGAAATTTTTGGGGGGAGAATTTTCAATGTAGTTCAAAGATGTTAGTATGGCCATAATTTATGCTGTAAAAATGGCACCTTTATTCTGTAACCAGCTCAAAATGGTGTCATGGGGTGTTGCACTAGTAGCTTCAACCCTGCTTTCATCTTTTGAACAGTCTGTATACAGTGACATATGGCCATGAGGAGGTTCTGAATGGTTTAAATTCACTCAGAAAAACGAGGATTTTTGAAAAAACAAATTTGAACTGGTGAAGATCAAATATTATTTTGTGGAGTTCTGATAACCAAGATTGTGTTTTGGGAAAAGAGAATTTTGAAATATTTGCAACATTTATTTTTTCTGCTTTTAGTTGGGTTGAATTAAATTTGGTGTCTAAGCATTCAAGGGCTATATATGTAGGATTAGATGGATTAGTAGTTTGGTTGACGTATGCACAAGTTTTAGATGGATTAGTAATTTGGTTGAGGTATGCACAAGTTTTAGATGGATTAGTAGTTTGGTTGAGGTATGCACAAGTTTTAAATGGATGTATGATTGACAGTATTTTAACAACCATAGTACAGTGATTGTTGCAAGCACATATTATGACTAATGGACAATAGAAAGTCATAAATTGATGCCTGATGTATCACAGATAACTAACAAGATCACTGCAACCTCCATGATTTTGCCTGTTAGGTGTGTACATAAGCTGCTGCTGTAAAAACAAGAAACAGTCGAGGTCAAATTCAGATATTTATTAACATCAACTCAAACTCAGGTTTTGATTTCAGGTATTACAAACTTGGTACAAAAGATGGCTACATGGTTTGTGTATATATAATGTTTAATGGTTGAACACAGCGGTTAGTGAGAGAGTACAATTGAAATGCACTATAAAGCAGAGCACCAACTCTTAGCTTGTAATGATGAGCGTATTCCAATAAATACTTTTTAATGATTAGTAAAAAAATAGACACTACCCTTTCTTTGTAAAGGATGGTTTCAACTGGTGAATAGATTATTTCCTAATGTTGTTACTTGAGTCGATATAACAATGACTGACTTTGTTATGCATGTGGATTTTTGTTTTCTGATGGAATATAGTGTACAAGACATTGAGAAAATGTAGATTTACAAATGATACTAGCAAACAAAAAAAGAAAAAGCCACTTCACAGTTACCACTAAGTTACCATACAGTGTTCTACATTATAAAGAAATCTTTTTGAGCTTCAGCAGCAATAGGAAAGTGATGACTGTTGACTATTGAACTTGCTACTATCTGGAGATTTTTTCTTTTCTTTCTGATGTGTTGTCACTGAAAACAAATCACATATTGTAAGAAAATTAATTGAACTCTCACTTGCTTATAGGCTCATGAAAATTCTTCTTTTTCAACACCATTTAACAGCTGGAAATTGTTTATTGCCCTCTGCAAACAGATATTTAGTGTCACACAGTTACAGCAGAATCTATGTATATTTTGAATGGCACATCAGCACAGTTGCAACAGACAACAGACACCTTTTTCTTCCCTAAAATCTGCCTATACACATAACTGATTTTTACCAATTAAAAAATGTGACAGTGTATAGCAGAGGGGACAAAAACCATATTGGTCCTCAGTAAAAAGAAGCAATAATAAAACAAATATATGTACATAGCATAAAATGTCAGCTAAACATAATGTGGGCAGTCTGTGTGCAGAGCTATCAAATGTAATTTTCCTCTCAATACATTTACCAAGCTATGACTTGTGAAGTCATAAACAATGAATATGCTTAAATGTTTAAATTAACGTTCAACTATTAAGAAAATTTAATCATCATCTTACCAATCAATTTGGCTCAAAAAATGACTATTAATAGTGCCTTCTGAATTGGATTTCAAACTACAGATCTAAACATTCTATCAATAAAGTAAAAACTGCATCAAAAATGATTTTGTCTAGATATGGAGTACCATTTATTGCACTTGAACAAAGTAAAAACTAAGGCCAAATAAAAAAAGTTATTGCATGTTATTCACAGAAAGATACACAACTTAGCCTTGTTGCGTCTAAATTTTCAAAAGCAAGATTTCCAAAGGTACAGTAAGGTTCCAATCAAATAAATCTAACTGAATATCAGAAGATAGGTTCAGATTTTTCATTTCTTTTAAGCATCTAAACCTGTAATCTATGGGAACTAGCATTGCCTGGGTGAAATTTTCCACATTTTGTATTTTGTGGTATGTGAATGAAACAAACTCAGAACATTTTAAAGCTTAAAATTTTAAACTCACATCAACAGCTACTAAATGTTCCTCTCACAAGTCAGCAATAAACCCCCTCTCATAGCAAACAATATTCACACAAAGACAGCAGACTAAAAAAATAAGTTCAATGGTCAAATTATAAAGGGTAAAATTGCTATTTAGTAATTCATTGAAGTATACATGTATATATCCTACTGCAAGAGTGGATGACATTCAATTTGATTGACCAAATAATTTTTTGTGTTCATTTTTGCAGATTTAAATGAAAGAAATTGTCAATTTTAATTGTTTCACATTATTACTTCTGAAGTTATTGTTATGTAAAAATAGGAATGTTAGGCAAAAATTAAATATGTGTTTCCGGTCGGCCGACCGTCCATTTCTCGTTGCCGACCCTAGCACTTTTCCCCCACCTCCCACACCAAAATTGATTTGTGCATCTAATTGAGCCGGTTTTGCCCAGTACTTTGAAGCGCTTGAAATATTATTTGATTTATATATAATGTTAAAAATAATAATAATAAAAAAAAATCACATTGCCGAAATTGATTTGTGCATCTAATTGAGCCTGTTTTGCCCAGTATTTTGAAGTGTTTGAAATATTATTTGATTTATATATAATATATAAAAAAAAAAAAAATTTTAATTAAAAAAAAATTACATTGCCAAAATTTATTTGTGCATCTAATTGAGCCAGTTTTGCCCAGTACTTTGAAGTGCTTAAAATATTATTTGATTTATATATAATGTAAAAAAAAAAAAAAAAAAACACCCTACCTGTCTACCCTAATTTTAAAACCAGTGCAATAAGAAACACACATATTTATTTTTGGGCCATATCTTACTAGGGAAATATGCTTCATAAGACTGCATGCTATCAAAGCTGTCTATCAAGTCTGAATTAAAACCCCAAAAGTCATGAAGGATAATTATATAATGTAGGTACAAAAATCATCTATGTGTACAAAGCAATAGATATTTAAGTACAATTAACAGTAGTCAGCAAAAACAAAAGAGGTGAGACAAAAATGGTTAGTCGGTTGGTTTTTAATGGCACTTTTTAAACTTTTGGCCATATCATGCAGAGAAAATGGGAGCCAAGTGCCTTTCCCATGGATACGAGTCGACCCAAGCTGACTTGGGTGCGTATCGAACCTGCGACACTTGTATTACAAGTCCAATGCTCTACCAACTGAACTACCAAAGCTCCCAAAAATGCAAGAGAAAGAGAGCTTCTGAGCTTGTAGAACCCAGACATTCTTTCCTTGCCTTTATCTTGCCTCCATACGGTAACACTTTTTTTGTTGAAAATAATGGAATATCAATACAAAATGATACATATAAATTTCTGCAGTCTTTCTAAATATAGACATGTCAGCCCTTCAAACAGACCAATTACATTATATTCACAAACTGTGAGCTGTTCCATTTGAACACAAATACCCAAGGAAAAGGTTTGTGTATACTGCTTGTTTGTAAGCATACTAGAGCACATTTTATTGTGTTGAAAACAATGGAACATTTATGGATTAAACAGTAAAACAATTTTTACCATATATACTTCCTTGTAAGTTGGGATCAACTGCAAATAAACATTGACCACAATATGCTCAACATGCGAGCAGATCAGGGTCTATGTCAGGGGGGTCAAACATATGGCCCATGGGCCAGATATGGCCAGCCAGACTCATTATTTACTATTATTATTGATATCAAATCTGGCCTGCCATAGCAAACGAGCTTGACACCTTTGGTCTATGTTGTTTGTTCTACTGATTACTCCTAATAAACTGCATAGACCCAGATCTACTGGCGTATTATGTGACAGCATATCTGGATCTATGCAGTCTGTAGTTGGACCCAACTTATAAGCAACTATGCATGGTACTTGTCTCCAGTAACATACTTTATAAAACATTTTTCCATTGACGATATAAATTATACAAATTGTTACATGATGCACACACTATTCAAATAAATATGGAAGAATATCTGTACATTTTAAATAAGTCTGCATAAAATTAGTGCATCAAGTTCAGTGATACACCTTCAACAACAAACTAGAAATATAAGCTTTGCTTGTATACAAATGTATATAAAAAAAAATAAATATCAAGAAATATTGTCTAAACTTTTTTTTTGCATTCAAGCAAATTAAAATGCAATCCTAAGCAAAAACATACTTATGAATCTGAATATCAATTTTTAATATTGTTTTAATCAAAAGGGGCTTAGGAAAGTAACTGCTGATTGTATGATTTTTCACATTTTTTAAAACTTCTTACTGATAATTATGTCATTTGTTTTTATTAGTTAAATAAATTCACGTAACAAGAGTACTATGAATGGCGCATTATACACCCACTCAATGTTTAACAGTCCCCTGTCAATAACTGAAATATTTGCATAGAAACCATTTTTCTTCTGTCATAGTGACCTTGACCTTTGATTCCAAAATAAATAGGATTCTTCCTTACCCAAGTGCAAGCCATCCACAAAGCCTGGGCTATGTCTGTGATGTAAAACTAATGTTATTGTGCAGAAACCAGTTTTCTTGTTTCAGTCAGTGACCTCAACCTTTAAACTTTTCACCATACAATCAATAGCCGTATTCCTTGTGGGGAGCTGCGGTTGTCTTAGTGGATAGCGTGCTGGACTCACGACCAAAAGGATGCAGGTTCTAATCACACCACCAGACCAGCCTGGGTCGGCTACCGTGGTGTGTCCTTGGGCAAGGCACTTTACTCCAATTGCCTCAGCTCTAAATAACCTACTTGTGTTGCTATGCCATAATGCATCAAACCAAACCAAATCTTCTTTATGCCAAGCGTAAGCCATTCACATAGTCTGGCTTAGGTTTGTCATGTAGTACTAATGTTATTGTTTGAAAACCATGTTTCTTCTTTCAGAGTGACCTTGACCTTTAACTTTTTGACTCCAAAGTCAATAGGGTTCTTCCTTACACCAAGTTATTCTTTCAGTCAGGATGACCTTGACCTATGACATTCTGAGCCCAAAAGTGATAGGATGTTTCCTTCCCCCTTGTACAAGCCATCCACAAAGCTTGGTAACTGTAGTTGGTGGACAACTAAAGTTATTGTGCAGAGACCAAATTGGTAACAGCTGGATGGACAATGTCAGAACATAATATGCTCTGCATTATGGCAGACATGTAAAAATTGAGATCATGATGTCCTGCTGTATGACATCATCTGAATTATTATGTTATCAGCCTATGACCATTATTCTTCGGCAGCTCAAACAAGACTATTTTGGAGGAACACACAATAACTGTCACAAATACTGTTCTAGATGCACAGTTATACAGAAAAAGATAGAAACTCCACAAAATTGATACATTATTTCCCCCAAGCACTTTTGTTGCTTATTTGGCTGTGAAATGGATCCAATCCTAGAAAAAAACAAAGTTAAAAAAACAAATCAATAAAAAAACAAAACAAAACAAAATTGTTGTATATACTCATGTATAACTGTGAACAGCAAGGACCCATATTTGCTGTCATGTTATCCTACTCCTAACATTGCGCCACTTCACCACTGCCACAAATTTGTAAATTTAGTGGTAAAATGCCACCTGGAGAGTGTGTGAGTTATTAAGTTACTGAGTGTTTGTGTGTGAATGTATGTATATGTACAGGGTTTAATGGCACATCAGAACATTCTGGCTATATAGTGCCAACTGAAAGTTACATACTAAAAATGTAACAATAAAGATCTTCAGAGAAATTTTAGGAAGATAAACTCTTCCAAATAAATGTAAACATGTAGCATTACAAGATAAAAAAAAGGTAAAGTTGATATGACTCTTTAAAAGCTATATAAAATAAAAGATAAAGGTTAAAAAAAAATTAAATCCTTAAAATGTATCATCAAAATTTGTTATATAAACTGCATTCCCTCAAAAATTTCACAACCTGTACTCATAAATATTTTTATATTAAATGAAGATTGAATATACTATGATCTTTTCTCTTATGTGGCCTTGGTGCAGAATGTGAAGATTTTGTATGATGTGTTTGTGGAAAAACTCCTAGGATTTTTTGATGTGGTAATGGGGCATAAGGTGACGACTTTATAACAATGGGACATAAGGCGATGACTTTATAACAATGGGACATAAGGCGATGACTTTATAACAATGGGACATAAGGTGATGACTTTTTAACATTGGGACATAAGGCAATGACTTTATAACTATGGGATATAAGGTGATGACTTTATAACAATGGGACATAAAGCAATGACTTTATAACAATGGGACATAAAGCAATGACTATAACAATGGGACATAAAGCAATGACTTTATAACAATGGGACAAAAGGCAATGATTTTATAACAATGGGACATAAGGTGACGACTTTATAACAATGGGACATAAAGCAATGACTTTATAACAATGAGACATAAGGTGATGACTTTATAATATACACATTATTACATACCAATTACATCACAAATTAATGCCTTTGAGCTGCCATTAGTTAGATTTGTTTTCCCTTGTTCTTGTGGGGATTCCAATTTATGCCAGGGGAGCTACAGTAGAACCAAATTAAAGTCTTCCGTTCTAACCAATGGTGACAATGGACTAATGTTTTGATGACCCAGGGGTGAAAACATCATTATGTGGCAATTTAATCTGAAAGAGAATGAACTAAGCAAAGAGTGGCATATTATATGACTTATATGACAGCATATCCAGGTCTATGCTGTTTGCAGTTGTAGTACATGTTTAAATACAGTACACAAAACACGGGTTATTCAAGGTTAGTGCTGCAGATGACTAATCTGGAACTGTGTTACATAACTCATCATTTGAGACAGACTTCATATATAAACTAATTACACAAATCCTTTCAAATATACATATGCAAATTTGAGATTTTTCTTGACAAAAATAACATTTTCCTTTTTCTTAGGCCATGAGAAATACTGTAAATGCACTGGGAATGTAAACCTTTTGGGTTCTGCATAGATCAAATTTAGGAATATTTAAAAAAAATTATTCTTGTTGCATTTCACAGCGCATGTCAGCCTTTTTAGATTAAATGATTCTCTGTTCTGTTACACAATGTAATCAATATATTAATCTTGGAATGTACAGAATTGGATCCATTTAAAATGACTGAATGAAGAAAAAAAAAGACAACAAAACTTTATTTATGACTGATTTAATTTTTTTAAATGTTCAAAAGTGGGTGGTATTTTCAATGAACCCTCAATTGGTTATCTCAATGAACCCTTAATTGGGTATCTTAAATGAAATCTCTACACGGGTTTAAATTAAAAAAAAAAAAAAAAGAAAAAGAAAATGCACTCATCAAAACAAATGAACATGAATCGGCAACCAACAATTCTTCTTCATAGTGGACAAATCTCTGTCCATTACCTAAAAATCATTTCATGTGAAACATAAATATGCACAAATCAGTAATGAAATATAATCTATCTGTACAAATATTGTTGTATTTCCTTGGAACATCTTCTTCATAAATATATTTCTTATCATAAATGAGAACAAAGTTTAGATGATATTAAAAATATGAACATAGTTTAAAATTTGAAACAATTTAAAGCAACTCTGTCTTGGGACGGACTCCGCATGTAAAATGTAAAACAAAGGTGATAAGATGATCAAATATGAGTGATGATAACTCTTCTGTCTTGTTCATTTGTAATTTGTGTTATATCTAAACCATTACCATCATTTATCCTTATGTTCTCTGACTTGCTTCATCATAATATTGTTGACATTATTCCAGGAATACAAGCCTTTGTTTCTCTTTAGTAAAATAAAGGAAGCTTTAAGATATTTTCGAACAATATACATGTGCAAATAAAATGGAAAATCCAAAATTAAAAAACCCCATAAAGATAAACACTTAAAAACTATTGATAGCTCATTTTCTTGTTATATAAGTAAATTACCATAACTGCTTTAAACTTATAATCATTCATAGCTGGTGTTACGGTCTTCTCTTATAACAGTATGCACTATGATATGTTATTCCATGGATGGATGTGACCTGCTTTATCATTATCCATTTCCTAGAGATAATAGGCCAAATATTTACCACCGATTTTCAATTAAACGATGCATTCATTTTCTGTGTAATGTTTTTCCTTTTTAGCACATATTCATGAAAACCTCACACTTGAGGATTTATTGAGATGTCCTACAAAACAAGGACAAAAGGTTAAAAGTCATTCATTTTGAAATTTGCCTATCTTAACCTGGTGGAAATGTTATGACCATGCAAGAAAATGTATCTGGATAGAAATTTCAAGAATTAAAAAAAAAAACCCAATCATTCACCTTGTACATTTTTTCATACAGTGACGTATGCAAATCTCACTTATAAAATATGATTATTTATAAAAACTTGTGAATTTAATAATGATTCAAAATTAAATCAACCAAAAGTTCTTCATTTAAAAACTAGAATCTTAAAACAATCTTAAATCATCTGAATTGAAGCCCTAATGTCTGATGAGTTTTGAACACAGAAGTATGTCACATAAATAGGATTGACCTTTCAAGGTCATGAGTCTTGAACACATACGATCTGTCTTGGCTTGCTGTCAAAATGAACACAATTTTATTGGCCATAAACTGAAGACAGAAATATTTGTCTGGGCAGAGCAATCATTGGGCGTCGTCATGGTGACATTGCCCGCAATATATCACCATGATATTTTGCCTCTTCAGTGCCATGAAATGGGCCATGACAAATAAATGGTGAGATAAACAAAGGATATGTTTTTTTTTACAATAATGACATAAAATACTCTGACACTAAAATGATTTGAGAGGTCAAAATAAAGCCACATGCCAACCTCTCACAGAGAGCACATGCTAACGTAACCTTGCAAAGGATAATCACTTCAGCAAATCCTGGTCCAGAATTTTCTATACACAATGTTAAAATGCACAAGAATTCCACAGAATGATGCATCTCACCTGCTCTGTCGAGGAATATTCCATATACCAGTATAGTCACTGGTGTATAATGTAGGCGACCTCCTATTGCATGTGATGAGCAGTACCCTCAACGACAAATACACCCATAAAGTTTCATGACTATACATGCAAGAGTCAGAGAAACTGCGCTGAATACAAAAAGTTAATGTCAACGCCTACTCCAAACAATGACAATGCCATCAGAAAAGTGAAACACATGTTTTGCCAATGCTTTGCAGGTGAGACAATAATGAACCCCAGAAAAGTGCTTTGCACCTCACTCTCTCAGCACAAGCTAAATAAATTTGTGAATGAAATCTGTTGTTTCAGTTAACATTTCAGGCTGATATGACATTCAAACTGGAAGTATATATATATATGTATATGTGCATACATCAAGTCTTCATGAACATAATATAACACTGGTATTTTTCTAGACAAACAGTCACATGCAAAAACAAGTCATCATGTTAATGATAATGATGTAGATGATAAATATCAGTCTGAAAATTCAATTGTGCTTGAATTTCTTGACAAAATCTTTCTCTAAGGAGATGGTATGTTTAAAAGTGTATCGGGTGACCTCGTAATAACCAGGGCAGTATGTGCTATTTTGGGAAATACTGTTTTGTGAACTGATGCTAATAGTTGATGTACTGCTTGTTGTTCGTTGCAAGTCTTGGGACTGTGTGTCGGTTAGTGTTCCTGCATTCCTGTAGTCCAGGATAGATTTCCAGATCTTGGTGCGATGGCTGTTGCCAATCTTCATCTTCTGCAGATCCTGCAAAATCAACAGTGATAGATAACTTTTGATAACAAAGTGACCATTGTTTACATCCTGTACAGTGGAATATTGACTATTGAGCATTAATGATCCCGATGACATCATCTCCATATCATTTTAAGCCCTCTTTGTACACATCTAAGGATTTTAGGTCAAGATAAATATATGACATGCTTCTGATGACATCTTTTGTCATCCTGAAATGGAAGAATTGTTGTTGTTGTTGTTGTGGGTTTAACGCCATTTATCAGCACTTGATTCGCTATACATGGGGGCCAGTTTTATCTAGTGGAGGAAGAACCCGGGCAAACCCCAGGAAGAACCACCGACCCATGGGAAGCTACTGGCAAGCTTTCTCACATATCCACATTGGCTGAGCAGAGACTCAAACCCACGCAGACAGAGGTGAGATGGCAGTGACTGGTAAAGGCAAGCGCCTTAGACCACTCGGCCACCCTGGGCCCTGAAATGGAAGAAAACATAAACTAAGTGTCTGGTGTTTGACCCATGATCAGATATTTGTAAATTATGTAAACTGTTTACTTCAGATAATTTATTTATCCTAATCTTCTTGAGAACAAATCATTCCAGCAGGTAAACATGGCACTGAACCTATATACCATACATTGTTTTTTGTTTTTGTGGGTTTAACGCCATTTTTCAGCACAAGATAGGCTATACATGGCAGCCAGTATATTTGGAGGAGCAAAAACCCGTGAAGAACCACTGAACCATGGGAAGATACTGGCAAGCTTTCTCGCATACCCATGCTGGCATATATCATATATACTTGCCAGCAGGTTGGATCCAACTGCAAACTGCACACACCCAGATCTGTCATCGCATAGTGTGCTGAAAGATCTGGGTCTATGCAGTTCGTTAGGACTAAATCAGTATAAGAAACAAGAGACCCTGATCTGCCAGCACATTATGTGAAGGCAGCTCAGGGCCAATGTTGCTTGCAGTTGGATCCAACTTATAGCCAAGTATATACAGTACTTACACTTTGTCTACACAAAAAATCTGTAGATTTAAATTATCCAACTGAAATGGGGCCTGTTCCTGTAACTGATGTTTTTTATGGTAAGAAAGTATGGATCTATTGTGGTTGTTAGCACTTCAAATACTATTAGAATTAATTCTTCCCCCTACCTTCCCTTTCACTCTTTGCTCACCCTGAATTTGTGATAGGTGTTGGCTTGAAAATGAAGAAACAGAAAAGAAAAAAAAAATGCTGCATTTCTCAGTACAGTTAGCAACCACCATTTTGCCAGTGCTACATTATAAAGTTCCTGACAATGAAATGCACACTTGTTGCCATTTCATACGAGTACTTAAAATTCCAACACACATACTCACCTCCATTGTGAAGTCATCAAGCTGCATGATGCTGTAGAGACCCTGCTCGTGGAAGTTGTCGATGTATGCTGCCAGACCCAGGCTTGTCAGCCAACTGCAAGAGGTGTAATGGAAATAAATGTGAGACTCTCATGTGAATGAATGAATATGTGTTGTATGAAATAAAAATTTCTGTATTGCCTCAATAAATACAAAACAAAACCTGCAAACATACCTTACCTCTGGCAACATTATTAGTCCTATTAAGTATACTTTAAAATTTTTCACTTTCAAGTGGCAAATATTAGATTTAGTACAACAGACACAATTTGATGAAAAACAGATTTTCCACACCCATCAGGCACAAATGATCTCTCAGCCAATCACATAACAAACATTCCAATGACCTGCTGACCAATCCATGGGTGAAAGTTTAAGAAATTGATAACAAGCAAAACCTGAGGTCAGGGGTCAAGGGGATCACCTGAGAAAGCTCCTGGGTTCTAGCAAGTTTGAACCTGCTTAACTCAGCTAATTTAAAAAAAGTATTCTTTCATCATTATCTTTTTCCTCCAGCCATGCCCATCTCCATTTGTTTTTGAACCCCTGTTGTAAACTTTTTGTGTCACTTCCCACCAATAAAAACTGCATGGCTACCAACCGGAATGTGCCCTGATTTTAAAATAGCTGGGATCTTAGTTAAATAAGTACTCATACTAACATAGTTTGTACAGAATTCTTGGTAATATTTGATGAAATAACTTGTAACTTCAAAATATGACGACTGTTTGCATTTTGTTAAAAGACTCAAGAACCTCTCCCCACCCCACAAAACTTAACGGATGAACACAAATTTGGAAAATGGTCTTGGGCAATTTCTCAAATACGGAAATCTGTATCTATACAGAAAACATTCACCGATGTCAATTTTATCACCCAGGCAGGTGTCAACATTTACCTGAATGCCAGACAAGAGTTTGTCAAATTAAGTGGGTCACCTAGGCAATTATGTCTCTATAACATGTACAATTTCAAATCTTTATAACTCCTAACTTTTTCATCCAATATTTCTGAAATATTCACTACTTAATTAAATGTAATATTCCTAACACCGTGATTTTTTTCACAAAGGATAAATGCTGCCTTTAAATAAATAGCTATTCTAATTTGTGGGTGGAGCATTCTTCTTAAACATGAAATGTAAATTTTGCAGTCATGACAGAAAGACTAATTCTCTGTCTATCCTGGATCCTTGTTTCTTACAGATCAAGGTCAATAGCATTAAATTACAAATGCAAATTACTTTGAATAATACACCATCCTACCAAACAATACAAGTTCCACTCTTTAACGAGGCCTTTTTCACTGGCAACAGTGTATTCTCAATAATCATGATGCCAATTACCGCAAATTCACTATATTTTGTGGGATACCATTTTTTGTGAATTTTGTGGTTGCTACAAACTATGAATTGAGCCTTCTATAAAAACAACAGGACCCCTTCCCAATCCATGAATTTAAGTACCAATGAGTTAACAAGACCCTTTCCCAATCCATGAATTTAAGTACCAACAAATTAACAGGACCCTTTCCCAATCCATGAATTTAAGTACCAACAAATTAACAGGACCCTTTCCCAATCCATGAATTTAAGTACCAACAAATTAACAGGACCTTTCCCAATCCATGAATTTAAGTACCAATGAGTTAACAGGACCCTTTCCTAATCCATGAATTTAAGTACCAACAAATTAACAGGACCCTTTCCCAATCCATGAATTTAAGTACCAATGAGTTAACAGGACCCTTTCCCAATCCATGAATTTAAGTACCAATGAGTTAACAGGACCTTTCCCAATCCATGAATTTAAGTACCAATGTCATATTTTTGCAAAACCTCAAAATTGATCCTCATGAAAATAATGAATTTGTAGTATCCAGAATTTTTGGGTAGACACTGTAGTTCATTTGGTAGAGCGTCAAACTCAGAATTCACTTAGCTCCCATTTCCAAGACATGATATAGCCAATAATGTATTAAAAGTGCCAACAAAAACAAACCAAACGGACTTTTCGATCAAACAGACCACCCCCACCCCCACCCTGAAACAATCTAAAATGTTTGTTCTTAATGCCTTTATCAATTATTCTGAATTTATTTATTTCTGTATAAATTTTATTGGTCTTGCAATATATGACTTTATTATTGGCACTATTTAATGGAGTGGGGAAGAGAGTCCTATTATTTCGACGTAAATGGCCGAATGGCCGCACACGTCGTTAATCAAACGAACGAACGAGTCCTATTATTTCCACTGATAGATCATTGTTTATTTGGTGTTTATAATCTTGGTTTGTAGCAACAATGAAATCCATTAAAATTAGTGCTCAGTGAAATATAGTGAATTCACATGACCATCATGAGTAATGTGCCCAGTAAAATCTATGCATCCAAAATAGACTGAATAACCCCCATTTTATTTCAGTACCATCTGTTGCACTTTCTATGGCATGTTGTTTTTTTACCTGACAACAGAACTATCTGTTGAGGCTTCTCCATTCATGGAAACTGTTTCCTCTTTCACCGCAGCAGGCACTATTCCACCGTTTTGTGCCAACTGGATGGGAGAATGCAAGGAATCAGGGCTTGAGGAAACAGGGCTATCACTATCTGTGGCATTAAAGGGAAGTGTAACCTGGTGTGTGTCCGCAAGGGGTGTAAGTTGCAGGGTTCCGGAATTCTCCTTGGAGGATATTGAAACAATTCTGGTAGTACCTGCAGATCTGAAATATAATCAACATCTTTCCAGTAATACATGACAACATTCATGATTTTATTCACATCTGAATTTCCGCATTAGTCACCTCTAGCGGCCAAAGAACATGTTACAACTCGATTCTGTTAATCCTATAACAAAAAAACACTTCCATTAAAAACTTGGAATACATCCGAGTGCCAGATAAAAAGAAAGTCTGCATGACTTTTCAATATATTCTTCCCATTTATCTGATTATATTCAAATGATAATCTACATCCAATGTAAGTGAGTCAGATGTAAATTAGTTGGAAATACAAGGCTTACACAACAACAGTTTTACAGTAGTCACCGTCGAGACTAACTTTAGGCCGTTTTAAAGGGGTGGCCACTATCAGAGCTGAAATAAATAATCCAACATCCAAATCAGAATACTTTTTTGCAAATATTTGAATAGAAAATTAGTATTCAACTATTTGTTTATCTACTAAACAAGTTTGGCAGCATTTTGTAAAAGAAAAAAACATGTCGAAATGTAAACTATGCAACAATGAATTAGTTAACAAGGGAACAACTTTAAACCTGATAAATCAACTGAAATTAAAACTCAACTGATGAAGAAAATAGTACAGAATGGGAGTCTTACTGAAGTCAACAAAGCCTTTATGTATCAATCAATCAGAATTTCTGTAAATTTATTAAGTGCTGTCCGACATTTGTTCCATAAGAAGCAGTTGTAGAAATCCTTCATAAATGAGCAACCATTTATTCTTTTTATTTGGACAAAAAACGTTGTCAGCCTGCTGAGGAAGCTGAATTACAATGGGGCTGCTTTACCAATGTGACACTTTACATGGATTCATTTTATTCATTCTTTAATTACCTTTCAGAGACCGAGAATGCTAAATAGACAGGTTTAGCCATGTCTAAGACAGAACTTTTTTACATGTATTTATGTCTGAAACTACAAATAGTTCTTAAGTCTGAAACTACAAAATGTTTCCTAATGTCTAAAATAAGACAAAACACTCATTCATAAATAAATAATGGGCAAACCAAAAATGCAGACCTTCTGTTCTAGAAAAAAAAAGTTTTTCTCATTTCAGGATGAAGATTGTTACATTATCTGTTTTAAAGCTCTATTCTGAGCAAAGCTTCACAAAATCTACATATTTTGCCCGGGGTCCATTCTAGGATACACAATTGCAAAATTCTAATTTCTAAAAAACTGCATTGAAAAATTAACAAAATGCATGAAACTCATGCATCATATTTTCACGCCCTACCTTAATTTCTTCATACATTCAAATAGAGGGGGGAATTTAAAGGTTTTCCTAATGGCTGCCATATTTGATATACAAATTTGGATACCCTTCATGCCAGGTAGCTCTCTGCAAAAAAATGCTGTCAAATTCTGTTGAGCCAATTTAGAGTTGTTGTTCTTTAAAGTTTTTTGTATTTTTAGTAAGAACAGCTATATTAAAATATCAAAAAGTCTATTGGTGAAAACCCCATGTAGATTATGATCCTTGGTTAAGGTCAAGTAGTGATGAAAAGTTTCTCAACATCACCTCTGTGGCAACAATATAGCATGTTCAAAGGGCACCATTTTTATTTACGATTAAGTAGACCTCAGTATGGAGCTAGGCCAAGTTTTATAACTTTTGTTTCAGTAGTTTAGGGGCAGGGCAGCAGAAATAACAAACAACTGTTAACTGATGATGGACCCTGTCAGGATGAGCAGCAAAAAAAAAAGATTTTCATAATGGCCACCATGGGGCCATATTGGATTTCAGATCAGCACCATTTTCACTTAGGAATGAACTACATATCCTAAGAAGTGTTTTAGTGAAAATCCCATGTCAATATGATCATCCATTTTGAAGGAGAAGTGACAACAGACTTTTTAAAATGGCTGCCCTGGCAGCCATGTTGAATGTCAAATTGTCACCATTCTAATTTAGGAATGATTACATATCGTAAAAAGTGTTTTGATATAAACCCTCTATTGATATAAACAATAACATGATTTTCAAGATTGGATGTAGAGGCAGTGCCATTTTCACTTAGGACCAAATACACCTTTACATGAATGTGTATGACAAGTTTCAAGACAATGCTATAATTAAGAAGTAGCAATAACACGCAATTGTCTAATGGCCAGACACCAAATGACACACCAGGCAAAGCTCTCATGGTCTTTGACCAGAAGATAAACAATGTGCAAAAAAAATTAACAAATGTTGTAATTGCCTGAAAATCTGATCAGGTCATCTTCATATGCATTCAATATGCTAATCAAATTTCATTTGTCTGCATGGAGTGGTTTTTGCATAATCTGGCTAAAAAGCTTCTTGGGACAGGTAGAAGGATTGATATATAGATGGAAGGATGTTCTGGGACAGGTGGAAGGATTGATATATAGATGGAAGGATGTACTGAGACAGGTGGAAGGATTGATATATAGATGGAAGGATGTACTGCGACAGGTGGAAGAATTGATATATAAATGGAAGGATGTACTGGGACAGGTGGAAGAATTGATATATAAATGGAAGGATGTACTGGGACAGGTGGAAGAATTGATATATAAATGGAAGGATGTACTGGGACAGGTGGAAGAATTGATATATAAATGGAAGGATGTACTGGGACAGGTGGAGGGATTGATATATAGATGGAAGGATGTACCGAGACAATCAGGACCAGATCAAGATGTACCTGATGCAAGCTATGGAGATGTAATCATTGTGTCCCCTTTTCAGATCTGTTTCCATACAAAGTCCAAGTAATCAAAAGCTACCTAAATCAACAATTAGCTGATCTGTGTAACAGTTTACTTGCATTGTTCTGTGCATTCAAGCCAAACAAAAGGTATGCATTACATATCCAATTAGAAACAATGCGGTATGTAGTGTTAATTAGCCATTTCTGACAACATACATTGTTTTCTTGTTGTGTACATATCTCGTTGGCCTAATGCTGTTGTGACAAACTCTTAACTACATTTTGACACTACTTCCAAAGAAATGTCAAGTGTAAATTCAATTCATTATGTATCCAACTTTCTCAACTCTCGTCCCAGCATGTCTGCAAAACAGTTTTTCTGAATACCTTTCCCATACATGCAAATTTTTCCATTAATACTGTAAATTTTATTATTTTTTCTTGGTATTTAATTTATTACTTCTGCAAAAAAAGAACACATTTTCACCGATACTTCATAGATTAGTAAAGGGGTTCTATTGTCTTCCCAGATTGCTTTGTTGGATATTTAATTCATGGTTTGTAGTAACCACAAGATCCAATTCACAGTATACTTTTCCTCAGTCCATGAAAAATCACTTGCATTGATTCCAATTCTACTTGCCTAACAATTTGCATCAAATATGAGTGGTTTGAAAACAATAGTTACCCAATATGTTTACTTTTCAAATCACATGCCCTTATCCAGATCAAACTTCCTTTATTAAACCTAGTTGCTTTAACTGATTGTTAGATGAATCAAAACATTTTTTAATTCTTGGCTTGTTAAGATAATGCAATCTTTACCCACAGTTGACACTGTTACGTAACATCCTTTTGTTCCATATAACTTTAATTTGGGGATTCAAAAGATAAGCAACCAAAGGCAACCTGCTCAATAAATACAGTGCTCGTATGCTTCCACTGAAGTGAAATTCAAGGACTTTTCCAGTACAGTCCAAGGCCTCAAAAGAAAATTTCCTGGATCTCAAATATAGAAAGCAAAAGTCCAACTCGTACAGAATGATGAGAGATACAAACGAAAACAAACTGAAACACTGGAGATTGGCAACACATCAGAGGATGATTGTTGATGAACCGATCATGCTGATATTTCAGGAACCATATGACAAAAAAAAAAATCTTAATTATTTTACTGGCAGCGAAAACTATTTTCAAGGACTTTTTTTTTAAAATGTCAATTTTCAAGGATTTCAAGGCTCGAATTTTCAAAAGCTCAAATCCAGTACTTTCAAGAAAGCAAATGAACCCTGTAAATACAAGGGTCCAAGAGAAACTTTGCAGGCCCTGAGGAAAAGACTATAAAATTTATAGCTCACTTGTAATAATGACTACAATTGCCTGCTGCCTGAAGTGCTTTTAATCTGGACCTCACATGATCTCTTGATCTGCTAGCTATGTTCATAAAATAAATGCTTAGAAACAAATTCTGATTGGTCAGAATTGTGACAAAGATGAATTTATTGCTACACTCTGGGTGACATGGCTCTAGATAAGAATTTAATTTATTAGAGATTTTACTTTCTGGTTTGGATCTGGATGCATTTAATGAAGTTTGAAGGTGTCCTTTGTGAACTCGGCAAAACACAAACTTGCATTACGAGATCATCAAGATCTTAATCACACCTTTTTGAATGCGTAAAACTGCTTAGTGACCAAATTAAATGTGTAAAACTGCTTACTGAGCAAGATTAAATGCGTAAAACTGCTTAATGACCAAGATTAAATCAGGATGCGTTCAATCAGATGGCTCTGTTTGAGTGAGTCTTCTGATTGTGATCAAGTACTACTCTTTTAATGTGCACAGAACATCTGGAACTTGAACTGATAGTATAGTGATCAAATGCACCATCATACAACATAGACTGTGCTTATGGTTGCTTCAGACTAAATGCTTCAAATTAGACTGTTTCCAGTAATTCGAATGCATTTAAAAATTGGACTAAATGCTTAAAATTAAATGGTTTTAAATAATTTGAATGCATTACACATTTATTTACGACTGTTCCAACAAAACATACTTGGGACCCAGGGAAGGTACATTTATTGTGCAGTCACCCATAGATGCAATTAAGAATTTTGTATCATTTCCATATCAACTAACTGAGTAATCAGAATACTCTGGCATATATTTTTAAACAACTGCCTTCCATGGGTACCATGTATGCTTAAATGCATTTTTAGTCTACTTGCGTACAATGTGCAATCAAGATCTCTTGGTAATCTTTCTGTACAATCAGACTGGATCTAAGGAAAATATCAACTGTAATACACTGCTTATTTAAAACTCGGGCTGATTTTCCTCTACAATCAGACTGGATCTGTAACACACTGCTTATCAAAACTCTTGGTGATATTCCTCTGCAGTCAGACTGGATTTAAGGAAAATATCAACTGTAATACACTGCTTATTGTGAACTCTGGGTGGTTTTCCTGTACAATCAGACTGACGAAAATCTCAATTGTAATACACTGCTTATTGTTAACTCAGGTTGATTTTCCTGAACAATCAGACTGTTTGAGGAAAATCTGAACTGTATTGTACTGATTATCATGAAATCTGGGTGATTTTCCTCTACAATCAGACTGGATCTGAGGAAAATCTCAACTCTATTGCACTGCTTATCATGTACTCTGGCTGAGTTTCTTCTGCAATCAGACTGGATCTGAGGAAAATCTCAACTGTAATACACTACTTATCTAAAAAATCAGACTTTGACCGAGGAAAATTTCAACTATAAGAAGTAACTGAACTTAGGGAATAAGAGTCTTGTATTTGAGTATCAACTTATTTTTATAGTCACATGCTTGTGTTAGTCAATCAGCCATTCTAACATGTCCAAGAATGTAATGTGTCTGAGAATGTAATGTGCTTTCCAACTGGTCAAAAGTACATATTTACAGAAGTAACTTCAACACAATTATTCCATGTGGAATAACACAATTATTCCATGTGTCAAAGAAAATTATATTTTTGGCTATTTTTTGTAACAAAATTATCCAAAGTGTTTGATAACAGTCATAATGTGTTCAAAGTACAATACTGGATATTAGATTGGCACCATTTCCACTTAGTACCCATTAGACATCATACGAAGTCTTTTAGTGAAAGCGCAATGTTGATCTGACCAGCCATCCAAAAGCAGTGATAACAAAATTATCAAGAGGGGCATTGTAGCAGCCATATTAGAAGTCAGATTTTCACCATTTAAATTTTTTACGACCAACTAGACCTCTAAGAAGTCGTTTAGTAAAACCCCATGTTAATATGACCATCCATTCAGGATTAGCATTAACAAGATTTTCAAGATGGCTGATGTAGTGGCCATATTGGATGTGCAAGCATCACCATTTTCATTTAGGACCAACTAGACATCGTAAGAGGAGTTTCAGAGAAAATCACATGTTGATATGACCATACATTCAGGAGTAGTAGTGATGACAACATTTTTAAGATGGCCACTGTGGTGGCCATATTGGACATCAGATTGCGACCATTTTCATTTAGGACCAACTAGACAGCAGTAGTAGTGATAACAAAATTTTCACACAGTGGCCATCTTGGACAACATATCGACCTCATTTTCATTTAGGACCACCTAGACATCATGTCTTTTAGTGACCATCTCCTGTTAATATGACCATCCATTCAGGAGGAGTAACGATAAGATTTTCAAGATGGCCACTGTGGTGACCATACTGGACACCATTTTCCATTCAGAAGGATTAGTGATGACAACATTTTCAAGATGGTCACTGTGGTGGCCATATTGGACATCATATTGCCACCATTTTTATTTAGGATCAACGGGACAGATGGAGTAGCAAGAACAAGATTTTCACATAGCGGCCCTCTTTGACAACAGTTAGGCTTCATTTTCATTTATGACCACCTAGACATCATAAAAAGTCTTTTAGTGAAAACCCCATGTTGATATGACCATCCGTTCAGGTGGAGTAGTGATAAGATTTTCAAGATGGTTGCTTTGGTAGCCATATTGGATGTCCTAGCAGCACCATTTTCATTTCGGACCAACTAGACCATGGGATGAATGTGTGTGTAAAGTTTCATGGCAATCCTCCAAGTAGTTTAGGAGTAGCTATAACAAATGAATGGACGACGGATGACAGACCATGATCACTAGAGCTAAAAACATATGCTGATGGATGGCGACACATGGTGGACACAGGGACATATCACAAAGCTCACTTGGCCTTACAACCAGGTGAGCTAAAAACAACAGAACAAAAATCACATTTACATGGTATTGTTATTATCTGGCTTTCAAGTACAAAGTAATATAAATACAATATTTTTGAATCAATTTTATAATGTTTGGAAGTCAAATGGTGGCAGTATAACAGTTTAAATGCATTTTTTTTCTCTTCAAAATATGGGGTTTAAAATGGGATAAAAAATGTACACATAATAAATAAAACTTTGAGTGTATTTACATGCAATGGCAGCACTAATGATTAACCCATGTTCAAAGTCATGTGAAAATCTGAAAGACGAAACATGAATTTTAAGCTATAAATTAACTGAAGTTTGATCATTTTGTGTCATGGTATCTTGTACACTTTCTTAAGAACTAAACAGAATGTAGATAATCAATCTGTCTTGGCAACTTCTTTGTTATCATACGTGGCAGGAACATTTAGATATGCTTTTATCAATGGTACATACGTCATTAACATCTGGACAAGTCCAATATTTTAGCTGTAAATTGTGATCAAAGAGAAAACAAAAATGAAAAAAAAATAAAAATCATAAGCGATTCATCTTGAATACAGTTTAGGTTTTCATCAAAAGCTGTGCCAGATAAAATGAAAATCTATTTCTTAACAGATAACACATAATTATGAACATGCTTTTGTATTCTTTCAATCTTCATCTTAAATACATATCAACCTTGATTATGAAATAAATGAATAAATGACCCTATAGACATACAATCTACATTCAAAGAAAATAGAAAATGGACGGAATGTGAACAAGTAAATGATTAGCAATGATGTCAAATGGGAGCAGAATACTTTACAAAGACTGGATAAACACTCCCACCCCTGGTGTGAAGGAATAATTCCCATCCTTTATCAATCAAGAAATAGGTTATTCAACACCTACAGGTCTTTAAAACTTTCCTCTAGGTCCAACTAGTAACGATGATACGTTAAAAATATTCCAGTATAAAATTACCAATCTACGAAGGCTTGTACTTTCTGTGTAAAGTATCCTTTGAATAATCTACACCATACAAAAAGAAAAAAAAAAGAAAAAAAAGAAATAAAAAAAGATTCAATTCAGGTCTTGGGCAGAATGAAAAATGAAAACAACAATATTATAAAACAGTGATGAAATCATGAAGTTATGCCATTATTCTGTGTGATGATAAACTTCTAATGATATCTTAATGACTGAAAGATGTTTTGAGACATGGTATGAACACATTGTTTATAACAGCTGCATAGATAAATTCTTCATCCTACCTTCTGAAAAGGTTTCATAAAATCAAGCCACAAAATGTTTTGATGGCAAAGTTCTGCTACGCTTTGCTTGCTCAATCAAAAGTTTGGTCCCTAAACCGACCATGAACTCAGCTTGTCTCCTCTCATACATAAAAGTCAGGCAGACCTTCATGGATGTTTTTAAACTATCATTTTCTACTCAGACTAAAACACCAATAAACTCTCTAAAGGACTCAGAATCAGGTTTGAAATTAACTTTAGGGAGTTTTATGTCTCAAAGAATGAAGACAAAAGGAGTAAGGATTAAATTTTTGTTAACAAGCCGAGGTTGTTTAACAGGTATTTATCTCTTTTTGTCCCTTTTACTTTTTTCTTTCAGTTGTATAAAATCTACTGGATTATAATTGCATTCCATCATTAATATTAGAGTTAAATAAGCCAATTTAACTCACGGTGACTTAAAGCTCAATTTTACCCCACAATACTCTAAAAAAAAATATTTAAAGTATTTTCCTAAAATGTTCTTTTCTTTATATGTCACTAGAATTTTTTTTATTAACATTTGAAACATTATATGAGAAATTATTGTGATTTCCTTTTAGAATCATTTTCTACTATTGTTTCAAGTGCAACCTTCAGTGGAAGATACAAGGGATATCTAAAATTTCAGCTACTTTCCTTGACATTTAAATAAAACTGATATGAAAGGCAAGTTGTATACTTTGTGACTAATTTTAGTAAGATCATCCAGTTCATTAATATTTTTAGTAATACAAAATATATTTGGTAAAAAAGAAAGAACATCATGCCATAAGCACTGAGGGACTGAAATCCCTCCAAGCAAATAGAAAAACCATATTGATCTGGTAAATTTAAAAGAATTTTCCAACTCCTTCTCAAGCACATGTTAAGAGTTCAAGTCAATTTCTTGAAGTAGCTGTAGACAAATAAGTTTGAAAAATCCACGTTGATACAAGTTTCAGATGACATGATATTACATGCAATATGGTACATTTATGTTAATACATGCACATGGCCTGTAGAAAAATTATTTTGCTGGAATGTTTTAAATCATCTGCACAGTTTTGTTTTGTTCAAATATCATGTTCAGAAAAAAAAAGCATCCATGGAATAAAGTCCTTGAACACATGAATGGTAAAGTCAATGCCTGATAAATTTTCCAGGTTTGTGCTTTTTGCTTTTCTTGGTCACTTTTCTTGTGCCCTCTCTAGCCACCAGCGCAGACAGCCACCTGAAAAATCCAGGTGGACATCTTGTTAACTCTACCACCAATTAGCAATTATATAATATACCTACTACTAATTACACCTGGGTTAACAGGTGAAATCAACACCCAGGTGGCTGACTGGCTCATGGCTTAGAGGGAAGAAGTCTTGTAAGATTCTGGGTTTTGCGATTGGAAATGGAATAAAAATTTCAGCAGTTGAGAATTGTGCAACAGCAAAATAGATAAAAAATTTCTTACCAGATGAAATAGCAAGCACAAACTTGGACAAACAGGTTCTCAACAGGTACTTCATATTGCTGTAAACAGCATGTAATTTAAAGTCTGATGGCTTGAAAAAGAAAGGTGTGATATCCATTATCACAGGAAAAGTGAAAGTATAAGATCAAATAATGCTTGCATTGAAGATAAAAGCAAATAAAAAATCACACTGAAATCTAACCATTTTCCTATTAAAGTTGTCAATACAGTATTTGTTTTTAAAAATTAATGTAAATATACAAATAGAAACAGACTTTTTTGGAACACCTTCATTCCCTCAATCCAAACCAGGTTTTGCCACCATAAATAAGCAACAGATAAATAATAATAATAAATAAACTGTAACTGAATAAACAGGCTAATAAATATACCAACAGACTGTAATATGATGATATTCTTGTAAATTGGCATGCACAATTTCAACAATTTCTAATTCAAAAGAGAATGAAAAAAAACCAAAAAACAGAGCAAAATACTAACTCAACCATATATTGCACAACCCCCGTGTTTTTATCAAATGAGAAAAACACCGACATGTTTGGACATTAAAAAATATAAATATGATTCATAAAATTTCACTGCATAAAAAGTTTTTAATCACTTTACATCGTATTATATTTTGATCCATGTGGTAAATCCTGTTATTTGGAAGACATTCTAATCCAATTTTTAACTGCATCTCTATGTAGAAAATCAGTTTCTAATAACTGACACTATGCACAATATTTGCATGAAGAATGCTGCATCTGGACTCCAAGTACACAATGAATTTTCCATTTCTTCCCTCAACAGACTTATTAAATCCATAATAAATACGATATTTGCAGTCATTTTAAAGTAGCCAAGGTAATATTTTCTAATAAGAAAATATGCATAACCTGAAGCATTCACATCTTCGTTTCTATAGGTGATACTTTTTTTCAAGTCAAAATGATATAATGCCTCTTTTGGACGCAATGTGAGCTTACAAAAAATCAGCTTTTTTCAGTCAAAGATTGTGCAAATTTAGTCATATTGTATAGCAAGGTCAGCAACTAAAAGTTCTTAGCTTTTCACATCTGGTCTACAACAAACTGTCTGGACATGTAGGAAGGCAACGGGTTGGGGTGTCTGACAGAAGAACAGACAAAAGCCAGCACAGTTAAGTCAATACTCACTGTCTCTGGACTTCCGCCTGCTTCTGTTTGTATATGTCCCACTGATTCTGAGGCAACAGAGAGGCAATTTCTAAGGAATCTCGGAGTCTGCACAAGATATCATAATTCTCCCGACCTCGCACCTACAAATAGTATTTTAAAAAATTTCTCACTCATTTAAAAAAAATATATAATTAAAATACATTTCAATACAGATATGATGTTCAATGTACTTTAATAAATTCTCACACAACCAGAAAAGATGCATTCCAAATTTATGGTTGTTTTGGATTTGATGGCAAAAAATTCACATCGTTATAAAATAGGGAAAAACTTCTCACATATGTTTCAAAGTAAGATACATATGTGGCCTTAATGACATAGAGATTAACAAAATTTATGTTAAAATATTTCAGAAGCTGTTAAAGCGTGGAAAACTTTTAAATGGCTCTAACACATGTAAATCAAATTAGTCTTTATTTCTCAAATTTTATATGCACTCAGGGAGACAGATGGACAGACAGAAAGACAGAGTGAGAGAGAGAGAAAGAGTGATTGCTTACTGTTAGACTGAATGTATCATCATCACCAATCTTCCTCTTCTTGCCTGCGATAGTGGTCATTTCTGTTCCAAGAGTTAACCTGGGAAGTGGAGCTGAAAATACAAGATCATATAAACAAACATTTAAATGATGGTCTTTTGTGCTCAAATGAGTAGAAATGTTGGTGGTAATGTACGTATATTTATTTGTAACCAATGTGAATGACATAAGGGTAGAATTTATTTACCAGTTCCTTCACAATCAATAACCACAATTTACATTTGTTATAATATACATTCTGATAGTTGTGTTAATAGCACTGGATTGCATTGGAGGACAAGACTGAACAAGAAGGAAGAGCACTGGTTACTTACATTTCTTGGGAGACTGTTTACTGACAGGCATGGCCGTCTTTTCGTCTGCTTTCCTATCTCTTCCTGGACAGGCACAGATTCTCACCTCCACCGCTCGTCTTCCCAACACATTGTTACTATTGAAGAAAAAAAAAATGCACAAGTAAAATTTCAATTGTTTGATACTGCCAACTTTCAATAGTTTCAACAACAGCATTCACCTCTTTATAATATGCAACCCAAGTGAGAACACACAGACCCAGACATGCTGTCACATGTGCCAATGTATCAGTTTTCACTATTAGTGTAGTGCTACTTATGTCATGTTGATAGTACAGACCCAGATATGCTGTCACATCATACGACAAAGGATCATAGTTTTCACAACTGGTGTTACTTATGTCATGTTGATAGTACAGACCCAGATATGCTGTCACATTATGTGCAACAGATCCGAGTCTTTGCTATTGTTGGTACTTATAATTTCATATTAAAGGCAAAGAGCCATATATGCTCTTACATTATGTGCCAACAGAGCCGATTCTTCACTATTGGTGCTATTATAACTTCAGATCTGTCACATCATGTACAGACAGATCTGAGTCTTCACTATTGACATTACTTAAAATTTTCAGTCACATCATTAGCCAACAGATCTGAGTCTTTGCTGTTTGTGCTAGTTATAATTTAATATTAACATCCTAAACCCATATCTGCTCATGCATTATGTGCCGATAGATCTGAGTTTTCACTATTGGTGCTACTTATAATTCAATATTAACAGTACAGACCCAGAACTGCTGTCACATCATCTGCCGACAGATCTGAGTCTTCAATATTGGCTCTACTTAAAATTTCATATTAATAGTATAGACCTGCTGTCAAATCACATGTCAACAGATCCAGGACTATACTATTTGCAGCCAGGTGCATTTGATACACAGTACAATACAGTCTTTCCAGCAACCTTTTGAGAGAAAGCAGGAATAAAGTAGGGCCGATTTTTTTCAAAAAGAAAGTTGGGGAAAAAAATAGGTAGATTTCAGACAAAAAATGTAAGACAGGACAGGTACAAATATGACCAAAACATAAAAAAACTTCTGATGACTCCATGCCAGAATGCTCTGTCAAGTTTGGTTTAAATTGGTCCTCTGGTTTTTGAGAAGTGGAAAATAGCAATTGTTGATGTATGACAAATGATGGACGATCCAGGAGGGATGATGCAGGACCACACCATAAACTGACTTGACCTTATGGCCAGGTAGCTAAAAATGATAAAAAGAAAGCAAAAAAGTTGGAACAAATAGAAGTCATAAAAAAATAGTAGGGAAAAAGTAGAAAATAATAGAGCCACCAAAAAGACTCTACAATATTACAAATTGTATATCACCATTTGGTCAACTTGGGATCACGATGCTGTATTCTAACAAGTAAAATGAAGGCTATACGAGCATGACAGTGAAGCACCCTACATACAGTGTTGGATGTCAAGTTCAAATGACCATTTACTTTGGTCATATAGCAAAAATATTTGAAAAGGTAGTAACTACCCTCACATTATTTTTTCTTTTACCAGAGACATAGTATAAACTTTCCAACCCTTTTAAGTACTTTCTAAAAAAAGATCTGTTCACACGCTTTTTGTTATTGTCCCTAGTCTGAAGTAACATCAAGCATAATAAATTACAAGGGAAACATTTGACCTTTTTTAATTCCTTGTTTCATTTCTTTTGTTCAAATACTGCGAATTTACCACTTTTGATGGGGTTCCAGGAAGCACGGTGGCTCAGTGTTTAGCATGCTGTACTCACAACCGAAAGGGTGCAGATTAGAATTCTATATTCAGATAAACCTGGGTTGGCTATCGTGGTGTGTTCCTGGGCAGGGCACTTTACTTCAAATTGTCTTGGCAGCTAAATAACCTACTTGTGTTGCTGTGCAGTAAAACACCAAACCAACAATTATTGTGGATTTCATGGTTGCTACCAACACCGATCCTTCTATGGCAACTATCTATATGGCAATAATTGGATTCCTTCCCCAACCAATCATTTTAAGTACCAACAAAAAGGTAATTTTTTGGGGGGTGGGGGGAAAACCCAGGAAATGTTGATATGCAAGAAAATATACAAGTTCACACTACTCTATTAGTACTTCCTTCATTTCTTTTATTAGAGGGTACCCAAGTCATCCTTTCATAGCACTGAGCGAACAGATTAGCTTTCTCAAGAAACATTAAAATCAAAAGTACTTACTCTTTTTCCAGAGTGAATACTATCTGAATTGGTCTCCTGTTGGGGCCTCCGACACAGGAACCTAGGCACATGAACTGGAAAAGGTTGGTGACCCATTCAGAGCCAGCCTGGGGGTTCTCATGGGGAATAAGTACACTCTGTCTGCCTGTATACCCATCCTCAACATATTTGGCTAGTTTATGCTCGCATCTGACAAGATGCGTTGGTGCAGGATGATCTGAAATTCATATTTAAAACATGTGCAATAATTTGATTAATAGATTTGTCCTCTCATGTCCACATGGATATTGTAAATTTTGAAAATGTTTGTTATTTATCTATTCTAAAAGATGAAAATAATTTGTAATGCAACTGCTCCTATTTATTTGAAACATGTGCTCATTTCAATCAGAAAAACAACTATGATTATAGAAATTATCACAAACAGTAATGTGTTGGACAACATTTTGCTGATATCTGGTTGTTGTGGGAAATGCAGAAGTCATATTCTAATTATTACAAGACTTTTAAAAATTGACCTGTGCTTACTTTCATTGTGTTCCTTCGATGTGGCGTGATTTGGGCACCGTTTCACTGTTTCCTGAACATGCTCAGGTTTCATGAAGATTGGCATTGCCCTGATGATACATGCTGGGGGAGGCGGCCGTGCAGGGTTGGTTTTAAACCTCACTGGGCAGGTGGTGGCCATTCGCACATACAACTTCTTCAACATGTCTGAATACTAGTGACAAAAACAGAGCAGGAATGGGCAATAATTAAAGTTTCAACTAAACCAGGACAAAAGATGAAAAAGACAAGTATATCCACTTTTATCCCTCTAAACAATTTAATGTATGATACATCTGCCATCATTTAAATGCAATAAGGGTTATTCAAATTAAATCTACCTCAGATGGGGAAGCAAACTTCTATTTGTTTTTTGGGGTGGGGTCCCAACCTATTTTTTTTCTAAACGATTTTAATTTATTTATATAAAAAAGGCACCCCTCCTTTTTCAGGTAGATTAAATGGAACCGTCCAAAGAACCGTTGTGTGTTATTGTAATATCTATTTGGATTCAGTGTGGTCAGAATATAAAAGATATGGAGTAATTAATAATTTTTAAACAAGGTCAGGGTCTGCATGTCAAGCCACGATAAAAGTATTGCTGTCAAATGTGTGACATTAATGTTAATGTCAAAAGGCTGTGTGAGCATGCCACATAATGTATTGTCTTAGTTTGATGATTCATCCAAAATATAAAGAAAATCCATCAAAGGGTTTAGGAAATGTAAGCGAATGAAAAACTTGAACCAAAACCCTATTGCAAATTGTCTATGATTGTGACCTTGATCCCAAGGTCGCAGGTGAGTGAGTGTGTTGCATAATGGATTGTCTTAACTTTATATTGACTGGTCCCAGTATGAAGAAAATCCATGAAGGGGTTATGAAATGTAAGCAAATGAAAAAAAAAGAAGAAAAAAAAAACCTTAATGTAAATTTTCCATGATAGTAATCTAGACCTCAAATTAGAAGGGACAAGCAATCATGTCACAGAATTAATTGTCTTAGCTTCATAATGATTTCTGCCAAGTAGGATGAGAATTTATTATGGGTTTTGGAAATGTATCAATATACTCGCGTATAATCCGAGTCCAAATGCAAACAACATAGACCCTGATGTGCTGTCGCATAATGCGCCGGCAGATCAGGGTCTATGTTGTTTGTGCTACTGATTAGTCCTTACAGACTGCATAGACCCAGATCTGCTGGAGCATTATGCGATGGCAGATCTGGGTCTATGCAGTTTGCAGTTGGTATCGGCTTATATGGTAAGCAAATACAATCTTTATTCAAAACCTTAACAAATTGTTAATGATAACAATGATGCTGCAAAAATGACTGCCGTGTCTCACTTCCCACTGATGTGGGCTTGACAAAAGGCTGTTTACCTGCGGTGAAGCAAGAAATCAAAACAAAAACTACTTTACAACACAAAGAAATGAAATCTTATATCAAATCACGATTTACGTTAGCCATTTTATACTTTACTTAACATAGTTTTGATTAAGTAACACAACACCAACTTTACAAGACAAGAATTACTTCAGTATTTGGGTGTACCTATACTACAGTTCATGGTTTGTTGTTAACAAAGTCATAAATGAGTATCACAAAGGTTAAAATTTCAATCACTTTTTTATACTTTATTCTGGAAAATCTTTCTGTCTGGTATGGAAGTGTTCAAAGGAACAGAAAATGTTGGCTTATTAAAAAGGTTAAAAGTTTACTGACATTGGGGAATCCATTTTAATTTGACATCAACAGCTCATTTATCTATACTTACAGTCCATGTGGTAGATTTAGTTTCCTTGGATGGCTGTGCAAATGATATTTCAAACCCATAATCACCTGGGTAGTTTGTGCTGAAAAAAAAAGTAACTTTGATATTTGGGACTATTCCTAGATTAGACATATGGAGAGTCTAAAAGGCAACTTTTTTAAAGCTCCCATCAACCCTCCAATTCTAACTGGACTGGTTAACATAAAACATTTGCCTCAACCGTCTGTGTTTTAATGAAATTAAGTGCTTCCTCCCTCCTCTCTTCTGGAACAGTATTCAGTATGGTCATTATGAATGCAGCAACTTTGTTGCTCCTCTATGTTCATCTCTGATTCGTCTATCTCAGCTTGATTGAATATGGTACTTCTAGTGTTTCTGTATTCTGTATACTCCACACTAAAGTCTTTTTTCATCGGATGGTCTTTCCAGTATTGATCTAATCTTCTTTCAAATGTTTTCACTTTTGTGGTGTTGACTACATTTTCTGGTAAACTGTTCCATATGTCTGCTACTTGGTTGGTGAAATAATGTTTCTGTTAGTCAAGATGGCAATGTTCCTTCTGAACTTTTAGTTTGTGTCTGCGAGTAGTTGTATTAGGGTTTAACTTAAACAGCTCGGCTGATATTTTCTGATCATAAATTTGAAACAAGATCTTAGAAGTCTCCATCTTATCTCCACGCAGTCTGCGGTATTTTAGAGTTGGTAATTTCAGAATCTGCAAGTTTGATCCTTTAGATGAGGTAACATTTTGGTAGCTCTTCTTTGCACATTTTCTATTGATTCAATGTCTTTCTTTTTATATGGACTCCACACACTGTTGGCATATTCTAAGTGAGGTCTGACGATGTCTTTGAATAGTAGACAGAAAGATTTATAGTTTAGGGAGGTGAATGCTCGACTATCTGATTGGCTTTGTTGACCTGAATCTAAATATGTTTGTCAAATGCTAAATGCTTGTCAGTGTTTACACTAATGTCCTTCTCCATCTCTACCACCTCTAAATTAGTCATGCCTCCATCATACTTGTTCCTAGTGTAATGAGGGTCGTCAAATACCTTTTGTTTGTTGCATATCTTGAGACATTTGCATTTCTCAGGATGGAAATGTAGGAGCCACTTTGCACTCCAGTCAAACAGATTGTCCATCATGTTGGATAACGTCTACATCATCTTGAGATTGAATGTGTCTATAAATTTTGAAGTTGTCAGCGAGTAAGAATACCTCAGAAGCTATACAATCAGACAAATCATTAATTATAAAGATTACAAAATAGTATTGGGCCCAGAATTCAGAGAAGAGTACATTAATCTATTGTGTTTAAAAATAGCGAGTCCGATATCAGACCAGCCAGGTCAAATAAAAATACAATATTTTGTTTTACTTTTTGTAATTAGTAACAGTCAAGAATTATATATCTAGATTTAACTTTGTGTACAAAAGTTTTTACAGTAGAACAAGTGTATGTTTCCAAACAGTAAAGAAGATGTTACCCTTAAATTTATGGCACTGAGGTTACAAGGCAGCAGCTAGTAGAATTTGCTGTCTTTTACGAGTAATAATTTTTCATCAGAATTAAAAAAAAAAAAAACCTGAAATTTCATGTAAGAAAACGGTTTTCTCCTGCTTTTAAGTAATTTTATTATTTACTCAAAAAACTATAACAAATATTGATTTACAAAATAAAAAAAATGACCAGTTTAAAAAGTAAATCAATATGCCGACTTAAAGTGATACAATATATCTGTAATAACAGGCCTGCCACCCCTTTGAAAAAAATAGGTTGGGCTTAGTAATCCATATCTACTGACCTGGGTATTGAATTCCTTGGCAAACTGCCAAACTCTTCCTGTGACCACCCAGCCAGCAGACAAACTCTACATTGTGTACTTTTATTAGGAAAGTACTAAATCTTACACATAATACAGCTTTGTCATACATTTTTTTAGAAGCAGAAAGCTTCTGAATAATTATTCCATGTAACTATTTCAGGTTTATTTCTAATAATAAAAGCAATGGTGTTATTTGTGTAATCTTTTAAAACTTTTCTAAATAACAATTAAGAAAGCTTTTTTCACAAGCCGCACTGCACTTACTTTTACATGAGTTTTATCAGATCAGTCAATTGTTCCCTACATTTTTTACAACTATTTCTATTTCTTCAAAACCAAGACAAAGTCAAGAGATGCCAACACATAAGCATGCTTATCAGGAATGCAAATATCAATTTTTCAGAATCAAGGAAGTCTGTCTGGACTAGACATCATGTTGGTTACATGAAGTTGTACAATCATGTGTATTCCTATGGGGCTTTGCATACCTGTACACAGTCAGTAACAATTATGGTTCAACAAGAATAAATTCTGCATCCATTCCTCAAATTCCACAACCATGAAATCCTTGAAAATTTTTTGTGAAAACAATAACCATACATATTAGTTTTCATCATGAATTATATGGATCTTTTCTCTTCATCTCCAATACCATTCTTCAGATATTTACCATCTATTTGACTGTATTCTTGTTATTTAGATTGCTTTTTACATTGAAAAACTATTGCATATGTACCAGTCTATGAAATGGTGCTGAAGTACTTTTCCCCTACCTGTGTCCATGAAGAAAACTAATGTTTAAAATTGAAGGGGTCCTCAACAAGAGCCCCAAACTGACCTGCAATCCCTCACCTGGCCAAGACTTATCTCAAAGTAAAATGCAAGAGTAGCTGACTGAGAAATTTTGTGTTAGGATGCTGCTTTCCAAATTTAAAGATTTTTCTACATTTTAATAATGCCAGCCACATTGGCTTGCAGATCAACATTATTGGTGCAAACTTTAAAGGCCTTATGCATGATACTCCCAGTGAAATTTGCTTAACTTCTGTTTACCAGTTTTCAAGAACTCATGTCAAGTTTATTCTGTTCTTTCAAACAGCAGCCAAATTTGATACCGGATTGTCATCATTTGTACAAATTTGAAAGGCCTTCACGTACAGATGCTTTCTATCAAATTTGGTCAAATTCTGTTTAGCCGATTTTAAGTCATTTAAGGGTTTTAAATGTTTAGTAACAGAGGCCGCATTTGATACCGAATTGCTATTTGAAAAGCCTTCATGCAAAAATGCATTTTGTCAAATTTGGTCATATTCTGTGCAACATTTTTGAGAACTCAGTTGAAGATTTTTCTATATTTAGCAATGGCTGGCATATTTTGTTGAATTCTTATCACAGTTTTTTTGAGTAAGTCATTTTAAGATTTTTCTGTTTTTAGTTATGCAGGCCATCGGCATCACTTGTGAAAAATTCAATGGCCTCTGTGCAAGGATATTTTCTGTCAAAGTCTGGTCAAATTCTCTTCAGTGTCATTTGAAGGTTTTTCTATTTGTATTAATAGCTGAGATATTGGATGGCAGATCACCATAATTTGTATAAATATGAAGGCCTTCATGCAAAGATGCTTTCTGTTTCATTTGTCAAATTCTATGCTATTGTTTTTGAGAAATATGCTGAAGGTTTTCTTTTTTTTAGTTATGGCAGGCATATTTGACGACAGATTACCATCATTTGTACAAACTTTGGTCCAAGTCAGAGGTTACTGAGAAGAAACATGAAGGTTTTTCTATTGTTTTCTAACAGTGGCCATATTTGATTGTGGATCAGCATTGTTTTGTACAAAATTAAAAGACCTTCTTGCCAGGATGCTTTTCTCAAATTTGATCCAATTCTCTTTCAATGTTTTTGAAAGGAAGTTGTTTAAAGGTTATTCTATATTCAGTTTGTATATGGTTTAATAGTACATCAGCACAATACCGGCATTAGTACAGATTAAAAGTTTAGTACATCAGCACAATACCGGCATTAGTACAGATTAAAAGTTAAGTACATCAGCACAATACCGGCATTAGTACAGATTAAAAGTTAAGTTCCAAAAGATCAACCTTTCAAAATAAAAGTAAACATGAAGCCCTAAAAAATAAAAGATTAAAGGTAACGATGTTACATTTTTTTGAAGACACAAAAAATAAAAGAAAAATATAAAAATTATATTATTTTTAAATTTTAGCAACAGTGACCATATTTTCTGACATATCAGCATCATTTGTTAAAAGAAAACAAGATATGAAAGGGCCTTAATGCCAGGATGCTTCTTGCTAAGTGGTTTCTTAGAAGTTACAAATAACAATTGTTTACGGACAATGGAAGACACACTAGTTGCAGGCCCATACCAAAGCTCACTTGGCCTAACAGCCAGATGAGCACGAGAAGACACACACTGGTTGCACGACCATAGTAAACCTCACTTGGCCTAGTAGCCAGATGAGCACAAATAAGCAACGCACACTGATTGCAGGCCCATACCAAAGCTCACTTGGCCTTATAGCCAGATGAGAACAATGGAACACATGTGCTACTTGCAGGCCTGTACCAATGCTCACTTTGTCTAATAGCCAGATGAACACAAACTTTCATTAAACCTGCATCATTCTCAACTCTGAGTGATAACAATTACGTTTTTCCTGCTGATTTCGAGAGGTTTACACTTCATAAAACTTTAAACATTGGCCAACCTCAAGTTTAGTACTCTGGATTTAAATTCTATTAAAAAGATATCAATGTATGCAAATTTTATTTTTGTCACAAACTATGAATTTTAAGACCCAAAATAAAATTATTTTCTTGTGAAGACGGCATATGCAATAATTAAAGTACACACAACAATGTCATATTTGCACAAAACCGATACCTACAAAATAAACCAATCTGATATTACAAATCAAGTACTTACTTCGATGGGACAGATGGGATAGGTGACTGCATGTTGGTGTGAGGTGAATATGGTGGTGGACTTGTGATGGTCTGAAAATGAAGAAACTTGAACATACAAAAGCATCCAAGAAATACAGTCTCCAATACAGATGCTTTTTGGGTAAGAAATATTACAACTATGCTAAGGGGTGGAGAGTGGGGGTGAGGAGAATGCTGTGGTCTGTTGACTTTCTATGGCTAACATTTTCTGCAATCTCATAAACCTTATGCAATGATAGCAAGAAATTTTAATCTTTTTACAGTTAAGAAATTAGTTGGATTATTTTCTCTCTCTAAAAGACAAAAAAACAACCTCAAACTGAAATGTGTACAGATTTCATGATGTTGTAGTCTAAGCAATACTGTTAAATCATTTTAGTCCAAAAGATGCTTGGACTCCCCATGTTTCTTTCCCGTTCCACAATGTATATCATATGGCATAAGGCATAAAACTGAAATTAAATGTCTCCTGCGTAATAAACAGGCTTTTTCTTGTAACCAAACCATCCCAAGGGATCATTTGTCTTCTTGCAAAACTAAATGGCAAGTCAGAAAAAGCCATTTTCAAAAAGTTTTCACAAAGTCAAAATACAATACTTACGCCGTCATAAGGACTGGATGCTGAGCTGCCTATGATGTTTGTCTGGCTGTCTGGACTCATGCTGGATGCACTGCTTGTCTGCCCGATGATCGGGTTTAGCTAAAAGAAAATATAAAGAGAATTAGCAACTGTGACCAGTTTCAGATTTGGATTTCAACTACTTTGTAACTGATATAAATGATCAGATCTTGAATAAAATCATCAACTCTTCCAATGCCTCCAGGAACCACTTCCCTCACCACCACCTCCCATCTGCATGTATATATATGTGTGTGTGTGTGTGTGTGTTGTATGCATATGCACATTTTAAACATACATAGTAAAATGCAGTGATGGTATGAAATTGTATTAGACAATAGTCTCTGTGATTACACATACCGCATAGCTTGAATTTTTTGCCATGGATCAAGAATTTTTTTTGTGGTCTCTGAGTGCGATGATGAAAAAACTCTCTTCCAAATTAACTACCTCAAATATTATTTAAATATTACATATATCTCTTGATCTGCAATTACTGAAGTGCATGTCTGTGAAAATTACCTACTATATAGTACTTATTATTGACTTCTTCAGTAATATACATAAATATACAGGACATGTTATCCATTTTTACTGACCTGCTAGGATTTGTTTTACACTAAACAACAATATATGATATTCAATTATATGCATCAGAATTCCCAAGGCTTAAAATGGTTTTATATATTTGTTTAGGGGTTTTAAGTTTACTTTATAAACAGGTAAAATACAAGTAAAGGAAGTACAGCATTGTCACAGAAAATTATGTTTTTAAATGCTTAACAGAAAGGCTCACTCATGAAATGTTTACTTAGGCGGACTATGACGGAACAATGACAAGGTCTATCTCTGTCTTTGCTTCATGTACAAGAGTAAACTCGACAGTCATTTTAAATTCATTAAAGACCCCCCCCCCCTTCCCCCCCTGTAAATTTTATATTAAATTCTCTCCTAAGGAAAATCATAAAAGAAGTTCACAGTTAGTTGTCCAGCAGGTCTGGCCAACAATTATTTCGTACCTACATCCATGTATCATTGATACTGTAATAGATGTGGTGACTTATCTGGACATGACCTACAAGACTGACCAATGTCCATATGGATTACACGACCGACACCCCCTCAATACAATAGGCCATTTATCACTAGGATTTGATCTCTTTATCACCTTCCCAAATTGATTAATACTTGCTTGCAAATTGTCAATTATTGATTACTATAAATGGCTTGCTGTCTTTCTGATTTTACACATGGCATTATTTATGTGTAGTGCTATATTTAGCATTTCTGCCTAGGTACCAGCAGACCCAGTGCATTGCTATAGCAAATTGCTTACCTACACCACTCGAAGCAAATTTTATGGACAGGTATTTAAATAAACCTGTAAATACCTTCTGATGTATGTTCTCAGGTGATTACATATTAAGATTTATCTCCTTTAGTATAACAAATCAAACATGGCCATTATCACTGGTACACACCATCAGCTGATTAGGTAACATGTATAAATCTGAAACTTGTGGGCTGTCAACAGTTATTAAAAAGTCTGGACAACGAGGTTGTAAATGTAGAGAACAAAATCCCTATTGATTATTATGGGATGATGACTCACAAAGCAGACAACTCACTACATTAAGAAATATTGATGAAATCAATAGTGATCACTCTCAAAATTGACTAATTTGGAAGATACTAATTAAAATGCAAACAACAGAATATATATATATATATATATATATATATATATATATATATATATATATATATATATATATATATATATATATATATATATATATATATATATATACAGTGGGACCCCCGCTATAACCCGCCCCGCTATAACCCGAATTCGGATATAACCCGGTCGTGGCATGGCTCCCGAAATTTCGGGTAATTTATTACAGTTATTTTTCTCAAAGACCAAAAAAAAAAAAAAAAAAAAAAAAAAAAAAAAAATTTTAAGTATGAAAAAAACTAAATACGTCAAGAGTTTAATTATCATTCTCATATTCGTCTAAACAGTGCGAAAAAGAACGTGTAGAAAATGTATTATCAAATTTCTTCTATTTTTGTGCCAAAATAAACGTCGGAAATACGAACCAATTGCTGGGCCTACTGAGAACTTTGATCTTTGTTTATTGTTGAAAAATTACAGCTCATAAGTGTCAATATTATAATTACTGATTCCTGAGTAATGAAGCCATCGTTTCTACTTTGTTTGTCTTGAATGCATTCCGAATACAGTCGTTGCTCAAATAATCTCCGATATATGTTCTCTTAATTTCATACACAACTAAGCAGCAGCCAATGTGGCGGTTGATAAAAGATTCTCACCAGAATGTATAAATCAATTAATTTAAGTACATTGTTTATCGTCAAAGTGAACTACCGAGCTATACTTGTTCAAATCATAGGGCAACGATTTATACAGCATCAAAGAAACAAAGCCGCCAGCATGTGCGTAAGGCTTGGCGGTGTTGTTTTATGCAATCTGTTGGCCAGTAAATAATGTCGTAAATTTACTACAAATATACCCCCATTGTTTAATGACTATTATTCTTGCTGTAGATTTTCAAACCAATAGGATTAAAAGTGTTAATTTGTATACATTTAGAATGGAAAATGGGAAACGCAAACGTAATGCTTTTACTGTTAAAGAAAAGATTGAAGCATTGGACAGGATTAAGTCCGGTGTTAAACAATCGCATGTAGCTAAAGATTTAGGTCTCGATGAATCGACAGTTCGAGGATGGAAGAAAGATGAAGCAAAATTAAGAGAGAGGGTTCTGGATTTGTACGAAAGTGAGGGAATGATGAGGAAAAAAGCAAGACTAGCAGGAGACACCCAACTTGATGCAGCCCTGTATCAGTGGTTTGTCCAGACTTTTTTAAAAAATAATAACTACTAACAGATGAGAAATGTAGTGGTGTAAAATGTATGCGACACCGTTTATTAATCGTCGGACATACATGTACTTTTTCATCATTCATTACATACACCCGTTACGTAATTTTTGTTACTTTCTCTTCATTGTATTAGTCACATAATGATCTGTGACAAAATTATTGAATATTCTACATCCGTGTGTGGATATTTTCGATGGAAATATTTGTATTATGGATTCAATGTATGTTACAAGATTCGCTGGTGAGTACACGGTGTTGATATTCTTTTCATGCAATAGATTATACATGTATATATATAAATTAGACACGTGTATGTACCAATGCATGGTTTTCTGAATAAAGTAATATATTATATCAGCAAATGGTTTTCTCATTTAATATATATTGATCAAAAATGGTAATTGTGCCATGCATTTTCGCACCCGTCTTTATGTAACCCCCCCCCCCCCAATTAAATCCAAAAATGTGTTGGTATTGTACATGGTTGCTTATAACACGGTTCGGCTCATAGCCCGGTCGGATTCTATGGCTCCCAACTACCGGGTTATAGCGGGGTCCCACTGTATAGAGAGAGAGAGAGAGAGAGAGAGAGAGAGAGAGAGAGAGAGAGAGAGAGAGAGAGAGAGAGAGAGAGAGAGAGAAAGCTCTATATAATAATAATAATAATAGATTTTTTTTTATAGAGAATGACAAATAGTTTTGTGGAACTAATCTACCATAAGACTATTATTTACAAATGTACATGTATGTTCTCTCTCTCTATCTCTCCCCCCCCCCCCCCCACCTCCCTCCCTCCATTAGGTCAAGAATTCAATCCCTGCTTCAAAAAAGCTAAATCCTTAAAATTAAATTTTTTTTTTTTTACAGAAGTCTGGGGTAAATAAGAGATTTTAACTCGCTCAAAAGGCTACATGGCATTTAAAAGCCTCCTAAGGTCAGAGGATATGGGGTAAATAAGAGTTTTAAACACAATCAAAAGCCTACATGGCATTTAAAAGCCTCATAAGGTCAGAGGATAGTTCCCAAACATATTCCTGTGTCAAATGGATTTTAAAAAATGACAACTTTGCAAGTAACATAAACAAAGTCAAAATATATACAAAAACCAATATAGAGCACTGTCAAAGTTCTGTTAATAATCAGGTATACAAATGCTGTCTTTCCAAACCAGTTCATACTGTTAGTTATAATTTTTTGTTCATTTCAAAAGTTAAAGGACCATGATATACATTCACAATGGAATCCAGATAAATCCACAACCTTTCTTCATCTAAAAGTTAATGTATTTTATCAAAATGATTTGCACATTTCTACAAATAAAACTGAATTGTAAAATTCTACCACAAAACACTTAGCCATAAAGCAGATTTTCATTCACTTTTTTCACAAAAAAGAAATAAAAGATGAATACATAGATAACTACCAAAAACTTCAACTTCAAATATAATTTTTATGAAAAAATAACTTTTCAAGACTATAATCTTGATTGAATTTAGATACAAGTGCTGGGACTGCTGTTTGCTAGCTGGAAAGGATGGCTGTAAACAATACTCACCCGATATGTTGTGAAACCAGTTCTCTCAAATTTGATCATTTTGGATGGAAAAATATGACAGAAAAATAATAAATATATCACAGAGAATATATTCCAAGTGTTGTCTATAACATTGCTTGATAGATACTGATTATCGCTTTGAAAAGGAATGGGAAGAGAAGCATGAACAAACTTGTTTGTGACGAATACAATCAGGAGAGCTGGACATGATCAAACTTGACTAAAGTTCAATACATGCCTGATCAGCTAGCTAGCTTGCTAAGCCTAATTATCATAAAGCAATATTTAACATAATGTAGGACTAAACTAATCAGGGGACAAATAATGCAAAATAATGACAATCAGTAGTCAAAGTCACTACTGGGTGAGGGGGAAGAGAAATCAATGTGCAACAGATCTCATTGACAACCTAGCTTCAGGTGATCACCATAGAGACCAGGTACTTAAATATCTCAATGGTGCTATAAATAGCAGTATTGTCAACAGAATAAATTCATTTCTCCAGGGATGTTTACCTGTGTAAAACCAGGTAAAACAGGTAACGGGGTATTATTTGACAAGCCCTCTAAGGCAATGAACCGTTAAAACACAGTTATAAAACTGTTATTAAATGCTGGCTATATTTTCTGGTCTACCATTTTAAAATAGTTGATACTATCTGAAAACAAAGACAAGCAAATAGCTTTGAATACCGATAAATTTATATGTGCCAAAGTAGGGCATAGTGTTTTTCAAGCCAAGTTCCAATCAATATAGAAATAAGCAAAGATAATTATGTCAATGTATTTCTAGGGAAAATAAACATTAAAAGGACTGTTTATGTGTTTCTATTTAATTCTGACAGAAAAACTGATATAAAACCTTTCAAAACATCATAAAAAGCTTTGTGAAGTAAGTGAATTGTAGCAAAGTTATAGTATTAAGAAGACAAATTGAACATTCTTTTGTCCTGACTTTTGCCTAATGTAAAGTTACTTGCATAGTTGCTCCAAGTGCAAGTGAAATAAACAAAACAATAGTAAAATTAAACTGTAATCAGAACCATAAGGGCAGATTTTACTACCAGGTAGTGTATATAATGCACATATAGCATGCACCGTTGTTGCACCAATGGTCTGTGTGTGTGTGTGTGTGTGTGTGTGTGTGTGTGGGAGAGACAAACATTTGAAAGGGACAACGGAAAATAGTACATAGTATTTAATGCACTAGTAGTGCTAACAAAAATGTGATTATCTTATTTGCTCTGAAAATTCTGCCACCTTAACTTTGTCGTCTGCATTGTACAATTTCCTTGCACACATATTATTGTTTGGTTAGGTGCTTTATGGCACATCAACATAAGTAGGTTATTTAGTGCCAAGGCAATTGAAGTAAATTGCCTTGCACAAGGACACACCATGGTAGCTGACCCAGGCTGGTCTGGTGGTAGGATTTGAACCCACAACCATTTCGGTCACGAGTCTTGCACACTAACCACTGAGCCACCACAGCTCCCACCTATATTGTAATAAATCTTTTATAATGTGTTTAAGTAACATATGAAAAAATAAATAAAAAATTAACAGGTTAAAATATCTGGTTCACCTTAAATGAATTGCATTATGGAATATTTTGTTCTGGATCTAGCTCTCATTTAACATTAGTGTTCACTCATTCTCTATCAGCCATTATTTTAAAAATTCCCATTTTTTTCTGAATTACTTTTCTTTATAATTAATAATTCACTGATTAAATGACATTGTATATTTGCATAAATTCACCTCAAAAATACATTACACTGCAACTAAGAAGACTACCACAAACCTTAAACGTTTTAACTGCCAAATATGTTGTTCTAAAATGGAGATTAATTGTCATCTTAGTTTTTTCGCCATTGGCAACTTTGCTCATTTTTGCAAGCGCCAACACAGACATGGATGGATGTGCACTAAATAAAAGAAGTTGGCATATTTTCTTAAAAAAATTTCCTGACAGTGCACCATGGGGGCAAGATTTGAGGACAGGCCAAAAAATTTTGGGAAACCCATGATTCGATGCTCAAGGTGTGATACTGATGCACTATACATGTAAATGCTCAACCCATCTCTTCCATAGGCTACATGTGATGCATATTGGTTTGGTTATTTCTTTCCAAGTGCTGCTGGAGCTAATATACATACATCGTCATCTATATTCATCTGAAGGTGAGACAAATGAATAGTCATTTTGTAATCTTCTCAATATCAGATCTTCATTTTGATATACTTTACAATTATGTGATCTGGTTAATACCGTATATACTTGCTTATAAGTTGGGTCCAACTGCAGACTGCATCAACCCAGATCTGCCATCACATAATGCAATAGCAGATCTGGGTCTATGCAGTTTTTTTTTAAGAGTAATCAGTAGAACACAGAACCCGATATGCCTGCGCAGTATATGATGGCAAATCAGCGTCTATGCTGTTTGCAGTTGGACCTGACTTATACGCGAGTATATACGGTAACTTCATTAACCCTATGTAAGGCTAGCACGTTTTTCATCAAACGTGAGAGGGGGATCAAAAAATCACCACCTTGCTCACCAAATATTACCCGTACACATTATTATGCAAATTATGTTCCCAGTACTCTGTAATCTTTACCCTGAATACAGTGTTTTTTTATTGCCTGGTTTCTTGAAATGTAATACCATCTATACTCATATATAAGCCGATACCAACTGCAAAGTGCATAGACCCAGATTTGCCATTGCATAATGCACCAGCAGTTTGTAAGGACTATTTAGTAGAACAAACAACATAGACCAAGAACTATGAACATTTTGCAATGCTTCAATGTCAATATAAAAATCAATATCAATAAACCTGATGACTCCGCATGATAAAATCTTTTCCTTATTGTGGGCACCACAGAGGTAATTTGTGTGCTTCAAAGATTTGATTAAAGATTGTTGCTGTAGTTGACTTTAGACTGACTTGAGTGCATCCCAACCTTACTGAACAGACTGTGCCCACTGCCAAAGATTCACAAGACAACCAATTTCATTGACTGATTTTACCTTGGATACCATCTAAGCTGAAATTTCATTGAAAACAGTGCTGCATTTATTTCTAAAGTAGTATATAGGGAAGAAATAATGTAGACTCTTATGTCCAAAATAAATTCTAGAGGGGAATGAGGAATTCAAATGAATTAATGAAGTTCTGCAGTAAATATTCATATTTCCAGAATTATATACTTTGAATCAGTCATCATTGTAAGAGTAAAAAATGGTTTGCTAAAGTCTCCCTGTCATCTAAAATAACTGTCCCGGGCAGTGGATACAGTTATTTTAGCAGACAAGAAAATTGCAGAAAAAACGTGCTAAAGTATAATATAATGCTGGAAAATTGAAAAATTAATAAATCCATGATTCAAGTGCATGTAATAATAATCATAAGTATTTGAATTTCTTTAATAAACAAAAAAACAGGTCAGGTTATTTACATTCCCCGTTTTTATTTAAATGATCCCACTTTTCAACCTGGTAGGGGCCATTTCTAGAATGAACATTTAAAATATGAATTATTAATATGAATTTTACACAAAATTTTAAATACAAAATAAATATTTTTAAACAGATTTCACACTATTTCATCAAGAAAAGAGAGTCTAACTTGAATTGAAAGATCAATACCAGCTTTTACCACCACTACCAAATCCCCACCCCCCATCCACCCTAGCTGCTTTTCCAACTTCTACCACTGCTTTATTTCTGAATAAAACCCCAGCTCAATACTCTATTTCCCAGTTTAAGTTAAACAACAACAACAACAAAAATCATGATTAGCAAAATGAGGTCTTTTCACTTACATTATCTTTGTCCCCAGCTATTCTAAATTACAAAAAAAAACTATATTTGAATGGAGGGGAAAAGCTGACGTTTCATTTGGTACTGGTATTAGCAAAATATTAATCACAATTAAAAATAGGAAAGGTGGAAAATATAAATTGCTTTCCAACTGAACACTATCACACCTAACTTCAACCTGTCACCTTGGTAAGCACAGCTTGGTTTCTGCTTAAGGGAAAATTCACCCATTCTGTGGCTTTAATCTTATTGCTCCAATGACCACAGATAACCTCATTTGCATATGAAAATGGAAATGGTGATTATCTAGGCTCACGAGTTTCCAATCCCTGCTTTATATACTATTTCTGATTATACTTTCTATTCCAAAATTCCTTAAAAATATGTAACCAGTCCTTTTAGACATGACTGCTCTTTTTTAAGCTTGTATCACAACAATAGACACAATACAAAATGCAATGCCCTATGAAAAAAGTTTTTTTTTAATCTAGTTTTTTTTCTTTCTGTTATTTTACGAATAACAAATACTGGTAGAAGGATTTGAATGTTCTCTAATATCATCCTCAAGGAAGATAACCCAGACAATCTCTATTCATTATGCCCCTTTGGTATTTTAGTATCCTGGAGTATTAAAACATTAGAGTTCTCTGTATGTAACTGCAAGGAAGATAAGACAGACAATCTCTATTCTATATGTGGGAAGGGTGAACATGAATCTCAAAAACCTGAGGCTAAAACTTTTTCTGAATGGGATTTTTTTTGGGTCGACAATCTGTATCCATTTGTTGACATTATGTATCCATTTGTTGACATTCTGTATCCATTTAACATTATGTATCCATTTGTTGAAATTGTATCCATTTGTTTGCACTGTAAAACTATATAGTTTACAGAATAAAGAATAATTCTTCAATGAAAATAAATTTACAGAGTAAAAAGTACATGTGCTTTGATGAATTTTATGAAGTTCAAGAAGTTAAAAATTTCAACCCATGCTTTTCAGAATAGGTAGGAACTTGAAACATAAAAGTCAATTTTCAATGCTTTGAAAAACTGCCATATCCAGATAGAATTTGTCCATTTTGTAAACCTCAATGTTAAGAAACAGAATACCATTGTACCTGTTGTTCTCCAACATTAACTGAATTTCTTTGAAATGTCTATCAATGTATTTGTAAATGAACCTGCATTTCAATAAAATTATCAATGCTTTCATGGCGAAAATGAAAAATATTTTCAAGTGTTAAAGTAACACTGAAATTAACATTTTAAAAATAAAGAGGACATCTTAATATAGACAAGTTTTCAAGTTCTGAGCATTTAAATATTTTTCAGGAGGGGCCAACTCATCATAAACTAACCACCTTTTCCATATTCTGACGACTTCACAGACAAAGAATACTAATCTAAAATAATTTAAATTTTCTTTAGCAGTACTTCACCAAAAAAGTCCAACAAGTTCAATTAGTTAGAAATGTTCTAAAAATTGCAACAATCGCATGAAAATAGAATGTACATTTGCATAAAAATACAGGGGTCATGCTACCAGGTGCAGTGGGTGACCTAGTCATTGAAAAAATGTAAACTTTACCTTCTTCTATTAGGAAAGCAAAAATGACTCCGCTTTGACATTTTTTATTTTAGGATCTACACTGAGTGACAGTAATTTATGGATTTGAGATGCTCACTCATTCTAGCCAAGTAGTTAGTGTCAAGCCCCAGATGAAATGGATTGCATGTTTCCTTAGCATGTGTTCATATCAATTGCGCAGACAAAACAAACTCTTGCACATTCACAGGCACACATTTTAATAGCTGACTGATCATTAACTCTATTCCCTCCACAAGATATTGTTGCCCGATTTCCGCAAGTTATCATTTGATGATGAAAACTTTGCAACTCGTTTCAAAACTAAATTGTATATATGCTGTCAAACCAGAAACAGTAGGGACTGTTCATTTCTTAGAGCACTGCATGATCAGAGATGATGCTCATCCCTGGCCTGATGTACCTGATGAGGTAGATGTGAATAGAGAGTATGTTTTTATTTCCGATTTTGAGCTTGGCTCAACAAATGGCTGCATGTGGACGGTAAAACATCCAAACATTCTGAAAGAGAGACTACAGGCATTTCAACAACATCTGAATAACTTCTAACATTCACATAAGACTTGTTATTATGATATGGTGTAAATTGTAATTTAGATATTAGCTGACATTCTTCAATAAAGTTTTCCTGTTTTACAACTGCTGTGTTTGTTTTATGATGTTAGAACTGGAGTTTTGATATTAAGTAATGCTGATTGGTGATGTTCCAAACAGACATGATAATTTGGCTATTGATTTTGCTATAAAATGCTTTTCACATTTCACATTTCAATGAAGTATTGTTATTGGTTGTGCTCTTCTGCACAGTACAGATTTTTCTGTGTTATGTGGTTGCATGTTGATGTCATGTGAGTACTGACCAGGGGGTGGGAAGATATTTGTAAAAATAAAATTAAAATCCACAGAATATAGAATGATTAAACAGATTATAGCAATCTGAACACAATACACTTTAAATTTTAAAAATCGATGAATTGCCTGTATTTGCGGCTATATTTGTAGTTGACCAGTTTTGGTGAAAATCTTTAATTTTGGGTGTGTGATACATGTACATTGTTATTTCACAGAATTCAGTTCCCCCAAAAATGAGCAAGTCTCTATACAAAAAAGAGATCTGGAAATTTCCAGACTACAACTGCAATATCAACTACTAAAGTTGGCCATTTATGCAATTTTGACAAATTTGTGGAAAATCGCGGCGTTTTATGAAGAACATTTTTACCCATAACATTTGAACCAGAAGGGATAGACATATCTTTTTTTTGTTCTTTTAGGTTTTTAAAGATTTATTAATTGGTTATAAAATCCACACTGAATTTCTAAGTAGAAATTTTGGCTGCCATTACATACTATATGTAAATAAAAATTTTTGTTACCATATTTTCATATTTGTATATAGCTGTGTGTCAATTCAGTTACTTTGTTTCATTTCATTGTTTAACAAAGATTGCATCACTGTAATTATAAATAGGTATAAATAGTTAATCAACTGCCATTAGAACAAGCAATTACATTTTTATACTTTTAAAAAATTCAGCAAAATAGTAAAGTCAAAAGATTCACATTTGCTTTAGAATCAACTTCCTCAAAATGCATTAGTAACTTGAGATTACTCATCAATGACCACTGTGGTTTGAATGGATGAACACTATAATGTTGAAGACACATGTACATATGGTCCCAGGTATGTGCTGTAGGAGTTGTTTCAAACTTTTAGAACTGTTTTTGACTGCCATTTTCTAGTGAAGAAACTACAAAAAATTAATATGATCTTTAAGTGACAGTTGCTCAAGTATTTTTACCTATTTTTAACTACAATACTGTAATATAGGTGCTCCTGACAGTTAAAAATAATTACAATATATACTTCATGCTATGCTTTTTTGAAGTCATATGGCCAAAATACATTGCATATTTCTCTCAATTTAAACATACACACTTTCAAGTATCAATACACTGCATACGAGTATGATACATTCATACACTTACAAAATGCTTTTTTAATATACATACAACATAGAGAAATTTCTACTTGAAAACAAAGTAATGTTTAAAACCAATTTAAAATGCAAATATACATAATAAGAAATACAGGACACAGTCCAAATAAGAGAACCAGAGCACATGCACACACAAATATATATAGAATTACAAATATATAAAGTGCTATCCATGGATCCTACAAGAGAATGCTTGATAATATTAACCCTTTTGCAGCAGGATACGACTCCAGTAGTACTTTACCTTTGCAAGAGGGATATGACTCCGGTCGTATGTTCACTACATTCTGTTGACCACTTTGCGGAAGTGTGTTTTGAACTGTATAATACATCATCACTTTAGACATACTCTTTTGAAAAGAAGGAAATAAAGGTAGAAGGTACACAAATGCATTAACAGAATGAGTTTAAAAGACCCCAAACTGGTAAAAATTTGATTTCAAAATTGAGTTTTAACATGCGGAGATAAAAAATGGCAGTCTTATACTGAAGAGGGAAGTGAAGACGGTTATGTGCTTGCTGAATTAGTTGAAAATAAAGACCATTTAGTGAGGAAAATTGACATTTTAGGCAGTGCGGATCGTAATCTTTACTTCTTCAAAATGAACGGAGCTGAGCTGATGAGAACTGGTTACCTGAAAATTTTATTTCAAACACAAGTTTTAATATGTGGAGATCAACATGGCGGACAGCACTGAAGCAGCAAAGTTACGGCAGTGATGTGGACACTGATTTTTATGAAAAATATACAATTTTGTGTGAAAAATTTATGTTTTCGGCAGTGAAGATCGAGAGCTTGACTTAGACAAAATGAATAGAGATGATAACTGGTTGGTAGAAAAAATTGATTTAAGAACTGAATTTTAACGCATGTAATTCAAAATGGCGGACAGTACTGAAGTGGCAGTGATGTGGATGTCGTTTCTGATGAAAATATAGACAATTTTGTTGGTGGAAATTGATATTTTAGGCAGTGGGGATCGTGATCTTGTTTACATCGAATGTAGTGAGCAGATGATAACTAGTTAATTGGTATATTTTACTAGGATATTGACGATGATGAAGATGTGGATGCTTTTTAAATAAACTGGACATTTTGAGAACTTCACTTCTCATAAAGTTCACACATATACCAATGTTGGGTGCGTGCATAATATGAAATTTTACTGCATTCCAGGAAATGGACCAACATAAACCCAACAGAACTCTGATATTATTACATTAGAATTTATTGTGGAATAAAAACACTGAACCAAAATGAAAAGCTTTGTTGACTTACCAGTAAGGATCATTCTGTTTGCTCTCCAATTCTCATGCGAGTAAATTTAATAAAACTGTAATCACTTTTTACGTTCTTTATGGATTTTTATTATTTTGTCACCTTTTTAAATGGCATAAAAGTTCCCACATTTCATACACTTACATATAGGCGGTAAAAGGAAAATTGCATTGAAAGTTATATATAAAAAAATTAAAGCATGTTTTTTTGTTTACAAAACTTTACTTTCAACTGAAGTTTTTACGTCTGAAAATTTTCAGTGAAAAAATATATGACCTAAAGGAAATTTTTTTGTTTTTTTAAAACATAATATACCAGTTTTGTTAGAGTTATAAGGTAAAGTTGCATGTCCAAGTAAACTCAGAGAAAACTCGGACTAAAAGACTGTAAACCTGACTCATGAACTTGTCAAAACGCCATTGCAGTGCCATGGTCGTCAAAATACAACCTTGAAAAATTATTTGAAAAAATTGTCCTGTAAAGCCAGATTGACTAACATCACTGCATTCTCTCATGCTGCTACACCAATGACTGAAAAAAAATGTCCAGTTCTACACAACTGCATGTCTGATTGGGCTTCAGTATGAAAAGGGTTAAAAACAAGGCTGTATAAATCTTTACCGGTTTTGTTAGAGTTATAAGGTAAAGTTGCATGTCCAAGTAAACTCAGAGGAAACTCGGACTAAAAGACTGTAAACCTGACTCATGAACTTGTCAAAGTGCCATTGTAGTGCCATGGTCATCAAAATCCATATTATGATAAACCATTCTGTAATTTAAAGGACTTGCATCACGGAGACACATATTTTGTTTTAAAGTTTGTATCTGTTGTGAAAACCCGCACAATGGCTATACTGCTATCATAATTATTCCTCTCACACTGCTTTTACTGTAGCACAACTGGATCAGCCTTAAAACGTGTCCGTAGAGTTACGATAGAAAAATGACCAGTGTGAATGAGGTCTTTGTCTTTTTCCTCTTATTAAGCTATCTGCTTTTTCCAGATGATGAGACTATACAAACTGTTTACGGAGTTGTCTTTTTTTACCGCTAATTTCTGGAGAATCAGTCACAGTTTTTATTCTGAACTTGTAGTGAATATTTTAAAGCAACCTTGGTGGTTTTCTAAAGCAAGATTAGTACTTTTTAATTATGAATGATTATGATATTTAAGAAATATAAGTGTTGTTAATCTAGATATGTGTCTGACATTGTTTTGTGGGAAATACTAGTGAGGATTCAGCAGGACTAGTAAATTTCTGTCTACTAGTCCTTCTGGCTACAAGGATATTTTTGTAAAATTCTTGGCCAGTAGAGTGAGAAATGTACTAGTCCTGTTGAATCTTCACTAGTCATTTCCACAAAACTATGTCAGACACACAGATTGACTAGCCACCAGACTACTGAAATTATGAAAACTACAAATCTGACTGGAAATTTACTAGCGTCGGGCTAGTGGACTACAGCTAATTTCGAGCTTTCTCCTGGCCATCAAGGCTCTTGATTTTTGCATACAGATGTGATGGTCAAGCTTTTTAATGGCCAAGACTAGATTATGCCAGATTTGATTTGCTACGGAGTGTTGCAAATGGCTGCACTTAAGAGCTAATACATGTTTTGCATGTTGTGACAGTGATCTCGGCAATTTGATGTTCTATCTATAAAATGGTATTGGAATAAAATTTACCTCAATAAATGCCCAAATTGATGGTATTCATCAGTGTAATTTTTAATTCTTTCTAAAGGTGATTTTTAATTGTAGGCCCAATTTAAAGATAGTACATCAGATTTCACTGCTGTGATGGAAAAGTATCTGACCAAACGTGCTACAAATTTCAAGGCATCAGCTTTATTTGGGACTAAAAAAATCTCCTGCAGACAGGGCTCAAATTAATTTTTTTAATCTCAGCAGCATTTCGATAGTGAAACATGTAGTATTTTCAACAATAAAAAATCAGGCTATTTTCAATGTCCACTAGCGTTTTTCAATAAAATTTATATACAAAATATCACTAGCAAGAAACTTCAGAATTGTAACTAGTGAAACACTAGCTTGCTAGTGTCAATTTAGAGCCCTGCCAGAGTCTAGTAATTTTGGAATCTAGACTAGTCTCTGCGCTAATGAACAAATTCAGCAGGTGTCAATATCTGACCTAATGTGGTTTTGCTCAATTGTGCCAACAAGGTTTCTTGCAGAAAAAGTCCAAACAGTTCAAAAATGTGTAAAAAAAAAAACCATAACTGAACAAGAGTGTCTTGATGGGACTGACGCTTTATTGGGTGAAAAGAATTTCCAGGAATTCAAGATAAGACCATTTCTTACTTTTAACTGTCGCGTGTTGAGACCATCTCTGTTTTTCTTCAGCGATAACAAAATTTTCAAATTAGCTGCTGTGGTGCACATATGGGATGTCAGCTTAGCACCATTTCATTTAGGACATAGCAGACATCATTAGAAGAGTTTTTGTGAAAACCCTATGTCATAATGATCATCCATTCAGGGGGAGTAATGACAAAAAGATTTTTAAAACAGTCGTTGTGGCAGCCAAAATGGATGTACGACTGGCACGATTTTGAATTAGGGCCAACTAGGTATCATAAGGCTATGGGTGAAAACCTTGTGCTGAAATAGCCATCCATTTGGGAGGAGTTGAGATAACAATACTTTCAAGATGACTTTCCATTCAGGAGTAGCAATAAAAAGATTTTCAAGATGGCTGCTGTGGTGGCCATATTGGATGTCAGATTAACACCATTTTCATGTAAGACCATACAGACATCATAAGAAGTCTTTTTATGAAAACCTTGAGTTGATATAACCATCCATTCAGGAGGAGTTCTGACAACAAGATTTTCAAGATGGCTGCTGTGTGGTGGCCATATTGGATGTCAAATTGGCACCATTTTCATTTAAGACCAACTGGACATCATAAGACGCCTTCTGGTGAAAACCCCACGTCAATATGACTTCCTGTTCAGGTAGAGTTGTGACAAGATTTTTAAGATGGCTGCAATATTGGATGTCAGATCAGCACCATTTTCATTTTAATGAAACCAGACATCATAAGAAGTCTTTTAGTGAAAACCCCATGTTGATACGATCATCCATGTAGGAGGAGTAGTGATAACATGATTTTCAAGATGGCTGCCATGGTGGCAATATTGGATGTCAGACTGGCACCATATTCATTTTGGACCAACTAGACATCAGTTTTTTTTTTAGTGATAACCCCATGCTGATATGACCATTGATGTAGGATGAGTAGCATTAACAAGATTTTCAAGATGGCTCTGATGGTGGCCATATTGGACATCTGAGCAGCACCATTTTTCATTTCGGACCAACTAGACCATGGAATGAATGTGTGTAAAGTTCATGGTAATCCTCCAAGTTGTTCAGGAGGAGTAGCAATAACAAACTTTGTGCAAATGGACAGATGGACATTGGACGACAGATGAAGGACAAAGACCATCCCATAAGCTCTTCTTCTATGACCAGTAGAGCTAATAACTGCCTATTTACATTCAACTACCATATGTACTTGCTCATAAGTTGAGTCCAATAGCATTATGTGCTGGCAGATCAAGGTCTGTGTTGTGTTCTACTGATTACTCCTAACAAACTGCACAGACCCAGATCTGCCAGTGAAGTATGCGATGACAGATCTGGGTCTATACAGTTCGCAGTTGGACTTGATTTCTAAATATTTTACCAATATGAAATTTGTATAGCTATTAATATTTACTGTTTAGTTTAACTACTGCCTGCACTGATTTGTATTTCATTTGCAATACTATGCTTATAGAAGTTTGGAAGTACTGTGTCAAAGGAAAGATTCTAATTTTGGAAGGAGGTGGGGATTCTTCATTTTTCTTGCTTCTTTTATAGTTTTTCTTGTAACTTCACATTTTGCAATTATCTCCAAGACACATGACTGAAGGGAAGAGCTTGTATTGTGTACATGAAGAAGGTGGAGTTTGAGCTGTGCATTAACATCAAAATTCTTTAGTTAATGCACAAGTTTACTCCACCTCCTAGCCACTGACCTGCAACAGGATTCTTTTAACCAGTGTCCTAATTGTGCAATATCATGAAGGACTGAAAACTATTTCACTAGGGCTGAAACGGTTAGTATATTCCCTAACCAGTTACCCATAATACATTAATTGAACCACAACTGGTTAATTGCAGTTGGAAACACCTCTTGCAGAGAATGTGAGCTGGCAAGAATTACAGCAAAGTTTCCCCATTTTCTAAAATCTAGTGAACTTGCATGTTACACTTGCTGATACAAGTTTCCTTATGCATGAACTCGAGGTATACATTCCACCTTTATATCTTACGTTCTATATATATATATATATATATATATATATATATATATATATATATATCTGCATGCTGTAATCAGTACCAATTGGGCCAATTGTCAGGAACACTCAAATGCTAAGTGATGAACTTGTGTGTTCATAGCATTATAATTACTTCAATGTAAAACCATGTCACCTGAACTATCAAAGGAAGTAAACAGGATTTGTGTGTTTGTTAATGCGCACGCATGTGTGTGTGTCTACGTGTTGGCATAAAGTTTGAGAAAATTGATTTTTCTCACAAGTTCCAGACCATGCGTGACCTCGTGAGGAAAGTGCATTTGTTGACCCAATTCATTATACAAGTCATAGAAGAAAGCACCAAAAGAATTTCTGACACAGTTTTCCAATTTCTGTAAATTTGATCAGTGTCAGAATACTGTCTTGGAATCTTATGAAATATTGGCAGGAACTGGAAAAATGGTTGACATTGTCTACATCAAGAAGTGTTTATTTTATGACATCTGTACACTACCCATTTACAATACCCTGACATCATACAAAGCACATTTTTTGTCAATTGGAAGATGAAAGAGACGCATGTCTACTTTATCACTACAGTAATGTCTGTGTAAACAACAATTTGTGTATGGAAGTTTTGCTCAATACACAAGGAAAATATATGTTACATAGTTTGGTTCTCGACCAGTTTAAAAAAAATAGTGTGATTATTTTCTTTCCACGACATAAACGGTACAAAACTGTGTCATCATGAACAATACAGCAAATTTTAAACTTATAGTCTTTTTTTCACATAAAAAAGTACTCTTACCAGATCCGTTATGGCATCAGGATTCTGGATGCGAAAACGATCTATCTGAAGACTGGTTTCCTCATCATTATCGTTGTACTGATATTCGAGATCACGACTGGCGATATGGGTGTACTCCCTGTATAAAGAAAAACTTGCAAGTAAATGTCCTGCCCAGCATATATTGTACGAAGGAGGAGGATGAAAAAGAGGAAGAGTTGGAGATAGGAGGATTGGTTTTGGTGGGTATTTTATCGTACAAGAGCATGAGTAGGTTATTTGGTGTTGAGGCACTGGAGAAAATTGCCTTACCCAAGGACACACACCAGTAGCCAGCCAGGGCATTCTTCAAGTCAGGAGTTTGGCATACTGACCACTACACCACTGTAGCTCCCGTCTTTATTAATCCCCTCTTACAGCATATGGGAGGACACAGCAACCCTATTATACATCACTGATGACACAGGGAGATGGGAGGAAGAGAAAGGGAGGATTTGAAGAATGCACTTAACCCCTTTAATGGTAAAAAGCACTTACTCCTTTAATGGTAAAAAGCACTTATCCCTTTAATGGTAAAAACCACTTATCCCTTTAATGGTAAAAAGCATTTATCCCTTTAATGGTAAAAAGTACTTACTCCTTTAATGGTAAAAAGCACTTACCCCTTTAATGGTAAAAAGCACTTAACCCCTTTAATGGTAAAAAGCACTAACCCCTTTAATGGTAAAAAGCACTAACCCCTTTAATGGTAAAAAGCACTTATCCCTTTAATGGTAAAAAGCACTTATCCCTTTAATGGTAAAAAGCACTTACCCCTGTAATGGTAAAAAGTACTTACCCCTTTAATGGTAAAAAGCACTTACCCCTTTAATGGTAAAAAGCACTTACCCCTTTAATGGTAAAAAGCACTTACCCCTTTAATGGTAAAAAGCACTTACCCCTTTAATGGTAAAAAGCAAAAGCACTTAACCCCTTTAATGGTAAAAAGCACTTAACCCCTCTAATGGTAAAAAGCACTAACCCCTTTAATGGTAAAAAGCACTAACCCCTTTAATGGTAAAAAGCACTTATCCCTTTAATGGTAAAAACCACTTATCCCTTTAATGGTAAAAAGCACTTACCCCTGTAATGGTAAAAAGTACTTACCCCTTTAATGGTAAAAAGCACTTACCCCTTTAATGGTAAAAAGCACTTACCCCTTTAATGGTAAAAAGCACTTACCCCTTTAATGGCAAAAAGCACTTAACCCCTTTAATGGTAAAAAGCACTTACCCCTTTAATGGTAAAAAGCACTTACCCCTTTAATGGTAAAAAGCAAAAGCACTTAACCCCTTTAATGGTAAAAAGCACTTACCCCTTTAATGGTAAAAAGCAAAAGCACTTAACCCCTTTAATGGTAAAAAGCACTTACCCCTTTAATGGTAAAAAGCACTTATCCCTTTAATGGTAAAAGAACCATGTTGTTTTCCATAATTGACCACCAACTTTATTGTCTACAATATGATACATTCTGTCTTGAAAGACCATTATTTTGGGAGACCACCTGTCATGGAAAACCAATGCCATGAAAAAATCACTTGTCAAGTAAGACCACTTTTAGGAGACCACAAGTCATGTAAGACCGTTGTCTTGCAAGAACACTCATCATGTAAGACCACTGTTTTGTGAGACCACCCAGGTTCTTCAAGCACAGCTGAATATCATTTTATAAAGTGATTACTGTCACTGACGGACCACATGTTGGCAGAAATGGAACACAAGACAGGTTTACTGTATAATCTTGTTTGTTAATCAGACGCTATTTTGCATTACTAACTTGTACCACTGCTCCCCTCATCTCTTGGACTGAATATCTGGTTCCAATAATAATCCACATAGAGATGTATCAATCCAAATTGTGCTTTATATATATATATATATATATATATATATATATATATATATATATATATATATATATATATATATATATATAGAGAGAGAGAGAGAGAGAGAGAGAGAGAGAGAGAGAGAGAGAGAGAGAGATAGAGAGAGAGATCATTCAATACTAGGAATGCATACGCATCAATAAAAGCTTGTACTTTATAATTAGAGTGACTAGGATTGGGGACCGACCCCACCAGGGCTCTCAATTGAGTTTCATAATGAGGAGTCCTGGACTCTTCACTCATGGAACTCAGAATCCCAGCCTATTTCCGAGAGTCCCTGGCATAAACTATAAAGGCCCTCACTTTCAAAAGGATAGAAAGGAAAATGAAAAAGTACATGATCATTTCTTATATAACACATATGGATTAAATTATCATTCTCAAAAAATCACATTAGAAACTATTTTTCAGTAATCGTCCAAAAAACTTGATATCATACTGCACTCTACCATCTGCAAACTAGTTTCTCAAATGAGTTACTTTCTTTATCTATCTGTTCTTTGGCTTAACAAATGCATGTATAGCATTCAGGTTATCAAAATCTTCAAATACAGGATGCTTCTCCATTATTCTGATTAATTTATTCAGTTTCATTGTACAGAACTGTGCTGCTTTGCAGTCATCATTTCTCACACCAATTTTGAGTTTTTTCTCAACAGCATATGGGATTGTTTGTCTTTTTTGCATAGCACAGCAACCCTCAACAACAATAAAATTATCCAGATTAAATTCATGATGGCTAAAAGATAATGGCTGCAAGTTAGTATTTCCATTTCAAGTGAATGGATTTTGCTTTCCAGCAGTACTATACCACTCACAAACTCCCAATTAGGTCTCCAAGTTCTCACGTTCATAGTTCTGCCACCATTTTTTATCAGCATCCTTCACTGTAGTTGAGAGTCAGCATTAAATATACATTCCGAGTTAGAGTTCTCTTTGTCTTCACTTGTGCTCTCCCTTTCATTTATTTTTTGCCTTTTATTAGCATTAAAGTGATTTTCATTGCAAGTTCATTTCCCGAAAAATGAAAAATAAACAGATTTTGTTGACTTGTTTTTATGAGCCAAAGTACTTTTCTGCACTCTTCTAAAAAGTGTCTAATGAAACGGTCGTGTCCTAGTCTAGATCACATGTACTGAAATAGCAGTTATTATCATCATTAATGACTGGACAGTGTGGTACAACTCAAACTCAGAGAAAGCTTTGATTACTTTCATGATTTTTATATGTGTTACCATTTTAAACACTGCTAAAACAACAAATGGCATTGTTTTTTTTTGTTGAACAATTGCATGTGCTTACATATACATTCAACAGAACATCGGTTTCTTTAAAGTCATCACATCAGAAAAGGACACATCGGTTTCTTTAAAGTCATCACATCAGAAAAGGAATAACTGTTAATTAGTCAAACTGGCTTCATGCATGCTTACCAAAATCTAGCCTTTAGCTATTCCACAGATCGGCCATGGCTGACCAAAAATACAAAAAGGTGATCATCACCGAGGAAAATGAGGCACATCACAGGGATGCATCACACAGAGAAAAGGTGCATCCTCTGAGAATTTCATGTGTAACTGATGTAGAAGCTCAGGTCCCTGAAAACTCTGCCCATCATTTTGTAAAATATTTATGAATTCGAATCAAGTAAATTCATGAAATTGGGAATTCTGCATGATTTTTAAATATTTTACTCTGGGACTGGTCTATTTTCATACCAAATGTTAAGAATTAAAGTCTAAGACCACAAACTGAAAGTCCCTAAAGGACTCAATACGGAAAAAATTATGATGATGATAATCGATTTAACTTACCCATTCTCTGTGACCTCTCCCAGGGTGTTCCAGAGGTACTCAAAGGTTTCCTGGGACATAGGGGGATTCGGGGGTGTGGCGGTTGTGGTCACCGAGCTGACACTGGCAGTGGAGAGCTGGGACATTTTATGTGGCAAGCTGATGCTACCAAATCTAAAATTAAATAGAAACTTCATGAATACATGATTGATGGATCGTCAGAGTAGAGATAGCTTCATCTACATATTAACATAGCCATTTATGTAAAATTCAAAGTCTTTATTATGGTAAAAACTTCCATTAAAAGTACAATAATCTATTAGTACATACTGAAAACGCTACAAAAATTGGATACAATTTGAAGTTATGGCAATTTGAATTTGTATATGCGATATAGTCAGTGCTCAGGAATTGTTTTCCAAGCACTTGTCCCTGGGGCAACCGAGTTGCAATAGTCCCTTGTCCCCGTCTTCATTATACTCAACACAGTACACTGCTGACACTTTTACTAAAGAAGCACATGCACCTGATGCATGCTTGATACTAAAATGGGTGAAAACTGTAAGATATTATGTTCTAATACATGTCCCCTTAGATAAAAAAAATATAATAAGAGACAAGGGTTGTAACTTGAGCAATTGCAGTTATATAGCCCTTTATTTCTTTGTGGTATTCACATTTACAGTGATACCTTTCAGTATTCTAGAAGTCATTTTAATGTCGATAAAGTTTCCTTTCAACAAGCTATTACACATCTTTATGAGTTAGATAAGGGAGAAGTTACATACAAAAAAATGGCAAACATTTATGCTTTTCGGGTGGTAAGATATTGTTGTTTGCCCCACATCACTGGTATTTTCAAGACTGCAGCTATTTTAATATATTGTCACACCAAAGCAAACATGCAGATGTTTATATAAGTATGTAATTACTTTTCACAAGAAAAATGCATGTGAAAGAATTCCAACCAATAACTTTTGTACTAAATTATCCATTTTGGTCAAACCTCTATTCTAGAGAACTACTCATGGGTGCGATAAAAAGGAAGATTGCTCATTGACCAAAAGAATTGGAACAAATCTAGGTCAATTAAATTTGATAATTAGTTGTCGTTTCAACATTATGTACATTATAAATAGATTACAACATCAGGCATTATGTAAAGGTTGGTGGGACATGGACAAGACACTTAAAATAAATATTTGTAATGTAAGTTGGCAACATTTCTCCAATGAAAAGTAATTAAACACTTATAAAAATATCTGCCGGCATCTTCCCTTTATCGTGACAATGTATCGAAGTTTTAGTCTTGAAAATACCATCTACCGGTATCTTGGCAAGTGTAATATTGCCTGACCAGTATCTTAACTTCTCATAGATCAGCCTAGTAAAGATGTGTGATAGCTCATTGAAAGGGGAACTTTCTAAACATCAAAATGATGTCTAAATTACTGAAAAGTGTCAATGAAAATGAGAACGTCTGATTTTATAACCATATAACTGAAGCATGATTCTTTTTACTTCAAGGGAATATTAGCTGCACGTCTACAAAGGCCAAGCCTTGTCAATGTTTAGCCCCCAAAACACACCAGACATTGAAGTCAAATATTTGCTGGACAGCAATACAGTCTTGATTGTAAAGTTTGCCGTTTGCCAGTTTGCCTCAGAGTGCTTGATGCAGAGATGCTGCCAGAAATTTTCTTAAGAGGGGGAGGTCCCCCATACCTACCTTCAGAGAGGGTGATCATCGGGGGAGGGGGGCAAGGGTAAACTATGCAGAATGGTAGGTGATGGGTGACAACATTATTATATGGTGTAGAAACACCTAATTTAAAACGAGCATTTAATGATTTTGTATCACTTCTTTGACAATAAATGTATAAGGTAGCTGCATACCTAATTGTTGCTCAGATGGAAAATATTCTTCTTTGTTTCTTATCACTGCCCTTCAAATATGGCTTTGCAAACTGAAAATAATTTACTGGACCACACACACACACATCTGTATAGTCATCAGTTTATTTATTGTTTCAGATGTTAGCCCACAGGCCTTTGAAACTATCACTGTACTTGGAAAATGTCAGAATATCTTAGAGAAAAAAAATGGGAAAAAAATACTTAATCTGAATGATATATCTGTATAGGATTTTATTTTGTTCTCAGATATTCTGACATTTTCTTACTACAGTGATAGAGTTTTAAAGGTCTGTGGTTACCCTATTTCGCTGAGTAGTGTGAATTTTGCTTTGAGAACTGAATCACTTTCACAATCAGTTTTTCGTAAAGGCAAGAACTGTTGCAATTATGACCAGTCTGAATAGATTCGGGAACTGGTTTTCAGGTATCCAAAACACAATTTTCCACAATTCAGGCATGTTGTTCCTTGGATATTTCTGTCGATATATCAGAATTTCTGCATGGCCTAAACCGTAGTAAACGACATCATGCTGGTTATATCTGTATCACAGCTTTTTGCGCTATGTTCAGTTGGCAACAAACCGTCAGATATTTCATCCTCCCTAGTTTCTTCTTTAACAGATGATCTATCCATCTTGCTGAGTTTCCTAAAGAAATCTGTTATATTTTGTTTCAACATAACACACTACTGTCGCGCTTTAGACATTTCGATCGATAGATCAATTTACTACACTGCCCCAGGAAACAATTCAATCGGAATACCTCCATAGTTTCTGCAATACTCCAATAGATCTCCATCATACAGGTGCTTGTATTCAAACAATATTCTCCATAGATATAGGATTAATTGAGATCATGGAGAAAAGTAAAAAAAGACGATCTGATCAACCTAATTAAAAACCAAAAAATAAAAAAGTCACGCATTGGGTACGAGAAATCATGGGAAGCACAGATAACTTGCGCGATCTTTCACCTACTGGCTTTTAAAAATTGCGTGACTCTCTATCATTTTTGGGAGAAACCCACGATCCCGCGGCCTGGCAGCATCTCTGTTGATGCATACATAAAAAAAAGGGGGGGGGGGGGGGTACAGGGGAAGTCCAAAAGTAGCCAATTGCTCTGGCATATTTAGGTGTGTAAATTACCTAACTACAGGCACTCAGAGAATGTATTGACGTTGTCTTATTATTAAGTACATATACATACAATTTTACTACTACTTAATAAAATGGGATGTGTGACCATACTTGCCTTATAACAAGAACTGTTACAATGAGTGACCTAATAGTGAGGGAGTGCTGTACATGAAATTGCATCTATTCAGTAGGGCTGACCTGTACAAGTATCACCCAAATCAATAAACCTGTTGAACAGCATGGTAGCCTGAATTGCATAAATGCATTCTCAACATTATTTACATGCAAGTCTGATACAAACAATTATACAAATGAAAAACCAACAGTATATTTTTTTTTTTAAATGTCCTATTCAAGCTCAAAAAAAGGTCTGCAACAAGCATACAAAGTGTCTACAATGGTACCACCCATTTTCAAAAATGAGCCCCAACAAAACTGTTTGTTCTTGACAAATTCAATAAACAGATAATGGGGGCTTTGAAATGCTTGCTCATGCTAAACAAGGATTTTGAATGGGCATTATAAAATCAATGAATGACATGTACAAAGGTGTAGTGGAAGAATGTAGTGTGAAGATGTTCATGTTTAAAAAGGAGACCTAAGAAGCCGTAAATGCTAATGATGCATGAACTCAGGAATTTTTCTTGCGTGATTGGGAATGGGGCTTGGACCCACCATTTTTAGGAAAAAATTATCAATTTGGAATAAAACTCAAGTAAATTGCAAAAATGGGAATTCTGAAATATTTTAAGTAGGGAAAGGGGATCATTTTCTGTCCGCCTACATCTTTAGAACACAGTAGATGTAATAAGACAAGTGCTATATCAATGATCTGGGTGATAGAGAGTCCTATTTTCTTGACCTAAAGGGAAGCAAACAAGTGGCTCTCAAGGGCATTTAGTGCCCCCTTCCTGTTTCATCAATAATGGATGCCCTTTAAAAATTTCAATACTCGTGGATGTTTTTCTTTAAAATAAAAAATAATAATCTACTCCGGCCCCAATTCCAGTCACCCCCTTAAATAATTAACGAAATCTATGTCAGTAAGTCAAAAGGTCACAAATACCCCTAAATTCAAATACAAGTAACATACCATCATTTATCCAATTTTTATCGGATAAATAATTACTTTCTTGCTGTCTGGATAATTTGTGTAAAAATGAAAATTATCATTTTTCCTGAATATATTCTCTAGAAAATTAATGTTCAATGCCAGTCTGAGGTGGGTTAGGTAAAAATGGTTGCATTATATCTTTGCTTGCAAATAAAGAACACTGCCATTGAAGATATGTGTGCACACAGGACCACTCTGCACCATTACCACTAAATTAGCGTCTCTGTTACCTGGTGATTTAGTATCCAATTTTGGATATTATCCTTATGCTAACCAGCTATGCGGACATGCATGTATGTTAAGAATCTAACAAAATAGTTCCAAGCACTTGGCCCCTTAATGCATTTTTTCTTGTGATGACTTGCTAAACTTAAATCTAATTTATGTCTTGATTGTAATTTGAACTAAGTAAAATTAATTGTAAAAATGTGTTAATATGTATTTTTGAAAAACATAATATTGCCCATGCTCATTCGAGCGCTTCCGTTGTCAAATCATCAGTTTCGGAGGTGTGTGGTTTTTGCATGTCATCAAGCTCTTCAATTTCGGAGGTCGGTAAATCTTACATGTAGTTCAAAATCCCATAATGCCTAGATGGAAATAATTGGTTTTAAAAACACTGAATGTACGAAGTTTGCATAAAGGACTAGTCGTGTTAAGACGTGTTTCACACAGAGTTATATTTTCAGTAAGAGTTGCATCCTCATGTCTGTGTATGAACCCATCGAGTCATGACAGTAAAAAGAACTGATGGACCTCAGTCCTGAAAATATGATGGCCTCTCATAAGGAACAGGGGTGGACAAATCTCTAATAATTGTGGTAGTCCGATGGACTACCATAAGGCATACTATGGTAGCTCAAAAGAAATTTAGGTAGCTCCCATTTTTCAATGAATAAACATTTCCATTTAATGTGCCATGTAGGGGGATAAAATTGTAAGGTGGTAAAAGGTTCAGAAAAATAAATTGACTAACACTTTAAGTATATATAATGGTTTATGTAATTATGTCGTTTTTTTTTTTCATTTTACATTCAGCACTCAAATATCTTAATTTAAACTTGACAAAAAATCAAGTGAAACTGCTTTGCTTGAAACATTAGAAATCTGTTTTTAGCTTTTGCAAAATAAATAAAAGAAAAAAACTGAAGTTTAAATTATAAATTTAAGACCTAAGCAGGTCTTTATACCACAATGCTGCAGTGCAGTTTATTCAGTAAAACCTGTCTTGAAAGACCACTGCTATGAGAGACCACCTGTCTTGAGAGACCAGATTCTCAATGCACATATTTATTGATTATAGTGTTATAACCTTATCATGAGAGATCACCTGCCTTGAGAGACCATTATTTTTGGCAGAAGTTATGGTCTTTCAAAACAGGTTCTACTGTGTTACTGCTATACTGTAAGATTCCACAACCCCCTGGCAGTTTTTGAAACCCCCTTCCAATTTTAAAATGAAAAGCTTGAAGGATATTTTTTAAAAATGCACAAAACGTAGTCAATCCATGATAAAATATTTTCATGTGAAAATGCATTAACTCCTGAGAAAAAGATACAATTGCAGAGCTGAGGAAAATATTTCCCAATCACTTGTGCCTGCGATGAGTCAGTTGCAAGAGTTATTTGCCCCTATCCTCATTATACTCAACACAGTACACTTTTTCACTACATTGCTTATGCTTTTACTAAAGAACCACAGGTACCTAACACAAGCTTGACACTAAAATGGGTCAAAACCAGAAAAATATGTTCTAATACATGGCTCCTTGGGTAAATGTATAATAAGAGACATCGTTTGTGATTCAAGAAATTGCAGTTGCACACATAGCCGTTGATTTATCATTTTTCCTAAATGACCCATTTTGGTCAAACCTCTATTCTAGAGAGCTACACATGGGCACCATAAAAAAGATAATTGCTGATTGGTCAAAAGAACTGGAATGTTTCTAAGTCATTACCCCAACTAAATTTTAACTGACTATCTGTCTTTTTGACATTAGCTGTTTTATAAATGGATTACAACAAAATACATTGTGTGAAAGTTGGTAGGAATTGCCGGAGACACTTAAAATATTAATTCTGTATTAAAGTTTGCAAGTTTTCTTGTGAGAAGTAACTACACACTTTTAGAAATGTCTGCTGGCATCTTCCTTTTGGCATGACAATGTATCAATAAAGCTACAGTTTTGAAAATAACTGTGACCTGGGGCAACTGTGTAACATTGCCTGACCAGAAAAAAAAAAAAAAAAAGACATTCTCTCAACTCCTCAGAGGTCTAGCTCATAACGATGTGATAGCTCACTGCAAGGGAAACTTTCTCCACATCAAATGATGTGTAAATTAATGAAAAGTGTCAATGTAAATGCAAATACCATTAAGAAATTGAGTTGAGGGTTAGGTGTGAAACTGCAACTTAATATGATCATAATGTTTATCCTTTTTAGTATCAGGCTTACATCTAATACATGTACCTGTGTAAAAAAAAAAAAAAAAATTGTTTCCTTTGCAACATGTTTTAGACTGACAACAAATAAGCAGATTAAGCTAAGGTTATCAATAACTGACGCATGCCAAATGTTAAGTGATGTTGAACTTCGGCACTTGTCAAGGGTAAACGTGCGAATCTGGATCTACTTGGCCCAGGGACAAGTGCATAGTCAAATTTTTCTTGGCCCAAGCAATTTTCACCTGGTCAGGACATGAGGACGAGTGGTTCACACCCCCCCCCCCCCCCCCCCCCCCCCCCGAGTCCTGAATAGCTAATGTAGCTGGTTCATAAAAAAAATGCTAACGATAAAAATGGGTTTTCGTTTTATTATGTTAGTAGCTGTATCTACTTTAATTGATGTGTGAAGCATCTTTTACAATGGCCTGCACATGTCTGTGTGCGTATATTATACTGCAAACAGAAACAAGAGGCCCAAGTGCACCTGAATCACCCAAGTGACTGGATCTACCTAATAGCCAATTGCAAGAGCAGTTTGCCAAAAATTCCAGGTCAGAAGGATGCTTTAAATAGAAATTTCTTCAAATGCTGTTGATTGCATATGTTATGAAAACAACTGTTTCAAGGTTTGTTTCTCTAGGTTATATACCTTCATCCATATTTGACGGCACACTGACATAATTTGTCAAATATTAAAAGGCCTCTATGCAGAACACATTCAGTCAGAATTGATCAAAATCCATTAAGCAGGTCAAAAAATTTCAAAAGGTGTGGTTATCTACCGGACATCCAGACTGAAAAATCTATTTGCACAGCAAAGACATCTGTTTGTTCAATTAAAAATCATTACAATAATTCCAATTAAAACAATGATTAATCAATTCCAGAACTGAAACTTTTGTCTCTTCATATGTAAAACAAGTCCCTCAAAGGGACCAACGCTCTACTGGGCAAGAATAATTTCCAGGAATTCAAGATAAGACCATTTTTTCCTTTTAATCGTCGAGTGTTGCAATATCTCTGATATTCTTCAGCAATAACAAGATTTTCAAATTAGCTGCTGTGGCGCACAGATAATGGATGTCAGCTTGACACCATTTTCATTTAGTTCAAAGTGGACATCATTAGAAGTCTTTTGATAAAAACCCCTCAGCGATAACAAAATTTTCAAATTAGCTGCTGTGGTGCACATATTGGATGTCAGCTTGGCACCATTTTCATTTAGGACAAAGTAGACATGATATGAAGAGTTTTGGTGAAAACCCATGTCATAATGACCATCCATTCAGGGCGAATAGTAACAAAAAGATTTTTAAGAGTCATCATGGCAGCCATATTGGATGTACCATTTTCATTTAGAACCAACTATGTAACATAAGGAGTCTATTGCTAAAAACCCCATGTTGATATAGCCATCCATTTGGAGAGGAGTAGAGATAAATATTTTCAAGATATGACTTTCCATTCAGGAGTAGCAATAACGAGATTTTCAAGATGGCTGCTGTGGTGACCATACTGGATGTCAGATAGGCACCATTTTCATTTAAGACCAAACTTGACATCTTAAGAAGCCTTCTGGTGAAAACCCCACATCAATATGACTTTCTGCTCAAGTAGAGCTGTGACAACAAGATTTTTAAGATGGCTGCCGTGGTGGTCATATTGGATGTCAGATTGGCATAATTTTTTATTTAGGACCAGCTAGACATCATATGATGTCTTTTAGTGAAAACCCCATGCTGATACAACCATCCATTCAGGAGAAGCGATAAGATTTTCGAGATGGCTGCCATGGTGGCCATATTGGATGTCAAATTGGAACCAATTTTTTTTAGCTCGAACTAGATATCATCATAAGTAGTCTTTCAGTGAAAACTTCATGTTGATATGACCATCCATTCAGGAGGAGTAGCGATAAAAAATATTTAAAGATGGCTGCCATCAGTAACATATTAAAAGCTTAGTACCGTAATCACAGTAAGTCTTGGGACACGAAAAAATAATAATTTTTTTTCTTGTCCCAAGACTTATATGCCTGTAAAATATATAAAATTTTCGGTGTCCCAAAACTTGTAGACACAAAAAATGTAAAGAAAAAATTGGGAAGATCGCCATACGTCACACAGTTACCACGTCATTCGTCAATAAACTGTTATACACTACAATGATTGTTTTTGTTATTATTTTGCACGTGCATATTTTCCGATTTCTCCAACATGATTTAAAATAAAGGTAAATAAAGACTTCATAATTCACGGACCGCTTACATTTAAGGGAATACCTGTACTATAGTGTACAGTAATTACACAGTTCAAATTGTACTTGGCGTCACTTATATCCTTGTTTATTCCCAAAAATATTCGATGCAGATTTTGCTTTATTCATCCTTTTTACCAAATCGCATTCTTCCAGATTACATTTCAGCTACACGTTCATTACTGTTTCATTTATTTGGATTCACGCGCTCAACAGTTACTGTTTTTCAGTGGTATAAGCGATCCTACAAAGTGATGTAATCTATATGAAAAGGCACGCATGTTTAATTTTATAAAGCATATAACCAACATAAATTCAAATAACTTGTCATATATAATATATGTTAAAATTCTGAATAGATCGATTAAGAGCATCATTGATCCATTTTAGTTTAATGTTTCGGCTTCACAAAATGCTAATTTTCCATGCATTATTCATTCCACTTTTGATTTTGGCAATCTGGTTGTTTTGGCGTCTCCTTTGTTTATAATTGGCGGATTTGTCTTTTGTTTTCCGACAGTAATCCAGGCCAGTTAATTGTTAAAACCCTGAAATTGGCTTGGGTAAAGAGGAATTTTGTCCAGCGGCAATGCCGGTACTTTGATGCGTGATTGGCTTCTACTGCGAATATTAGCACCATTACCGTAACTGAGTAAACAGGACTTATTTAAGGTCGCTTACATCAAAGCAAACTACCACTGAGTTTTTATTTTAAAAGCATTATTTCTTAAACTTCTTTATCGTATTTTAAAGATATTATTTAAGTTTAGTGCAGTGGTGCCTATGATTCGAATCAAATGTATGTACTTCATTCATCACAAGTAAAATCTTCAATGTGCACGTGGTGACGCCATGATGTAAACATGCGTACAATAAATGCTCGAGTTGGAATAAACATTATTTTCATTGTTCTCATCCTGGTATCACATTGTAATGAATTAGGTATTTCCATTTTCAGGGGAAAAAAACTCCCCAATAATTACAGGTGACTTTCGCCAATTTTAATGCAATAATGCATAAACTGACAATAGTAAACTAGAGCACAATAGAGAGAAGTTATTGTTGAATGGGTACAACATACCGCTAATGCTCAGTTCTTGTCATCGTTTGATTAAATTATACATATTTGAATTTGATAGAAATAATAAGAAAACAGAGAAAATTCAATATATTTATTGACTCTTCAAACAAATTGTAATAATTTATAATATTTCCATGTAATAATTCAAAGTGAGAGTCCCTTAACAACCACGAAGGCCTGTTTATTTTACATGAGGTTACGATCGATAAAATACGCCGATCGATCAGTAGAAGAAAGAAAAATGTTTTAGGTGTCCCAAGACTTATAGTACATGAAAAAATTGCTTTAACTTCGTGTCCCAACTTTTATAGGTCATAAAAAAATTACTTTTGAAAATAATTAAGGGTGTCCCAAGACTTATGGTGTCCCAAGACTTACCGTGATTACGGTATATGGCTGTGCTTTGACTTAAGTAGATTGGTTGCCCAGTTTAAATTTTAGTTGCCCTGGGGAAATGGGCAATGAATTTTCTACCTCTGTCTGAAAGGCCTTGAAGCTTGGACAGTCAAATTTTGCCACATTAAGTTAGGTAGCTTTTCGAAGTTATTACAAATTGCCTACTTCTACTAGCAAATGCCATATTTGATGGCAGAATGGCAACATTTGTACAAATTTAAAAGCCATTCATATCAAGATGCTTTCTGTCAAATTTGTTCAAATTCCAGTGTCACAACTTGTGCGAGCCCTGGCGACACTCCTCAACCCCCCAAACTGCCAGTATCCCCATAAATTTAAGAAATTTCCATATCTTGAGTGTTGCATGTAGAGCATGGGCTCCCTACATTTATTTGTCCAATGTCCTCCAAATCTTGACCATGTGAGATATGGGGTGCACTTTTTTGTCAGAATATGCCTACAACTTTTCTTTAGTGGATGTCCAACCAAATCTCCGTTGGCACTAGCAATGTCCAAAGTCGCAAAAGGTGATAAAACTGTAAGATGACACTGAATATCTATTTTAAAACAATAAAAACATTCAAAGTCTGTGATAGTTGGCCGAGTTGCAATGTAATGTGTTCGACGGCCATTAGTGTAAATATTTTTGAATTTAAAGTCACCCCTACGGTGAGGAAGATTTATTTTGCAGTTGACAAATGACTAAATTTATGCAAATACACAATCTGTCATGTAATTAACAATTAGTTATTTTGGAAAAAAAGAAATGTAATTCAGTAAACATAGGTATTTATTATAATAAATGCTGGTAGATAATGTGTGTATACGAAAGGTAAATGAGAGAGCAAGATCCGGAATGGAAAATTCCATGGTGCAGTGTTCAAGGAAAATATGATACTTCAGCCCAGACCACAAAGTGAAGGTGGAAAAACTGTTATCTCACTTTTTTAGCACTATTAGTGCATTATGTACTATTATATTCATTTGTCCCTCTAAAATGGTGCGTGTCCTCCAGATTCGGAGGGAGAGGAACACGGTTTCTCCTGCTCTTGGGATCCTATTTGCAACACTGTATGGAGGCAGAGGTACAGGAAATTACCCCACTGACAGCTCTCCCTGCCACAGTAGGTTGAACTAACAGTCAAGTTTCTTTAATGAAACAAATATATCTGATTACAGGGTTCTTCGGGATGCCAAAATCCATCTAAAAGTATGCATACTTTATATTTTTGGATGCATAATAATTCCAACATTGGAGTCCCTGGTGCGCACTTTTTTGTCAGTGAAATCTCTTTTAATTGATCCACAAAGTGAGTATCAGTCATTTAGTGTGCGACCCATCAAAGTTCAAGCTATTGTAATGGGATTAGGTAAAGCCGCATATGTTCGATTTTAGCAGAGGAGATTAAGACACCTGTTAATCAATTGTTAGTTCCTAATCATCATTATGAAATAAAAGAGTAATTACATGTGCGTGAAATTTGACACCTCTCTTTCATAAACATTAATCAGCAGATTTTTAATCTGTCATATTATCAATCCTTACTTGATGTTTGAAACACTCGCATTTTATGTATATCGTATTTACAAAAAAAATGCCAAGATTTTGGGACTTATTTTGTTTCTATGAAGAATATAAACTCCTATGTTAATCATCATAAAATCAGCTGGTTAATCATCATAAAATCAGCTATAATTTTCCGATGGCAACTTTACATAATTTCTTTGCTGCCAATTATCACGGCTATCAAATGCCTAAATTTTTAATTCACTTATTAAAATGCTCATTGTTTTACAATGAATGAGAATTAGCAATCTGGTGATATATATATTGGTGACACAACAATATACACATAATGTTCTAAATTACTGCATGGAAAAATGCATAGGTTCTCCCATTTTTAGGGCAGGGACTGCAACTTTTTCCAATGAAGGATCCCTGGACTGCAACTTTCAAAATTCGATGAAGAACCCTTTAATTACAGTCCACCATATGTGATCAGAGATACTTGTTTCATTCAAAGAAATGTACCATTAGTTCAAAAGACTTTGGCATTCCTCAGGTACCATGGCTCTTCAACCAGCTGAAATGCCAATCAACAGAGTTGAAAATGCAAGTACTTGATTGTACCTGGATTTACTTTGATAAGGAAAAAAGGCATCAAGGTAAGTATAGTACAAATAAGCAATTAGACTCAAAGCTGTGCAAGTGTCATTATTGGCTGCCAACTATGCTAGAAATTTTTGAAAATTTGGCCTCTACTTACCCTGTCGACTGCCGAGGGAATTGTTCTCGCAGTAAGAAGTACCTCTCCGCCCACCCCAAAAAATCATACATATCAAGGTAGAAGTCTTGCATTGTAGGACTATCATAGGCTATAATATTATGGAGAAGCACAGGAGCTTCGCAGATATGATTACAAAGAAATGTACTCTGCCTATCACTAGGCTGGACCATGATTTATACCAGTGAAACTAGCTATCCATCAATTTATAAAATAAGGACAAAATCTGAGTTCTATTTGAACAAAGGCTGAATTTCAAGTTTTAAAATAGTTTGTCTACATATTCAGTTCCCCCCAAAAATAAAAATGTTAATCGTTGAGCAAAAGATATTGCAACTATCATTTTGAAATTTGGGTACCCTAAACTATTGTAACATACCTGTATTACAAACTCTGTGTTGCTATAAGTTACAGGAATCACAAGCAAGTGCATGCTGCTTTGAAGTTACAACTCTGGAACACTCAACACAGCAGTCAGTATCCATTGATGATTTGATATGATCATTAAATTTTGGGTGTCAGGATATATATAAATATATATACATATAAAGTTTATACAGCAATCAAAGGCAGATTCATGTTGTTTTTTAAAATTGTACTCAGTGTTCATTTACAAAAGATAGTCGGTTTTACTTGCTTTTGAGTATATAACAATCTTCTGTCTGACCCTTGAACAAACGTCCACATTCTACAATAGTTTACATTACTGTTTGTTTGCTTATTATGGTTCATCAAACCTATAAAGTTTGCATAATCATTAATGATTAACTAATTAGTAATTAACATGTTTACAATAACTATGTATTGTTCAATAACAATAAGTGTAATGAAGCCATACAAGATCACAGGTAAAGATCAACAACAACAAAAAATACTTTTTTTTTTTTTACTATGTTGTTTGAAAGTATGGGCTTCTTAATTAATGTTTTATGGACCGAAGCTGTAATTTGCCGACATTGCTATGGATCGACTCCGCAATGTGCCGAGTATGTTATGGGCCGAGATGTCCAGTCACCTATCTAACGTCAAGCTCCGGTAATATGGAGTGGGGAAGATTGATAATGATATTGACAATCTATAAAAACATCGAGTCGCTAATGCACTGTGTGCAAAAATCCCGAGATCTGCCGTAATGTCTCCTGTTGTATTCGTATATATTTGAATACCTAAACGCTCAATAGCATGCATGCCTATTTGAAAACCAAATCGCTTAATACACATTCATGCAATACACAAATGCCTCTACTTCAGCATATGCAATCCGCCATTTTGTTGGAAAGTCTGTTTACAGATTCCGCATACCTGTGTCAATAAACCCAATTTTATTTGAAAAATATGCATGCTCTTTCGATATACTCACGCATGTAAAGAAAGTGATGTTTGGATCTGTCGTTCCGCTCAAAGAATCTCGGAAGCATGCTACATTTTACGAGATTTTTTTTACAAATGTTGAAACAGAAACTGAGATACCTCAACAACAATGTAAACCCCACGTGGTTTTCCTACTGGTGGACGGTATAGCATATTCACACGCGCGAAAACACGTCTCAACAACAAACATCATTATAGCAAAATGGGTTAAAATGTAAGCTATAACTTACCCTAATCCCAACCAAGGATTTTTTGAGCGAAAGCATCGGGTATCCTCCTCTTTTAAGACCATTTTAGCTGTTTTTGTCATGTTTGAATGTAGAACTAAATTTTATAGTGCCCTAACAAGGGGACTAACGGTCCGACCAATCAGCGGCAAGCAGTGATAGCTACGGTTAATTGATTCATTGGAGACACTTTCTCGTGCGCGCCGCTAATGTGAATAACCAGCGGGGGCGAAGTTTTGATAGTCTAACGGTCCCAAGAGTCATATAGCCCTGGTCAATTATACACCTCGTATAGCTTCAAAGGACCGATTCACCTAAATATAGATGTATCTCAACACCTTATTATGCTACCTTTGTACCGTATACATTCTACTGTGTAATCATCGCAAAAAAAAAAAAAAAATCATGAAAACTCAATGGAAGAAGGTTCTGGATTATTAACAGTTTTCGGTCATCTAAGATCTCAAAAGAGTCAAATATAATGATGAAATACACTTTTTGCAGCATATTAACATTTAATTCTGAACTTGATTGACACCTAGTAAAAATTGTACAGTCGCTATTGTTTATCCATTTATGTATCTAAATGATCTTTTATGAATCAAATAAGTTTTTTGGAACAAAGGTATTAACAATCTAAGGATGGTACTTTAGTTCACACGTACATACTCCATATGTATTATGTCAAGTGATAACTTGATTTCTGTTTAATAGTTTTGGTCTTAAAATTGAAAGTTTTACATAAATTAGCTATTTTCATGCATGATGTTATGCTGGTATTCAAATGCTTCCATACGGTGGGTTTATCTAACCAGAAAAAGTAAACTATCTCGGTAAGTAACACGAGTTACTTCACTTGACTTAGAAACCTGACTAATTAAAGGGCATAGCACACTAGAGCAGCCTGTGACCTGTGAGAGCTTTCTATACAGTTTGGCTGCACTAAGTTTTTGCTTTCCTATAATTGACAATTTGTTTATTTTAAAGGATGAAGTCTATGAAAGTCTTATATAATGATTTATTTCAAAATTGTTGAACATAAACATATGAAGTAAATAGTAACCTTTAGTTGAATTAATCCCAGGTGAATAAAAATCAACCCGATAAATTTTGATAATTTTTTATTTGCAGAATCTGTCAAATTTCAAAATTAGAAGATGTAGCCCAGCATAACTTCAGTAGCTTAAAAAAGAGACTTCAGCTGTTACCTTAAATCTTTCCCTTTTGTTTGTTACAAGTCACCATTAATTTTTAATTGTCTTTTTAAAAATAGTTTTTTTTAGGTATTTATTTGAAAAAAAAGAAAGTAGAAATCTTGATGCTTACTGGGTAACTTGGATTTAGATAATGGTAGCCCAGATAAAGCATTCTTGTTGCCCCTAAACTCTGCATACAAGATTTATTAAACCCTTATTGGGAAAGGAAAGAAAACTAGAAGTATGGATTAGAATAATAAAAATGGATTAGAATAATAATAATGGATTAGAATAATAAAAATGGATTAGGATAATAATAATGGATTAGAATAATAATAATGGATTAGAATAATAAAAATGGATTAGAATAATAAAAATGCAACAAGCAAGTATTAAATCAAAAGATATAAGCTAATAAACAAATCTTATTTGAGCATCACAAATCTCATTTGAGCATCACACTTACATAAAAGGAAAGATAAAATATATACAAGGCAAATAGTATTTGTTTCATTTATGGTTATATATGTATTTTTTTGATCCAACTGCAAACTGCATAGACCCAGATTTACTGTCGCATAATGTGCTGTCGGATCTAGGCCTATGCAGTTTGTAAGGACTAATCAATAGAACAAACAACATAGACCCTGATCTGCTGGCGCATTATGCAATGGCAGATCAGGGTCTATGTTGTTTGCATTTGGACCAAGGCAGTTAGGAGTAATCAGAAGAACAAGCAACATGGACTCTGATTGGTCAGTGCATTATGTGATGGCAGAGCAGGGTTTATGTTGATTGCAGTTGGACCCAACTTATAAGCGAGTATATATGATAATCAGTGATGTGTTGTATTTTAATGGTCAGCTATGCATGGATAAAATGTATTGCATTTTTAAAAATATGGTATTTTATATGTGTCTTTTAACACAAAAAATAGTTGTATGATGGCTTTGTTTAACAGTATTTGAAAATACTGTTGTTCTTATAATACATGTACATGTACCTAAATTTTTCATTTTAATGTTTTAGGGAAAATAAGTTTCTTTCACCATCTAATTTAGAACTTTGAAGTATTGGCATCAGTTTGGGGATTCCCTTTAGAGATAAGTTTTAACCACCTGGAATGCTGAAAGTAGACTTTTTTAACCTGACATATGCACGTAATCAGAAAGAATAGGATTATGTCTCAGTCATTATAACTATATACATCAGCACTAGAACCTTGATATAGCATGGTAGACAATGATCATTTAATCTGCTTAAATCTTCTAATCTCTTTTGTTCTTTAATAGGGGATGAATTACTGTATATACTCACATATAAGTCGATAACAACTGCAAACTGCATAGACCCAGATCTGCCGTCGCATAATGCGCCATCAGATCTGGGTCTATGCAGTTTGTAAGGACTAATCAGTAGAACAAACAACATAGACCCTGATATGCCAGCGCATTATGCGATGGCAGATCAGGGTATATGTTGTTTGCATTTGGACCCGACTTATACTCGAGTATAGATGGTATATGAGAAGATTGTCTTTAAGGCCCCAGCAGCAAATGGCTAACAAAGTGTCAGCAGGGTGCCAGGGGCTTTGTAATGGTAGCTGACTGAAGTGGAAGAAAATAAAATGGAAAATGAAAGTACTGTAATCAATATCTAGCGGGCACAAATCCTTTGATATCTTGACTTTGGGTCTTTTGCAGTGCGTGCTAATACCTATCAGAAGTACTGGAAATTTTACACCAGAATGATAGTTAGGGCACCATTGTGACTAAATCTATACTGTACCATTAGTTGACACATATGGAATTAAATTTAAATTTAGTCAATATGATGTTTGAGGTCAAGACTACGTGTGTTGCCATGTAATTTGTGGTGTAACAGCTACTAAACCAGGTATCTAAATGTGAAATTAGTTAAAATAAAAGATGGGATTCATTAGACTAAGCTTTGTTGCTGAAATGTATCTTTTTATTGAACTACTGTACTAACTTTCACAGAAATATGCATTGCACTGGCAGCATTGAGATGTATTCAGGAAAAAGAAAAACAAACTGGTCTATTCTAAGAATGCTAAATACTATATGAAAACAGGGCCATCACCACTGAATTTCTTTTTGGTACAGTAAGTACCTATCTACAATGGGTGGGTGGGTGGGGGAACGAAACAATGAATGGAGTCAACAATAAAGAAGTAACTGTTTTGACCTCAATGCAGAATTACATGTGTTGTAAGGAGATCTCAAGTCGTCCTGCTTTAAAGCTGGATACTTTTCTAAATGTTAGAATATATGCATTTAAGGTAAAAAAATCTGGTAGCGCATGGCTGTACCATCCGATGGTCTTGGAAAAAAATACCAAATTAGTTTGGTATAGTATGACTGTACCATCCATGATGGTTTGGGAAAAAAGTACCAAATTAGTTTGGTATCGCATGGCTGTACCATCCGCAATGATCTTGGAAAAAAGTACCAAATTAGTTTGGTATGGCATGGCTGTACCATCCGCAATGATCTTGGAAAAAAGTACAAAATTAGTTTGATATGGCATGGCTGTACAATCCACAATGGTCTTGGAAAAATGTACCAAATCAATTTACTGTATATACTCGCATATAACTCGGGTCCAAATGCAAACAACATAGACCCTGATCTGCCATCGCATAATGTGCCAGCAGATCAGGGACTATGTTGTTTGTTCTACTGATTAGTCCTTACAAACTGCATAGACCCGTCCCATTTTGCGACAGCAGATCTGGGTCTATGCAGTTTGCAGTTGGTATCGGGTTATACGCGAGTATATACGGTAGGCCTCAAGACAAGATTAAGGACTTTTGTTGGACTGAGGGTGATTTTCTGATTATGAGAAACAAAGCATAAACTGGCTTAGACATTAAGTTTCACTTTATGTTCCTCATTTTTAAATGGGTGAAATTTTTCTCAAGAAATCTTTCCTATCCCTTCCTCTTCGGGGTACTGGTATAAAATTTAGTTGTTTTTGTAATCTTTTAATTTAGGTGTTTTTCATCAGTTTGTATTTTGTACACAACATCTAAACTTTCACCACAATCACAAATAGATATCACTGCATATATGATGAAAAGAAGTTAAATAAGTTAAAATTTTGCAGACTTACAATTTTTTACAAACTTTTTTTTTTACTGAAAAGCCACATAGCCTAATTACCCATGTTATGAGAAAAGACTAGATATTGTGGAATTATAACTTTATGCACTCAACAGGGTGAAGTGAAATGTGACCTTCAAAAAGGGAGGGAATTTGAATTCAATAATCGAGATTAAATGATCTTTGAATAAATATTTTCTTCAGCCAAGTGTGACATTGTAGTCATAATTTAAATCAGTTGGCTTTTTTTAATCTATGTATACTAATCTCAAGTTGCTATGGTTATAAAATTATATACATTCATGGAAGTACCAGATTCAAATGCCCTGATAATAGGTTAAGAAAATTAAGTTTGCAATCTTTTGATCTTGCTGTTTGTCAAATTTTAGATGTTCACTTTCCTAAGATATTGGTGCAAACATTTATTGATGACATTAGATGTAAATTTACAATGTTTACTGTGTCAGAAATGGGACAAAGAAAGAAAATATATGCTACAATAAAAAGAAGGCTTGGATTTTTTAAATGTTTCTTATCATTAAATTCTATGAAATTTGATTGGCCAATTGTAAATTTATATTGACATTCACTGAATTATATTATACTGATCTTAAATTGAAGTGCAGAATTAATAGGAAATCCAGTTCAGATTTTTTTTCTTGTTTTCTTATTTGACACTGGTGCCAGGTTTTGGATGTCTGCAAAAAGTCATTTACCAGTAGGATCAATTGCTACAGTTTATTACATGTAACAGTTAAACCCAGTGAACATGCATATGGTGGAAGGAATTTCAAATCAGAGCTTAATTTGTTTGAGATCAAGTCAGGTATCGCACCTGAATTAATAATTAATTTTAAATGACAGGACTGGCCCTTGATCTGAATAGTAATGATTAAAATAACTACATACATGAAGGACTTGAAAATCTTTCTCATTGCCATGTTCCAAGATGAGCAGCTGAAGGAGACATACCGTATGTACTTGTGTATAATCTGCGTCCAAATGCAAACAACATGGACCCTGATCTGCGGTCGCATAATGCGCCAGCAGATCAGGGTCCATGTTGTTTTTTCTACTGATTAGTCCTTACAAACTACATGGACACTGATCTGCCTGCGCATTATGCGACGGCAGATCTCGGTCTATGCAGTTTGCAGTTGTTATCGGCTTATACACAAGTATAAACTGTACATGCTAGTATTACTGTAAAGTGGTCCCTTACTCTAAAGCACCTCAATATACTACTGTACCTCTTATAATGTCAGTATGGTCATGGATCCCATTAAATTGGTCAAATTTTAATGTCAGTATGGTCATGGTCCATGGATCCCATTAAATTGGTCAAAATTTAATGTCAGTATGGTCATGGATCCCATTAAATTGGTCAAATTTTAATGTCAGTATGGTCATGGTCCATGGATCCCATTAAATTAGTCAAATTTTAATGTCAGAATGGTCATGGATCCCATTAAATTGGTCAAATTTTAATGTCCGTATGGTCATGGATCCCATTAAATTGGTCAAATTTTAATGTCAGTATGGTCATGGATCCCATTAAATTGGTCAAATTTTAACGTCAGTTTGGTCATGGATCCCATTAAATTGGTCAAATTTTAATGTCAGTATGGTCATGGTCCATGGGTCCCATTAAATTGGTCAAATTTTAATGTCAGTATGGTCATGAATCCCATTAAACTTGTCAAATTTTGTCCAATTGCTTCCGTTTATATTTCATGTGAAATTAAGTCATAGCTGTTAAGGGTCAAACTTTAATTGTTTTCACATAACTAAATACCGTCTATATTAACATAAAAGTCTAGTCCAACTGCAAACAAACATAGACCCTGATCTGCTGGCGCATAATGCGTCGGCAGATCAGGATCTGTGTTGTCTGTCATACTGATTACTCCTAACAAAATGCATAGACCCAGATCTACCAGCACATTATGCGATGACAGAGCAGGGTCTGTGCAGTGTGCAGTTGGACTCGAATTATAAGAGAGTATATACAGTACCCCTTATTTTTTTTATTTGTGAACCATTATGTTACAGCCTCGGTATAAGGTAGCCATACACAGGTCACTTCCATGTACAGTCATATATAGACAGAGAGTACTGCATTTAAGGAGCTTTTAAAAGGTATGTTGTACACAAATCTGACATTGCAATATGTATTAATTATTGTTATGTTTATATGAACTGATTATGATGACACTGCAATATGCATTGATTATTACTATGTTGTATTAACTCATTATGATCACATTGCAATATGCATTATTATTATGTTTTTATTATTTTGATGACATTGCAATATGCATTAATTATTACTATGTTGTATGAACTGAGTATATGTATATATTCCAGATGTAGAGAACCTTCTGCTTCATGTTAAAAATGGGGGTATTTTTATAGGGTTAAGAGTCTGTGAATCGGTCTGGACTTTTTGGGTGTCTCCAATAAATGATGGAAGAAAAAAGGAAGAAGTTCAGTGTGGTTTTGTACAGTCAGTAAATTTGCCACTGAGGGAGTTACAAATTTCTAGCTGTAATAGAAAGATCAGAACTGATTCTAGATTCTTTCTATAATAATTTTGAACCAAAACATCATCATGCAGCTGAGAGATATGAAATTTTACTAGTATATATGTATATTTCTATCACAGTCTGTATAATTGGAAATGTGAAATAATTGAAGCATCCTCAAACTACGCCTATCTACCACCAGCTGTTAGTCACTTGTTATATACTTGAAATTCCAATGGGCTCCATAGACAGTCTTATCCTTGGCGGTTGTATAATCCATTGCATAATGACACTTGTGGGCCAAAGCCTATCTTTTAGGATATCTGCTACCCTAGCAGTTAGACACCTGGACAATTTGTATTGTATAACATATACATTCAGTGTTTAATAGCATCATTATTTTTCATTCAGATTGTGTGAAGTTTAATCAATCAACCAAAAATACATCTCTGTTAAAGTAAAAAACTTATCAAAAGAAAAACTTTGCTTTTACAGAAAGTTATATGCTGATGAGTATGCATGGTTATCTTGGTATGCTGATGAGTATGCATGGTTATCTTGGTATGCTGATGAGTATGCATGGTTATCTTGGTATGCTGATGAGTATGCATGGTTATCTTGGTATTCTGATGAGTATGCATGGTTATCTTGGTATGCTGATGAGTATGCATGGTTATCTTGGTATGCTGATGAGTATGCATGGTTATCTTGGTATGCTGATGAGTATGCATGGTTATCTTGGTATGCTGATGAGTATGCATGGTTATCTTGGTATGCTGAGTACACATGGTTATCTTGGTATGCTGATGAGTACACATGGTTAGCTTGGTATGCTGATGAGTACACATGGTTAGCTTGGTATGCTGATGAGTACACATGGTTATCTTGGTATGCTGATGAGTACACATGGTTATCTTGGTATGCTGATGAGTACACATGATATCATGGTTCTGATTATTCATCAGTTCCCATAAACATGTTTTCTAGACATAATTTTGGAACTGATTTGATAAAAGTTTACATCCTAGAAGTAAGAGTAGTAATAATAGATGTGATAGTACTGCAGTATATATTCATTCAATTATGTCAACTATCTATCTCTTGTAGATATTCTGTTGCCATAATCATTTCCTAATTTTTATTAATTTGCTTCTCACAGATTTCACAGTTTTGACCACATAATCACCATGATATCTGAGAAGTCAATTTCATCTTCATGTCTTGCCAACAGGTGAGTTCCAGACTGTTTGATCTGTGTGCCTGTTTCATACAATAATCAATCAATGATGAGTCTTTTGTTACAGTTTAAAATAATCAATGAAATATTCAAATGTTGCTTGGATTATTTCAGTTGTCTCCAAAGTATTTTTTATTCATCATTTAGTATACATTGTCAGCACTTTATTGAAAATTGTCCATCAAATGAATAGTTACTCAAAGTGTCTACTAAATTTAAAAGAAACAAGAATCTCATAAATATAAGTGTAAACCATAGAGTTTAAAGTGGGTACCGTACATGAAAAAGTGACAACTCAAGTGCATTAAAACAACAAGAACAACAACATCAACAACATCAATAAAAATAATTGGACAAATAGGGCTATTAAGGGACCTTTAACTCTTTATGTACAACCTTGCTTTTCCTCTCAGCAGGTTAAAAAAAAAAAACATGATTTAAACTGGAATCTCGTGAGAAAAAAATCTCAGAAGGTCAAGTCAGCATCTTGCAGCAGTGATAATATATTATAGAAATATAGGATACAAATCAGTGTCCACTCTTCAGATTAGGCAAATATTCTTATCCTTGGTCATTCACTGTCACATGTCCCAGAAGAAAAAGTAAACTGGTTAGCCCTATAGGGGTCTGTGCTAATTTTAATAACAGCTTGCTTTGTTGAGACAGTGACCTCATCACACCTCTCCATAAATATCCTTATGCCTTGTGTAATTTATTATATGGAAGAAAATCTTTAAAGGGTATTCTGAACTACTGGTATTTTAGAATTCCTTAAAGTTTCTTGTCTATAAAGGGGTCCCTGTTTCCCGTATTTAATGGTGTATGTAAAGGTGACCCTGTTTCAAGTATATAAAGGTGTTCCTGCTTCTTGTGTATAAATATGCCCCATTTCCTGTATGTAAAGGTGACCCTGTTTCCCGTATATACTGGTGTATGTAAAGGTGACCCTGTTTCCAGTATATAAAGGTGTCTCTGCTTCTTGTGTATAAATATGCCCCATTTCCTGAATGTAAAGTTGTCAATGTTTCCTATATTTAAAGGTGTCTCTGTTTCTTGTTTGTAAAGGTTGCAGCTCAAAAACTTGCCACAGTACAAGGATTCACCTTCTGTAAAATTCCATGCTATCAAAAACTAAAAGTGTTCTGTTCAAATTATAAGAACATTAACATTCAGAAAGGCTCCCAAAAAGTTCATATACCATATATACTCGCGTATAATCTGGGTTCAAATGCAAACAACATGGGTCTATGCAGTTTGCAGTTGGTATAGGTTTATACGTGAGTATATACGGTAAGTACAGTAATGAGGCAGGCTCCAGCATGGTACTACATTAATAAACATTTCAACCTCAATAAAAATTCTTGCAATTTATCTTTGTGTATACTTAAATATTATAATATCATGTTATATTAATACGCCTTAACATAAAATCTGTATAAGATAATGTAAGTCCATGTAAACCAATATCAGAGTAAAGTGTTGAATATAAAGCAGGTCCTTTATTTTGGTTTCTTGGTGAAGCTAAATTGCTCTATCTACATGATGTAATTTACTTTCTTTTTTTTAATAAAAACTCCTATTATATTAATGCAGTAAAGTGTGCTTTAGGCCGCACTAAATTAGTTTGCAGTTTTTCATAATTTAGACTAAAAAAATATGCAGAGAGCAAGTACAGCTGTTTTTAAAATTGGGGGTTTTTTTTGCCTTAAAATTTTCAGAGGTGAGAGATAAACTCTTGGGCAAGCGAATAACTTTTTTTTAAGTTTGCAGTTTTCCTAGCATACTTTGGATGCTGGTGTCTGGATTTTCCAAGAGGAGTTTTTAAAAAATTGTCTTGCATATTTTAGGAGAAGAATTCCTGCCAAAAGACAAATTTTATAGCAGAATTCATTTTTAAATTCTATTTTCTTATCATGTATATTTTAGAGCAGGATTCACAAGGATTGACAATTTGATATGATGTGACCTTATAGACTGTTTCAAGAAAGCTACAGCATAATAATGATTTTTGACACATATGTACTGTGTATACTGGTACTCACTTATAAGTTGGGTCCAACTGTAAACTGCATAGACCCAAATCTGTCATTGCATAATGCACTGACAGATATGGGTCTATAAATTTTGTTAGGAGTTGTCAATAGAACAAACAACATGGATGCTGGTCTGCTGGCACATTATGCAATGGCAGATCAGGATTTATGTTGTTTGCAGTTGGACTTGACTTACAAATGAGTACCAGTATATTACAGTATGTTAACAATGCCAGTATGAACACGGGGATCAGTTACAAGTTCATGAATTAGGCACTTAATAAGCATTCACTCTGTTTTCCTTTCAATGAAAACTTGAATTTGTAATAAAAACAATAAGACGGCTTTTTTTTGTAATCGCCCCATTATTGTCTAATTTCACAATTTGAAACTTCACTTCAGCTTCAGTATTATTTGGATTAATGTTTTTTATAGCAGGATTTTATAGCAGACATAAAATTTAGAGAATTTGTCCAAAAATGCAGGTTTAACATTTTGGCTTGTTATATTGTAACAGTTGCAAATATAGGATTTATATTCCATTTCTTTACTCATAGACTATAAATTGTTAAAATTTATAAACTGCTAAAAATACCCATTTTTCACTATTTTAAAATTTTTCTAAATAATGTAAATACATGTAATACAAATTTAATTATTTTGTCATTAATAAGTTTTTGCAAAGAGTTCAATGCAGTTTATTAACAACATAAAAAATAGATTTTGTAAATTCAGTGTTTTCCTTAAATTTGGGAAAATTTGTGCTTATTTACATTGTGTGATTTACAATGCTTACAACACTAAATTCAAGAATATCATGGTGATGAATCAGTGAAATTTGGGTAGAAACTTTGAATAAATCCATATCTACTTTCACTGAATATATTGTACATTGTCTTCTCTGCTGGATACCTTAAAAGCTTGGGTTTTATTATAAACTGATTATTTGTATATACTGTAAACCTGCAGTGATAAGTCATGCAGGATGACAAGTCCACCTCACCCTTTTACAAACTTATGCATATCTCCACCTCACCCTTTTACAAACTTATGCATAACTTATTCATGAAGTTTTTTTGGGGAATGGTCAAACCATTCCCCCCGTTTTTTAAATGTTCAGAAAGTTGCTTCTCAGGGTATATCCTTGGAGAAATACCATATACTGTAATATGCACAAGAAAAACTATGTGAAAATTTTCATTAATACCATACATACTTATAAGTCCGATCCAACTGCAAACTGCATAGATCCAAATCTGATTAATGCAGATCCAGGTCTATGCAGTTTGTTCAGACTAATCAGTAGAACAATCAACACATACCCTGATCTTCTGTCTCATAATGCACAGGCAGATCAGAGTCTATGTTGTTTGCAGTTTGACCTGACTTGTATGTGAGCATATACGAAAGATTGAAATAAACTAGCTGCCATCTGCTAGTTTCCAGTAAATCCAGCATCTTTTCTTTTGTGGTTCGATTCTGAGAAAGGCATGGTTTATGTTGCTTAATATGACCATCTTCATGTGTTTTTCAGTGAAAAATTTATTATTTTGCCTGGAAAAAAGGATTGGGGGGGGGGGGCTGTGTCTTTGACTGAACAGACCCACACAAACCACACTAAATCCACCACTGAGTTTCTGTATGTTTATTTGATATCTTGTGGTATGTAGTGTAATGTATACTTTTCTTGCCCAATAATGCTTCTTTGCTTAATAAAATATTTACACAAGGGTATAAATGATGCATTCAACTGTAACTGAGCATATAGCGTTAACAGTTTACAAGTTGGCAATTTATTCTGTCACGCCTAGAAATCCTGCAGTTTTACATGTGTGAATGCATAATAATAATCACCCTTTCCCTGCCATGGTCACAAGTCTTTTAGACATAAAAAATCAAACTAAGATTCAAAATCCAAAGTATGTAACAAAAGTATATTTCATTTGTATATCTCATATGTTGTTTTGCAAGTATACATTAACATTTCTACTGTAAATGCTTATTTGTTACTGTCTGACATTAGTACAATATTGTATGTATAACTTTCTTTTAATACCTCATTAGCATGTTTCAATGTTTGCAATATTATGCCTTCATTATTCACATCAGCCATATTATAAAAGTAAATATTATTGTTAATGAGGAGACAGCTTGAAATAAGCTTATGCTTGTTGCTTAATCCTCCATATCTATTGTTCAATTTTATTTACTTTCCATGATGACATAAATACATTTAAATCATGTGTGTAACAAAAACAGCTTCTTTATTTCTTGGAAACTTCTCACAAGTCAAGAAAGATAGTATTTTTTGAAATACTGTAAATTCCATCCCTGTTGATATATCAACAGAAAAAAATGTTTGTCACAGTCGCAAATTAGAGTCTAAAAGTAATACTCAACAACCAATTCCTTGGTTAGATTTAATGGTTTGCCTCTGGGTACAGCATTACATATGTGGCTTGTGGTCAGGGCTTGGTTAATTTTATGTTAACAATGTGCTAAATGTTTACTTCATCATGAATTTTAAGAGTCACAACCATGTACTGGTGATACTTATCAATAGATTTAAGTACCAGATATACTCACTGATAAGTTGGGTCCAACTGCAAACAACATAGACTCTGATCTGCCATAGCACAATGCGCCAGCAGATCATGGCCTGTGTTGTATGTTTTGCTGATTACTCCTAGCAAACTGCATAGACCCAGATCTGCTGATGCATTATGCGATGGCAGATCAGGGTCTGTGCAGTTAGATATGACTTATCAGTGAGTATATATGGTATGTGTCATAGTCATCTGACCTGCACTTTTTCCAAGTCTCACTATATGTAGTCTGATTTGTTATTTCCTTGTGTAGGCTTTGTGCTATTAACCCCATCAGATGGATATATATGCCAGCTGCAGACCTACCAAGTATACTCACTTATAAGCCGTGTCCAAATGCAAACAACATAGACCCTGATCTGCCATTGCATAATGCGCCGGCAGATCAGGGTCAGTGTTGTTTGTTCTACTGATTAGTCCTTACAAAACTGCATAGACCCAATTCTGCTGGTGCAATATGCAATATCATATCTGGGTCGATGCAGTTTGCAGTTGGTATCAGATTTTATGCAAGTATATATGGTAACTTCTATTGACAGAACTAGCTTTACTGAAAGTCTGAAATCCACTCTTTTATTAATCGGCCTATTTATATTTATACATGTGTTTGAAAAAATGAAATATTTATGGAGACTGGAATGGTGTCTAGCTATATCCAACTCAATCAATGGTTTGAGCAATAATATGATTGGAATGGTCTATGATATTAACTGCAATTCAGTACTGACTCACATATATGGTATTTAAAAAAGATAATTTTGTTTCACATTTATGTCAAGAAATTTAAATGTACAATTTTTAAAAATAATTTACATTTTCTACAAAAGATACAAAGTTACAGCCAAACTTGCAGAAGATTCAGAAGCTGATTCTGGAACCTGGTTTGAGTCTGAGTGGATTTTAAATTTCCTTTTGCAAAATTAACCCAAGGCAATGCTGGCATTGCATAAACAAGTTAATGTTGAGAACATATAATAAATTATGAATTTTTCCAAATGCCAAGGAGCTAAACTCTTTGGTCTGGAAAGCAGGAAAATTTGTCTAATTTGCACCATGTGGAGACAATAATATCATCAAACATACTTATGGGAAAAAAGGCATATATTTTTTAAAACCAAAATTGCAGAGTCTTTTTTGATTTTTAAACAAATGATGAATATGTCATACAAAATCTATGAAAACTGCTTGTTTTCTTAAAATTTGCATATTCACTGCTAATCCTGAAATGTTTGCAATTCAGAATAGTCAAGTTAATGATTACTTCTATGTGTGCTTTTCTGTATGACAAATCAGATGAAAAGCATTGATGCAAATTTGTTTATGCATTGTTTCCTCTTAGTATTTGAAATAATTTTTCTGCTTTCCTTGCTGTTGCTGACAAATCTCTGAGTGATTATTGTGAAATATTTCTGGTTTCTTATCTTATTAGATATATTTTAACCTATGAATTGGAAAATATGTATACCGTCTATACTTGCTTATTGGTCAAGTCTAGCTGCAAACTGCACAGACCCAGATCTGCCATCACATAATGCACTGGCATATCTGGGTCTATGCAGTTTGTCAGGAGTAATCAATAAAACAAGCAACATAGACCCTGATCTGCCGGGACATCATGTGACAGCAGATCAGGGGCTACAGTATGTTGTTTGCAGTTAGACTCGATTTATATGCAGGTATATACAAGTACTACTTTTTCCCAGACAATACCAGGGGACTAGCCTAATAAATATGTAAAATAGTGAGGGTGGGCTAATTATCAAACAAAGATAACCGTAGTAAATATTTGCCAAAATGTAAAAATGGAAGAGGGCTTATCATCAGGTATGGGCCTATTTTCAGACAGATATGGTATACATGGGAAACCGTTCATGAGGTTAGCTCGTTGACTTTTATGGACCATTTAAATGGAGGAGTTGCTGATCTGCAAGCATCAAACTTTGGGATAGGGGAATTAAAATCAGCTGTGGCCTTATTAAATCTCGTTGGTTTGCATTATTAAATAGAGTAGGCTCTGTTGAGTTATCACCATTAACAATCAGTCCTCTTTGATGGCTGCCACCAATGCGTGACGTGTACATAAAGATGACTGTTATATATTTGAATATACCATAGAAACCTAAAGAATGATGATACTTGAGAAATGGCGAACTTGAAATCCAATTTTATATGCTTCAGAAACTCTAAATAAAACCTGTTGACAAACTATAGTGAAGGAATTTAAATTTAACAAAGAATTTGAACATGACACTGCATGGGTTTACCGTGTATACCGTTACATGAAACGTTACATGAAACGGTGGAGTTTGATGACAGTGGGGTTTCTTTGTTCACCTAATGGGGTCAGGCATTATTTGGTTCCACATGACAACAAAAACATATATAGATTTCTTTTTTTCTAATTTTTTTTTTACCTTGATGTAGATGTGAAAAGCAAGTAGGGACAAATACAATTGTACCATACCCTTTTTGGACAATGAGCTCAGCACAAATAAAGCTGTGCACAGACCAGAAACAAGTAAATGATAGTTAGAGGTGCAAAATATCTTCAATTCCTGTTAGAAATACTTGGTATATTAAATTTTGTGGGGTTTTTTTGGCACAGATGTTTAAATGTTACTTTAATAAGCAGATATTTCAGATTGTATGTCTTATCTTGTTTGACAAAAAGGAGGGAAACAAAGAGAAAAGTATCGAAATAAGTTTGGTGTTTAGTCTAAGATTTTGAATGAGTACCGGTATACAGATTTCAGTACTTAATATTTCATTATTACCACCAAGAGTATCTCACAAATTTGATACTGGATGTACAGTAATGTTGGAGTAGATAAAGTTTGTAAATTTGGTGTATGACATTGTGTTTAACTTAATTTTGGCACATAAAAAAAAATACCAGAATAGATGGGAAGCTGTATATTGACATATAGACAGACTGACACAATAGTTTATTTGTGCTGTTATCTAATGAAAGAATAAAAATTGCATTGATCTAGATCTGCCAATGCATCATGGGATGGCAGATCTGGGTTTGTGCAGTTTGCTGTTGGACTTATAAGCAAGTATAAATAGTATATAATATATTCAAATTCAACTCTTTATAATTTCAAAAAGTTTCCTCCAATTTTTATGTAATTTTAATGATATATTTATGAGTCTTATTTGAAACACTGAAACATTTTGAAAATGGAAAATGCCAGTTTGGAAGAAATAGCTGTGCAGATGAGTTGGTGGAACATTGATTATTTTTGGAGTGCCCAGGGAGGCAGGGTGGTCTAAGGCGTTTGCCTTTACAGATCAATCACAACTCACCTCTGTCTGCATGGGTTCAAGTCTTGGCTCGACCAACATGGGTATGTGAGAAAAAACTTTTCAATAGCTTCCACTGGGTTGGTGGTTCTTCCTGGGTTCTTCCACCACCAAATATACTGGCTGACATGTATAACATATCATATGCTGAAAAATGGCGTTAAACCCCACAAAACCAAACCAATCATTATTTTTGTGAGTGAGGGATCAATTCTTGTCTCAGCTGAGGAAAACCATTAACTTGGTCACCTGTCATTAAAAGCTTATTAGCAGGCTGTAAAGTCTCTGACAGATCCAATACAGATTTACACTGCAGGCTGTAAAGTCTCTGACAGATCCAATATAGATTTACACAGCAGGTTGTAAAGTATCTGACAGATCCAATATAGATTTACACTGCAGGCTGTAAAGTCTCTGACAGATCCAATATAGATTTACACAGCAGGCTGTAAAGTCTCTGACAGATCCAATATAGATTTACACAGCTACTTATTCCTTCAGGGCATGGGGGTCTCTATATCAAGAGTTAAGAAAACTTCTTTGAAAATGTGTCCCTTTCTGGCCTCTTGACCTCAGATTCACTCCTCTAGGTTGAAGTCAATTTTCGAAAAGCAGATTAAACATGGTTGGAAGAAACTTTAAATGATAGTCCAGTCACTGCACCATGGCATGAGGAGGATTCAATGGCAAAAGATATTTTAGTTCAAAAAAGTCACTGGGTCCAATAGAAAAGCATCAATAGAAGCAAAACCATTTTCCCACTTGGGTGGACCATTGGTTTGGTAAAGAGTTACCTCTGTACTTGTGTGACCCGGCCAATTTTGAAATTCAATTCCAAATGAATTTACATTCTTCAGTGACTCTCACACATTTTCATTGTGACTTAAATATGCAAGTAATTGGTGTCATAATAGAAAAATGATTAAACCACCAGGTTTTTAAAATGTAACTGTTCACAAATAGAAAATCTACTTTGCACAAACAGTTTGCTTGTGTCATGGTGACAGATCTGAAAAACATGAATAGAAGTTTGTAAACAAATACAATGGAGATGTTTTTCAGACTGAGTGCTTCAAAGTTTGCCACAAGCCTACGATTTTGACCATTTAAATTCATAGCGAGAAATGAAAATGTAAACAGTCTCTAATCATGACCTATTACATGCGGGAATTCTCCTCAAGAATTTGTTTTTATGAAGATGACTTGAAGTCAGTAATGCTGGAAAATTGTATGTTACGCTAAATCATCCTAGTCAGTAGTGAGTGCAGCTTTTGACACAGTTTAGCCAAAAATTTCTTGTTCAGGATTCTACTTGTATGCAAAAAGTTTATTGCTCTAACAAAACATATTTTTAAAGTCTTAATATCACTTCAAAACAAGTAAGAAACATCATAAGTTGTTTGCTGAATATCCAATGGAGCATTATACTTAAGTGTTCAAAACCTGTTTTATCTTGCACAGGAACATAAATGGTCTTTTTTTATGCTAGTTCTCGACAGCTGTAATTAAATTCACAAGCTGGAGCTAGTAGTGATTGGTGTACTGTAAAGGATCCTGCTCTCAACAATTTGAAGTGAAACCTTTGTTGGAAAATCAAATTTTGAAGATGAGCATTCAGGGGCCATAACTCTTTCAAATGACATAGAATGCTGAAAATCTAACTCCATATAAGATGCATGATAGCTCTTTGACTGAAATGTAATATACCTTACGAAAGTTGTGCTGTAGAAACCAAAGTCATGCTGATGGGCAGTCAGGGGCTATAACTCCAGTAAATGATGTCTTGAAATACTGAAAATCAAACTCACTGAAGGTGTCATCAGTCTGAGGCTATATGCCAGATTTGGTTGAAATCCAACAATAATTGGTGAAGTTATCTTGTAGAAATGAAGTCATGGGAACAACCAATCAGGTGACCAAACCTCATAGAAATGGGACTAAACCCATAAAAGGCACGTGTAAAGTATATGAGAAGATGTTCATACCAGACTGCATCAGAATGTGTTGAATGGTTCTTGAGCTGTGTCAGTTACAAACAGTATTCCAAGTTGAAGACAAGAATATGCTCTGCAAGGGCATAACTCAGTCAAAATTGGATTAGACAAAACTCATAAAAAGCACATGTAGGTTTGAGAGGCAATATTTATATCAAATTGCAGCAGAATGTGTTGAATGGTTCTTGAGCTCATCAGGTCACGAACAATATCCTATGTGAAGATTTAAATTTAATTGTCAAGGGCCATAATTCTATCTGAAATTTAGCTGATGAGACAAAACCCATGAAAGGCACATCTTTCAGCTATGAGACAATGCATACACCAAACTGGATTAGAATACATTTATGTTGACATTTCCTGAACTATGCTGGTTACAAGGTTCTGCTGTTGTGGAGATGTGCCATTGATAGAAAAGGGCAAACAACTCCATCAAAATTGGACACGAAAAGATGAAACCTTAAAAAAGGCACATCTACATGTAATAGGCAATTCACCTACCAAAATGGCATCTACATGCAATAGGCAATCCACCTACTAAAATGGCATCTACATGTAATAGGCAAGCCTCCTACCAAAATATCATCTAAATGTAATAGGCAATCATCCTACCAAAATGGCTACATGTAATAGGCAAATCCACCTACCAAAATGGTATCTACATGTAATAGGCAATCCACCTAACAAAATGGCATCCAGTTATGTGTAAGGGTTGTCAAGCTATTCTGGCTACAAGAAGTGTGAATGGATGAACAGAAGTGAAAAGGTGACTACTATAGGCTCCACATGTTGTTGATTTAAGGGGCCCTGATAAACTTGAAACTTTAATTCAGGTCTTTTTGTTATAAGTTTTATGAAAGATATGATGTTATTATATCTATGCATGAATAATTGCTATGCAAATATGTATACAGGCTAAATGCAATTTAATGTTTTTGTCTGCAATCCAGTTTTTAAAAAAAAACTAATGTAACCTATTTTTTCCCATAATAAATTGTCCATATTGTGTCCAAAATAAATCTTGTTCAGACCATCTTGATACAATATATTGAATGAACTTAATTTTTTTATAAACTGGTTTTATTCTGAACGACTCAATAAATTGTCATGATTTTCAGCAATATGGACTAAAAGATGCTCTCTCTCTCTCTCTCTCTCTCTATATATATATATATATATATATATATATATATATATATATATATATATATATATATATATATATATATATAACACTGATGTATGTCAGCAAATTATTACAGTATTTCTTGCCTAATAATTCCGAGGGGGGGGGGGCTGCCTATTAAAATTTGCAAAATTTGGGGGTGGGTTTATTCTCAAAGATATCTTTTATAAAATACTTGCCAACATTTTGTAAAGGATAAAAACATATTCACAAGGCCATATCTGAGTGCATGGAATGGCTACACAAAAAGATCCCATAACATTAGTCTATTATATGCAAAACCTGTCTTAAAAACCACTGCTATCGGAGATCACCTTCTTAATGCACATACTAATTTGTTTTATAGTAACTTGTCTTAAGCTAGAAGGATGTACTACTCAAATTATTTAGAGCTAGAAATTGTTCATATCGAAATAATTTGAAGTTTGCATAGTAGTTAGCAAGTTAAAATGAAAAGAAACAGGAGGATGGGGGGCCAGGTGCCAAACTTGTTTTGTTACTGTGGGCATTGTTGTACCCCCTTATTTTGATTTTACAAAGGAGTCAATAGGACATTTTTTGACGATTTTTTTATATCCATTTCTTATGCCCAGAGTTTTCAAACACTTATTGGAGATCACTTGAATGGTATCAACTGTTTAAAAAATGAAATCAAATTCATTGGCCACCATGCTTGAAATGTACTGGCAACATTTCTTATGCAGAAAATGACTAAAAGCATAGTGAAAGTAATAGAGGTACTAAGACACATGTTGGAATATTTTCTTCATTTCTCCAGATATACTTGATTTAATGACTCGTTTTTGTTTTGGTTTTGACAATCAATCGGTTTAGCACATCAGTTTACAACTTGTCTGAATCTGTCTTTCTTTATGTTGACAAACAACTTGCTTAAGATAAAATCATGCTAAACAGAAGTATATGTTTAATTTATTAATTTGTTTCTGCATGAAATTATTTTCCATCAACAACCCAAGAGCTACAAAGTAGTTCTGTTCATTTGATTGATATTGTAAAATCTGTTGTAAACTGGTTGTCAATTTATGAGGATACTTCTACCTTAAGAGACTATTGTTTTACTCAAGACAGGTGTTATTATAATGTTTCTGGCTTGGATAAAGTTTATTACACTTATTTTATTTTGCAAGACAGGTTTTCTAATTCATGCAGAAGTCATGCAAAAGTCTACCAACAGTGACAGGGGGACAGCGTGTTGCAAGCAGTTTATGTTCAGGTAGGTGGAGGAGTGCTGCTGGCCTTTTATTATCAACAAGTTTGGTAAAACCATTTGGATTTAATTTGTTTTCTGAGAAGATGCTTTGTCAACATAAAGTCCTGATAAATTTGTGCTATCATAATGCATGGCCTATTGAAAATGGTTGTAAATATAGATTTGAAGTTTCTTAAGTCTATCAGATTTTGAACTCCTTTCAATTTACCTGCACTGAGAATGAAAATTTGACTTTGGTTAGTCAATAAATTGATAACCATGCACTCTTAGTTTCATCAGAAGCTCTATATATAGGTATAGCTGCTGTTGGCTAGATTTATTTTCCTCGATGTTTGACTGCATGAGGGGCCCAGGGTAGCCAAGTGGTCTAAGGCACTCGCCCTTACAGATCGCTCACAACTGTTCAAGTCTAGTTCAAGTCTAGTTCAAGTCTAGGTTCAAGTCTAGGGTTCAAGTCTAGGCTCAATCAACATGGGTATGTGAGAAGGCCTGGAACATTACAATTTTCTTCTTACAATGCATGCCTGATGGCTTCTTACATCTTAACTTTTAATCAATCTAAAAATTCTTGACATGTTTTTATTTCAGTGTGACAATGTATGGAGGAAGAATACACCTCCAAAATGACGAGCTCACAACATATCCAAAGGGAGATAAATCTTCTAGTTTGTACAATGCATAGGTTCTGCACCACAATTATAAAGTACTTCTGAAAGAGGGACAGGTATAAGGTGAAGTTGTGTGCATTTGCAGCAAGCACAGTGGAGAGAAAGTTGGTATATCTCTGCTATTTTCATATACATATACTGTGACTGAAATTTCTTTACATATGGTATTTGGGAAACAGTGTGATGTCTTGGGCAGGCAGCTAATCAAAAAATGTCTGCAACCATGTGCTTGAGAAATTAACTTCAACTTGACCAAGATGCACTAACTTTAGCAGTTATTAAAATAGGGAAAATGAATTTTGCCAGAGTAGACAATATTAGCTTCTGAAGGTGCAATAAATGAATGATAAAATATTTAAATAAATAAATATGTTATCAGCTGCTTTTTTCCGAATTTACCTCTGAAGTCCATAAAGTGTAAATGACCAAGTGAAGCCAGCAGTCTCTTGAGAGATGCACATCTGAAGTAAGGCCAAGCGGTATACTCTCCAACCCAAATTACTATCATCAATCATACATCAAAATAAAGGGAATTAAAAGTTCTTTTAACAATACCTATAATATACAGGATCTGTCTTAAATAACCAGGATTACCAGGAAAATCTGGGACATTCTTTTTCTTTAAAAATTAAACCCTGTGCAAAGTATGAAACTGTACAGCAGAACCTTAAGACAAATTTGAACATCAGTATAATTACGTTTCTCATTTTCATATTGTCTTGTAAGGTATTCTCAATAAAATGGTACATTAATATTGATGCTATGTATGAAAATAAGCTAATTATTCCTATTTTTCTCTTCCTTATAAAACATGCTTTGGGGCAGTATTGTGTTAAAAATGATCTTATTTATGGGGAAATTAAAAGACTTAGAACCCAGAAAGTAAAAGTAACCTAAATTTAAAACTGCTGGTTTAAGTGAAGGAAAAATATAGCCAAATATTTCTTTTAATTCATTTGTGATATAATTAAGGAAAAAATGATGACCAAGCAGATTCGCATGCTTACTAACATTGGTGACAGACAAATTAGGGAATTTTTTTCCCTTTGACTCAAGTGAACCTGATCTGTTCTTCCATGTTCAGACTGTGAAATTTATCAGTGATATCTCAAAAATAATTGTGGCAAGTTTAATGTTCCTGTCGTTTAGCATAGGATTGGATGCTATGTTGAAAAAATGCAATGTGCATTTTGAAAATAGATCACTTTTTACCATTGTATTGCATTGGGGGGGGGGGGGGGAATGCTTGTGTGAGACTTTGGTACTAATGAATACTATTCTGTGGAAGAAATGTGTGATAGTTATTCTGAAGGACTGTTTAGCTGCTTGCAACTTATATTTTTGAGCTATACCGGTACAAACAAAATTAAATCATCAAATAATGACGTGTTTGGTCTTTATAGTTCCACTCCACAGTTATTAAATACTTCTGAAAGAGAAACAGGTATATAAGGTGAAGTTATCTGCATTTGCAACAAGCACATTGGAGAGAATGTTGGCATACCTCTAAGCGATTTTCATGTACTGTGTCCAAAATTTCTTTATGCATGGTATTTAAAAATACGCTGTCTAAAGCAAACAGATCCCGTACATACTAGCATATAATCCGATACCAACTGCAAACTGCATAGACCCAGATCTGCCATCACAGAATGTGACGGCAGATCTGGGTCTATGCAATTTGTAAGTACTAATCAGTAGAACAAACAACATGGACCCTGATCTGCCGGTACATTATGCGATGGCAGATCAGGGTCTATGTTGTTTGCATTTGGAACCAGCTTATACGTGAGTATATACGGTAACTGAAATGGCTGCTACCATCTGCTTGAAAAATGAACTTGAACTAGATAGACTAAAATACACTAACTTTAGCAGTTATTAAAACGGGGACAATTAATTTTGCCAGAGTAGACAATATTAGCTTTTGAAGGTGCAATAAATGAATGATAAAATATTTAAATAAAAACCAACAAATAGTTATTGGCTACTTTTTTCCTAATTTACCCCTGGAAGTCCAGGAAGTAAAAATGACCAAGCAGAGTTAGCAGTCTTTTAAGAGATGCACATCTGAAGTAAGACCAAGCTGTATACTCGCCAATCCAAATTACACCCTTCAAGCATACACCAAAATAAAGGGAATTAAAAGCTATTTTAACAGTACCTAAGATCTACAAGATATGTTTAACATAACCAGGATTACCAGTGAGGAAAATCTGGGAAATACTTTTTCTTTAATAATCAAACCTTGTGCAAAGTAGCAGAACCATATGATGGGAACATAGCTTATTATGATATGCTTTAAACTCACAAAATGTACCCAAATATTTTTGAGTGTACAGTGTATATATCATATCTACTATGACATGTGACTTAAGTGTACAGCATTTATCAAGAATTAATGATGACCAGTGTACGTATTATATCGAATACAGTATGTTACTTCAGTGTGCAGACCTTTTCAATGATTAATGAAGACCAGTATATGTATTCTGTCAAATACGGTATGTGACTTCAGTGTACAGACTTTGTCAAGGATTAATGATGACCAGTGTAAGTATTATGTCAAATAATGTATACTTCAATGTGCAGACTTTATCAAGGATTAATGAGGACCAGTATATGTATTCTGTCGAATACGGTAAGTGACTTCAGTGTACAGACTTTGTCAAGAATTAATGAGAACCAGTGTATGTATTATGTCAAATATGGTATATTTCAGTGTGTAGACTTTGTCAAGGATTAATGAGGACCAGTGTATGTATTCTGTTGAATAAGGTATACTTCAGTGTGCAGACTTTGTCAAGGATTAATGAGGACCAGTGTATGTATTGTGTCAAATATGGTATATTTCAGTGTGCAGACTTTGTCAAGGATTAATGAGGACCAGTGTATGTATTATGTCTTATATGGTATATTTCAGTGTGCAGACTTTGTTAAGGATTAATGAGGACCAGTGTATGTATTATGTCGAATACGGCATTCTTCAGTGTGCAGACTTTGTCAAGGAATAATGAAGACCAGTGTATGTTTTATGTCAAATATGGTGTACTTTAGTGTGCAGACGTTGTCAACAATTAATGAGGATATAGTACCAGAACATGAAAAAATGACAGTAAAAGAAAAAGATACCTTTCACAATGCAGCATTTGACTACAAACATCAATGCCACTGCATACATGCCATAACACGACGTGTCACATGAGAAACACGATTGTGGACTCCCAAACCCCCCGACACGGTCGTGTTTCAAAAAACACGATTTTCAGCAATCTTAGCGAGAAAGAAAAAAATTAACACAAAAAAAACAGAAAAAAATGTACATTTCTTGATCACTATGATATATGCCTGTATAAACAGTAAACAATCTTGCTCGGAGCTCATGTAAAACTATCCTCGGGGCATTTTATAGAGCTGTTTTAAAGACAATTAAAAGGTAAGGTGGTCAGAGATAAACATACACCTTTCAGAGATTTACTGAATTGGCTCACAATAGCTAGGATGATGTGTCGTGTCAAATCCTTTGAGCACTGCTGAGGGAGAGCCCATTAGGCTAATTTGCATAGGTGAAGTACACTAAGTGGAACAACCCAATTTGTCTGAAGTTAAGTACATCAAACAGATGCCTGTTGAAAAACAAATGTTATTACACATCACTGACTGCATTGAATGAGCTAGAACGTAGAAGCAATCTTTATTAAAGTTTGTGATCAGCAGGAACATTTCTTTGAATTCGGATTTTTACTCCGTATATAAAACTTAAAAAAATGATTATTTCGGTAGGTTGAACAACAGCACCATTCAATCTCTACTGCAGTGTTGCACGTAGGATCCAAAGGTCAGGGGACACTGCGTGCCTCACTCACCAGATTTGGGGGACACAACATTTTAAACAGAAAAAGGAAAATTGCAGTACATAATGCACTAGAAGTGCAAAAAAATTAGATAATCTTATTTGCATTGACAGTTTTGCCACCTTAACTTTCTCATATTTTCATTGGACATTACGTGATTGCAATAAACATTTTATCATGTGATCAAATAACTCGTGAAAACATTAACATGTTTGAATACCTGGTTAACCTGAAATGAACTGCACCATGGAATTTTAATAATTTAAAAGTCTTAAATCTTTATTCAAATGACAGATTGTGTATTTGAATAAAGTAGTGCCTTTTTTCATTAATTATGCCCGAGAATAAATTAAATTTTCCCTGCCGTAGGTGTGACTTTAACCTCGAAAATACGTTACAATATCGGCGGTCAAAGACTTGAGCAACTCGGCCGACTACCACAAACCTTAAATGTTTTAATTTGCAGATTCATTGTTTTAAAATGGATATTCATTACCATCATACAGCTTTTATCACTTTTTGCGAATTTGGCCATTGCTTGCGCCAACATAGATGTGGATGCACATTCGGGTAGGAAAAGTCTAGGCATATTTGTGAACACAAATATCACTTGCATTACCGTCAAACCAGCTATAGTACTAAACTATTAAAAGCAGCGTAGACTGCATGTAATTAAAACTACATTCCAATATCCAAAGGATTTTAAATACAGTAACTTGGTATATTTTTGTATTTAATGCATGTGAGGTTGTGACCATGTTTCTAGTGCTGTTATTTGACAATGATGTCTACCATTTTTTTTTTTTTTTTTTTTTTTGTAAGTATATTACATGCTGCAGAGAAAACAGATTGTATTTTCTGTTATTCAGATTTGAATTTCCAGTCATTTGCTATAGGTTTATTTGAAAAGATAGCTTATTCTCATTTGGATGACGTCGTTTTTGGGGGGGTCACGCGCACCCACCCCTCTTGGGACCTCAAAACACACTTTTTGAGTCTCAAAACCCCTCCCAACACTGTCTGGGAATATGGCAAGTATGCCACTGATCCCATGACATGCAAGGTGGCTCAGTGGTTAAGGCATTGGACAGATGACCTAAATGATGGACAGATGACCTAAATGATGAACATTTGATTCCCATGATCAGATCAACCCAGATGACTATCATGGTGTACCCTTGGACAAGACACTTTACTGTACTGGCCTTGGCATGATCTAACTTCTAAATTGTTGCTGTGCCATAAATACCCAAAAACAGAAAAGAACAACTTGACATAATTGCTTATTGCTAAGGTGACAGGGGAGGGGGTAAAATTAAAATGTACCCTTGTAGCATACTCGTAAATATACTTCCTTTTGTATTCTTCATTATACACACATTTTGCAAAGCAATCCCTTGAATTGAAGCATACCCAAGAATCCTTCTCCCCAGGGGATGATTCTATGACTTTAAAAGGTATGTCACTCCAGGAGAATCTTATAAAGGGAGATGTGGTCACGTCGAAATATAACTTCACGTCAAATTTTGGGGTACAATTCTGACCAAATAAAGTATAAATGCCTTTCCCTTATCTGCTGGCAAATTTGTCAACAAAAACAAAATAATGAAAATTTAGTGATGATAATCAAGAAAAAAAAGGTTGTAATAAATATGTTGGACTTGTTTATTTTATGGCATTTGACCTCTAGCATTGTCAGTAAATTTGGATGAATGTGAGAGAGTGTAATCCCACACCTTGTCATGTCCTGGTTTATAAGGTGCATGCTATTGATAGCTGACTAAACAAATGCACGTTATCAATTACATCCCCTTCCTAAAACCATATCACCTTTTGACAGTGATTTCAAGATGCACTGACCTCATGCTACCATGCTCATGGATTCTGCTGACTCTGGATTAATTCCACCCATGCAAATTTAAGTGCTCAAACTAACAAAGAAGGCTAAAAGAGAATCAGACGCTGTGTACCATCTTTACTTGTGTATAAGTCAGGACCAACTGCAAACAAAACGGATCCTGATCTGCCATCATATAATGCACTGGCAGATCAGGGTCTATCTTGTTTGATCTACTGATTACTCCTAATAAACTGTATAGACCCAGATCTGCATTATGCAACTGCAGACCTGGGTCTATGCAATTTGCAGTTGGATTGGACCAATTAGGAGAGTATAAATGGTAATCAAACCAGTCGACTCTGGGATGGTTTTCAGTGCACAAGAATGTGTCGACCAGTCCATACCTTTTAAAGGGAAAGAAATTGCATGTGATGATATCTGAACAAGATTTTTATCTTTATAACTTATAATGCAAAACAAAACATATTATGTATCAAAGAGATACGTAGAAAATAATAACAAATCTTACCATAATGCATGCTATCTTGTGCACCCTTAGCAAAAGGAACTGCATGTAGATCTGAACACAGTGTGGTGTCATTTACTAGTCTTCTTGGAAAGTGATAATGCTATAGACTATCTCAGTATTGACATATTGTAAGCTTTTACACAGGTGTAATGACTCTAGATTTTTACTCAGTGTATTGACCTAAGTATGCTGGGTGATTGTGGCACAGTAATGGTGCTGCTTACTATAATCAGTGGTTCCCAACCTCAGGTCACGACCCAAATCAGGGTCATGTAGGGTCTTCAGTAGGGTCGCAAAGGGTCATCAGAAGAAATCATATCATAAGCTTGAGGGTCAGGAGATCCTGTTGCTGGCCAATTTAGGGTCACAGCAAAAAAGGTTGGGAATCACTGCACTATATGGACAATATAAATCTATGATTGTAAAAACTTCTGTATTGGGAATCACTGCACTATATGAACAATATAAATCACTATGATTGTAAAAACTTCTGTATTGGGAATCACTGCACTATATGGACAATATAAATCACTATGATTGTAAAATTGTCTGTATTGGGAATCTCACTTTATGATAGGTAAAGATCCCATAATTTTTCCATCAGGGTTTTGATTTTGAGAATGGGACTGGTTAATTTTGCTTAAAATGGCCACATTTCCTAATTTTTGTTCCAAGGAAAGTGTACTGTTCAAACTGGAAAAGAGGGGTTTTGCTATATTCTACCCACTTGAACCCCCTCTGGATTTTCTCTAATGTGATCTAATATTGATGTTCATGGAGCTTTTTTTGTCTTCTGCATAAAAAAGGTTTTGGATTTTGGCAGATTTTCAATGTAGTTTTATGATAATTTTTGTTATTGCAATTTACAAGGTTGCTATGTATCAAAGCCTACTTATGTCTTCATTTGAAATAAAGGATGATGTCTTGAACTCTTAGAAGACTACAGGACACAAAGGCCACTTTAGATATTCAAGATTTGACACTTCATGGCTTCATGGGACATCCATTTTTTTATTCCAGTGTATTTAACTATTCCAGTGTATTTAACTAGGGATAGACAATTTTCATGAAATGACATGCTGCTTGTACCATTTACAGTTTTAATGTAATAACTGGGATGGTCACCATGACTTGCTTCAACTTTGTGAGGAACAAAAGTTTATTTCAGGTGACCATTTAGAACAACTGTATGGTAACATTTTTTTTTTTTTTTTTTACAGATTCAATGAGGTTTCACAGGTGGATCCAATAATATCGTTTAGCATTGTTTAGTGGGGGCGTAAACAAGTAGGCAATGGGTCTGTGGGGCAGAACCTTCGGTGGGGGCTAAGGGAGTGAAACAACCAGAAGCTCCTGCATTTTGAGTATTTCCAGGGCATAGTTTTAACCATCTAGCTGTCAAGAAAGCTTACTCTAGGAAACATTCCAGTTAGGGGTGGAGGTAGGGTGGGGATGCCGGCTCTACCCCCCCCCCTTTGGATCAACCCTTGGGTTTTTTAAATAGGGAATTCATACTTCTGATTGTAAATGGTCTTTGCATAGGTAGCAACAACCTTTTGCCCTAAAGAAATGCAGAAGTCAAATTTTTAAAAATCTTCAAAGGAATTCCAGGAAAGTTGTGGGTTCAGTTGAATTCCTATTTCCAATTTAAAAATAGAGAAAATTTATTGTTTATAAAGCAAAAAACTACCATTACCACGATCTTCTTAAAACTGAACCCCAATAGTAAAAATCCTGGACACACACCTGCTTTCATATTCATGTTAACCCACCAGTACCCTCTTGCAAATAAAAATTTCATAATTGCTGATCAGTATGTATTATTGGCAATTTTGATTCTCCTGTGCTGTTGAGAAAGATTTAGCTTAGGGTTGAACAATATAAGTTTTACCACTCCGTGTTTTTGTCATTGAAAATGGATTCAGTGTTGATGAATGAACTTTTAAAGTGCTAGTTTTCCAGCATACAATATAACATTCTTCAGTGTTGGGCTGATGACCCACTGTAAGTGGGTGGAGGAAAACCATATACACATATACACCCAACTGGAGGTCTCACAGGATGATGTAGTAAAAAAAAAAATACTGTATATACTCATGTATAAGTCAGATCCAACTGCAAACTGCATAGATCTAGATCTACCATTGCATAATGTGCCAGCCGATCTGGGTTTATGTAGTTTGTTCAGAGTATTCAGTTGAACAAACAACATAGACCCTGATCTGCTGACACATTATGCAATGTTGTTTGCAGTTGCACCCGACTTGTACACGAGTCCATACAGTATACCTGAATGGTTTTGTAATATTGATTATAGGGATTATGTTTTGAGAACTAAAATGTCAAGACAACCATCTTTTTCCCAACTTTTGTGTGTGCCTAATTTGTACATAATTTTCTAGCCTATTATATTGTGAGATCTTTTCAGTACTACAGAGATTGCATTCTGTTTTCATATAATGTCATCAGCAGCCATATTGAAATACATGTAATAAATGTTACTGTTAATAATATAAGGTATTTGACAAGTGAAATAAATTTATTGAATCTCAAGAAGACATTATAAAACATACACCAATAGAAAGAGCAGTAAATAAACTTTCTGTAAGGGTCTATTATATGCAAAGTTTTTGTGCTGATTTTCTCTTAGTTTATATGGCTTGTTGAAAATTGCAAGTTTTGTTTGACATATATGGCTGCCGCCTGCCAGCATGTTCACCACACAGGTAAATTTATGACCACTGAGACTTAAATTGTCAGCTAGTGATCTTACTGAAAAGGGACAACAGGGTAAGCACAGTTGATTTGGGGGAAATCCTTAAGGTCACAAATATGCATGTACTGAAAATATGAACTAGATTGTTAAGACTTAATATTCAGCTTATGCTTTGTTGAAATAAAACTTTGTAATATCTCTTGTATCAGGTCTGAAACAAAGAATGAAAGTTGTAATAGAATTAGCATGAAAACATGTGACAATGGAGTTTAGTATGCAGTGAAACCTCTCAAGACCAAAACCTCGATAAACCAAAATCTCATTAAAACTTTAAAATAGTTTTGTGGTATCGAATTTTCTCTTCTTTCAATAAGATTACTGAGTAAATCAAAACCCATCAAAACCAAAATTTGGAGCTGTGATGGCATAGTGGTTAAGTCATTATGCTCATGAACAGAAGGGTGTGGGTTCAATTCCTGCCATTGGATGGGTTACCATGGTGTGTCCTTGGGTAAGGCACTTTATTTTATTTGCCTCAGTATTATATAAGCGAAAACAAAAAAAACAAGCACAAACATTTTCAGCTTGGTTCTATAGATTTTCAGTGTTAAGAATGTTTCACTCTACATACTGATGTACATCAAAAAGCATCAAAGTACAACTCAAGTCTATTGTATCTGCATTTCCCATGAAATAAGCAAAGTACAATTCTAGTCCATTGTATCTGCATTTCCCATGAAATATGCAAAGTACAATTCTAGTCCATTGTATCTGCATTTCCCATGAAATATGCAAAGTACAATTCTAGTCCATTGTATCTGCATTTCCCATGAAATAAACAAAGTACAACTCTAGTCTATTGTATATGCATTTCCCATGAAATAAACAAAGTACAACTCTAGTCTATTGTATCTGCATTTCCCATGAAATAAACAAAGTACAATTCTAGTCCATTGTATCTGCATTTCCCATGAAATAAACAAAGTAAAACTCTAGTCTAATGTATCTGCATTTCCCATGAAATAAACAAAGTACAATTCTAGTCCATTGTATCTGCATTTCCCATGAAATAAACAAAGTACAATTCTAGTCCATTTTATCTGCATTTCCCATGAAATAAGCAAATTACAATTCTAGTCCATTGTATCTGCATTTCCCATGAAATATGCAAAGTACAATTCTAGTCCATTGTATCTGCATTTCCCATGAAATAAACAAAGTACAATTCTAGTCCATTGTATCTGCATTTCCCATGAAATAAGCAAATTACAATTCTAGTCCATTGTATCTGTATTTCCCATGAAATAAACAAAGTACAATTCTAGTCCATTTTATCTGCATTTCCCATGAAATAGGCAAAGTACAATTCTAGTCCATTGTATTTGCATTTCCCATGAAATAAGCAAATTACAATTCTAGTCCATTTTATCTGCATTTCCCATGAAATAAACAAAGTACAATTCTAGTCCATTTTATCTGCATTTCCCATGAAATAAGCAAAGTACAATTCTAGTCCATTTTATCTGCATTTCCCATGAAATAAACAAAGTACAATTCTAGTCCATTTTATCTGCATTTCCCATGAAATAAACAAAGTACAATTCTAGTCCATTGTATCTGCATTTCCCATGAAATAAACAAAGTACAATTCTAGTCGATTGTATCTGCATTTCCCATGAAATATGCAAAGTACAATTCTAGTCGATTGTATCTGCATTTCCCATGAAATATGCAAAGTACAATTCTAGTCCATTGTATCTGCATTTCCCATGAAATATGCAAAGTACAATTCTAGTCCATTGTATCTGCATTTCCCATGAAATAAACAAAGTACAATTCTAGTCCATTGTATCTGCATTTCCCATGAAATAAACAAAGTACAATTCTAGTCCATTTTATCTGCATTTCCCATGAAATAAACAAAGTACAATTCTAGTCCATTTTATCTGCATTTCCCATGAAATATGCAAAGTACAACTCTAGTCCATTGTATCTGCATTTCCCATGAAATAAACAAAGTACAATTCTAGTCCATTGTATCTGCATTTCCCATGAAATAAGCAAATTACAATTCTAGTCCATTGTATCTGCATTTCCCATGAAATAAACAAAGTACAATTCTAGTCCATTTTATCTGCATTTCCCATGAAATAGGCAAAGTACAATTCTAGTCCATTGTATCTGCATTTCCCATGAAATAAGCAAAGTACAATTCTAGTCCATTTTATCTGCATTTCCCATGAAATAAACAAAGTACAATTCTAGTCCATTTTATCTGCATTTCCCATGAAATAAACAAAGTACAATTCTAGTCCATTTTATCTGCATTTCCCATGAAATAAGCAAAGTACAATTCTAGTCCATTTTATCTGCATTTCCCATGAAATAAACAAAGTACAATTCTAGTCCATTTTATCTGCATTTCCCATGAAATAAACAAAGTACAATTCTAGTCCATTGTATCTGCATTTCCCATGAAATAAACAAAGTATAATTCTAGTCCATTGTATCTGCATTTCCCATGAAATAAACAAAGTACAATTCTAGTCCATTTTATCTGCATTTCCCATGAAATATGCAAAGTACAACTCTAGTCCATTGTATCTGCATTTCCCATGAAATAAACAAAGTACAATTCTAGTCCATTGTATCTGCATTTCCCATGAAATAACCAAAGTACAATTCTAGTCCATTTTATCTGCATTTCCCATGAAATAACCAAAACAGCAATTCCACTGCAAGTGCACACAATCTTATGAAATTCCCCAACTTATGAAAAAGTTTGGCAGTGTGATGATCCTTTTATTATTTTGGAGAGAATAAACTTTATTTTCCAATGCTGCAAATGATTGTTTGAGAAGATAACATATTAATAATCACTACATCAAAGGTCTCTATTTAAGGCATTAAATGGATTAATATCGTGACTAACCAGTCAATGACAGACTCAAGATTGTCACTCAAAGTGACTCTTCATGACTAACCAATCAATGATAGAGTCCAGTTTGTCATGCAAAGTGGCTCTTCATGACTAACCAAGCAATAATTGAGTCCAAATTGTCACTGTGTGGCTCATCATGACTAACAAATTAATGATTGAGTCCAGATTGTCACTCAAAGTGGTTTGACATAAGTAACCAAGCAATGATTGGGTCCAGATTGTCATTTATAGTGGCTCATCATGACTAACCAACCAATGACAGTCCAGGTGGTAACTCAAAGTGGCTCATCATGACTAACCAATCAATTATAGAGTCCAGATTGTCACTCAAAATGGTTCATCATGACTTACAATCAATGCCAGAGTCCAGATTGTCACTTAAAGTGGCTCATTATGACTAACTAATCAATGATAACCTCCAGATTGTCACTCAAAGTGGCCCATCATGACTAACTAATCAATGATAAACTCCAGATTGTCACTCAAAGTGGCTCATCATGACTAACTAATCAATGATAAACTCCAGATTGTCACTTAAAGTGGCCAATCATGACTAACTAATCAATGATAAACTCCAGATTGTTACTTAAAGTGGCTCATCATGACTAACTAATCAATGATAACCTCCAGATTGTCACTTAAAGTGGCCCATCATGACTAACTAATCAATGATAAACTCCAGATTGTCACTTAAAGTGGCCCATCATGACTAACTAATCAATGATAAACTCCAGATTGTCACTTAAAGTGGCTCATCATGACTAACTAATCAATGATAAACTCCAGATTGTCACTTAAAGTGGCTCATCATACACATCATATTTACAGTCTTGGTCATTGATAATAAATTACCGTATATATTGTAACAAATATGGATTCTAATCAGTGTTTGTACTGGTTATTGAACTCTTTCCTTTTAGAAAAAAAAATGAAGGGAAGGAATCGAGTGATTCCGCATACCCATGGTCATGTGCATACATTTAAACTACTCATTTAAGGTAGAGTATTTATCATGACCATGTGCATACATTTAAACTACTCATTTAAGGTAGAGAATTTATCATTTTTCATATGATTGGGACATGTATTTAGATGTGCATCCTGGTTTCAGCATTGTGAACCATCCCAGCTGTAGAATTAGGACAAGCATTACTATATAACATGTACAATTCGAATCTTTCAAATGCCACCATTTTTCATCCAAGTTTTTTTTATAACATTTTCATACCTGATACCATATATACTCGCGTATAAACCTGGTCCAAATGCAAACAACATGGACCCTGATCTGCCGTTGAATAATGCACTGGCAGATCAGGGTCTATGTTGTTTGTTCTGCTGATTAGTCCATGCAAACTGCATAGACCCAGATCTGCCGGTGCATTATACAATGGCAGATCTGCATCTATACAGTTTGCAGTTGGTATGGACTTATATGAGAATATATATGGTATACACATTACTTAGCAGAGTATTCTCTGTAATCTGATTGGGTTTTTTTTTTCACTTTCCGAAGGTGGCATTACATACAACAGATTTGACTGCATGTATTCATATATATGAACAGCATCACAATGATCATGCTTTTATACCAAATTTTTGGTGTTACAGTAGTACAACTTTCATGACGGCACCATGACTGTTTCTGTTAATGGTTAACTTTTATACTCTGTCATATTAAGCACACAACTCCTATAAATATCAGTGGTTTGTGGTTGAGCTATGGTTAAGCACAGAGGATTAAGTCAAGCCTCCATTGATAGCCAACCTTTATGAAGGTTGTTTTGTTGACATTACTTTTTTCCAGAAATAACTGATTGAGTGAGCCTTGAATTGGTTGAATGCATACAAAATTAAAGCCTTTTTCAAACCTGTGAATCAAAGCCTTGTATTCTGTTCAGAATCAATCGTTGTTCCAATGAGCAGAAGAAAACTGCATTCTTCCATAATTATTATTTATATGAGGGGTAACAGCTGACTTGCACATGACTGAATATCAAAGAAGTCTGTTAATGGATGACATTGCATTTCAAGGCCATGAGGAGAATTTGAATATTAATCAAGTACAAGAATGTTTTTCAAGGAATTGTAATATAATACCTTAAAAGATCTCATGAATAAGTATTAAATCAGTCATGATAAATAACTCGTGGAGTGAATTTCGATATCATGATACGTTATTAATTTTTTATCATTTTATAATAGCCAGTATACATTTTTAATGATGATATATAAATATTCATAAATTTTGTCCAGCTCTGTATGTGCTTTATTTAAATTTATGTATCAATATGAATAGATGTCATTTATGTATCCATATGAATAGATATGATTTAAATGATACCGTATATATTCACATATAAGCCGAGTCTTAAGGCAAACAAAATAGTTTTTGATCTGCCGTTGCATAATGCACCAGCAGATCATGGTCTATGTTGTTTGTTCTACTGATTAAACCTTACAAACTGCATAGACCTAGATCTGCCAGTGTATTATGGGACATCAGATCTGGGTCTATGCAGTTTGCAGTTGGTATTGGCTTATACGTGAGTATATGCAATAATAATTTCTTGGCATAAGATAAAAGGAACTTAAATTGTCCTTGATAGTGCACCTTAGTTTTGAGGTTTTTATCTTAACTTTAAATATTGTCCTATTTCACTCACTTAAAAAAATAAAGAGGACATCTCAACATAAACAACAGTGACAATTTGATTAAAATCTGCAAAGTACTTTCCAAGTCATGAGCGGTTAAATACTTTTGAGGGTGATAATTCATCAAACTTATTTACCTTTTCATGATTTTGATGGCATCACAGAATGAGGAAAACCAATTTAAAAAGAAATTTTCTTTAATAGTATGTAAGACTCTTTCTTTTTATTTTTAATAAAATACATTTAAATTAACATTCATCTTCAGATAAATACATATGTAAATGGGAAGGAATAGATAATATTTATATCACTGATAAAATGGAAGTTTAAAGTTGTTTTTATTTTATAGGTAAATTTGAGGTTTCTGGAGAAATGAACAAGAAAAATCACTAATTTCAATATATTCTTAGTTACCAGATTATAAACATATCTAGTGACAGACTTGTAGGGTCTGTCAAATATAATGCTGATATTTAAAGAAATTTTAATTTTATTTAAATAATTTAAATTTCAGTTTTCAATGCTGTTAAAATTATCATCTTTAGCGTCTCTTTTTTAAAACACTGCAACAAAATTACCATTAACTTTATTATAAAGATTAAAAATTTTCACAAATCTTTTATCTCGTCAATGACATCAGAATTCATGAATATTTATGAAATTCACTGAAGTTATCTCCCCTGATATTTTTAAACTTAAATATATCGAGAAGATCTTGACCAATTTTGATGGAATTTTCACTGTTATTTATGTTAAGATGTCCTCTTTAGTTTATTATATTTATTTCAGCATGACCTCCAAATGCAAATTATGAAAGTGCACACTGATGTGGACTCCACACTAGTTTTATAATAGTATCCCTGCCTGAAAGGCCCCCCCCCCCCCCCCGCACACACACACACACTTGAATTGTTGATGCCCCTGCAAGACCCATATATTTAAAGTCATATAAGGATAGTCCTTTTCATTTATGTGATAATGGTAGTGGGTTCTGGGAGATCAGATCAACACAACTTTGCTAATGTATCCAACATTATTAAGTTCAGTTTGTTCTTGTTCCTGATTATCTTTTTCATATAAATATTCTTTTATTGCTTTACACTGGAATGGACTTGCAGAGTAATTTTAAATCATTTTCGGGTTTTGATTTGACTAATTTAAGGGCATTTACAATATATTCCAGAATAATTTGCTTTAAAAAGGCTTTCTGTTGTTGCTACTTTAAATCAGAAGAAAGGACTAAATAGCTGGTCACAGTATAATAAAACTGGGATGCATACATACACATATACATTATTTAAGAGGATGAAATGTTAACCTAATTGAAGTTAAATCTTCTGGCATATGGATTACCAAACAATGGAAATATTGTCCATTAATCCTGCAAGTTGAGTGTAGGGTTAGACTCGGTATATATTTATCCTCTTACATTATATTGTTTTCAGTAGAAAATTGTGGATAGATTAAAAAATAGACAATGGGGAGATGGATTAACACATCAAATGAAAGAAACAGAAGTAAATTCCTTTTTGTTTTGGGGACAAAAGTGTTACGCCTAATTTACAATCACCCTGTAAATCTGTACTTGCCAGGTTTAGCTAAGTGCCTGGTTTAGCTATATACTGTATATACCCCAATAAAACCCTAGCCCTGATGTTCACATTGTCATACAATTTTCTTTTTATCTAGCTAGGACCATGACAAAAGAATCATATAAATTGGTCTATATATTACCAGGGACTATGTACATTACATTGACTTGTAAATCTGGTAGGAACATAAGAGATTTTTCCCTACTTATTTTTTGGAACTTCTTGATGGAACTGGAGTTTTGGGGAATTAGGATGTAAACTGGAGTTTGGGGGAATTAGGATATAAAGTGGATAATTCTTATAATAGTCAGTCTGACCAAAAGCTTATTGACTTTACTGCAGGCAAAGCAAAAGAAAAAGAATAAGCCTCCAGATGAATAAGTATTTGATGACCATATACTAACTCCATTGCTGTTATTTAATGAGTTAGAAATCACTTAGTAGATTTTTTCCAGGAAGGACTCATTATAGTATTATCACTGGGTAGATAAATATTTTTATATCCTGAAATTCACTGAAAACAAGATGCCTTAGTAAGTCACAAAATAATTACTCCAAACTCCAAAAGTAAAAGTTATACTTAGAGTCTCTCAACCTCATTTAATGTAGGATAATTCTGATATACTTAGATTCGTTCAGCCTCATTTAATGTAGGATAATTCTGAAATACTTTGAGTCTCTCAACTGTATTTAATGTAGGATAATTCTGAAATACTTTGAGTCTCTCAACCATATTTAATGTAGGATAATTCTGAAATACTTAGATTCTTTCAGTCTCATTTAATATAGGATAATCCTGAAATACTTTGAGTCTCTCAACCTCATTTAATATAGGATAATCCTGAAATACTTTGTGTCTCTCAACCTCATTTAAAGTAGAATAATCCTGAAATACTTGGATTCTTTCAGCCTCATTTAATGTAGGATAATCCTGAAATACTTAGATTCTTTCAGCCTCATTTAATGTAGGATAATGTAGGATAATTCTGAAATACTTGGATTCTTTCAGCATTGTTTAATGTAGGATAATTCTGAAATATTTTAAGTATCTCAACCTCATTTAATGTAGGATAATTCTGAAATACTTAGATTCTTCAGTCTCATTTAATGTGGGATAATTCTGAAATACTTAGATTCTTTCAGCCTCATTTAATGTAGGATAATTCTGAAATACTTTGAGTCTCTCAGCCTCATTTAATGTAGGATAATTCTGAAATACTTAGATTCTTTCAGCCTCATTTAATGTAGGATAATCCTGAAATACTTAGAGTCTCTTAACATCATTTAATGTAGGATAATCCTGAAATACTTTGAGTCTCTCAGCCTCATTTAATGTAGGATAATTCTGAAATACTTAGATTCTTTCAGCCTCATTTAATGTAGGATAATTCTGAAATACCTAAAATGTTTCAACATCATTTAATGTAGGATAATCCTGAAATACTTTGAATCTCTCAGCCTCATTTAATGTAGGATAATTCTGAAATACTTTGAATCTCTCAGCCTCATTTAATGTAGGATAATTCTGAAATACTTAGATTCTTTCAGCCTCATTTAATGTAGGATAATTCTGAAATACCTAAAATGTTTCAACATCATTTAATGTAGGATAATCCTGAAATACTTAGATTCTTTCAGCATTGTTTAATGTAGGATAGTTCTGAAATACCTAAAGTGTTTCAACATCATTTAATGTAGGATAGTTCTGAAATACTTAGATTCTTTCAGCATTGTTTAATGTAGGATAATTCTGAAATACCTAAAGTGTTTCAGCCTCATTTAATGTAGGATAGTTCTGAAATACCTAAAGTGTTTCAACATCATTTAATGTAGGATAATCCTGAAATACCTAAAGTGTCTCAACATCATTTAATGTAGGATAATCCTGAAATACTTATGATTCTAAGTTCTAACCTATCTGAACATAGGTTCCATTTTTATGCTTAACAAGTTTTGTAACTTTTGGGCCTGATTTTATTGCTGTAGAAAAAAAATAATCTTACATAAGACTTAAAAATCCAGAAAAGTGTGTCTGGACTGGGATTAACATAGATATGGATTAAAGTTTCAACTTCTTTTTTCTTATTCCCTAGAATGTGTATGCAAGTTCCAGTTATTTCTAAGTCTTGACAAGAATATTTACTACATATTTGATAAAATACAAGTGTCTCAGCTCTAGAAACTTTATATTTTGATCTGATATTAACATGTAAAATCTGTAGTGGCAAAGTCTGCCATATATCTCATTGATTTCCGACAAGGTAACACTATATATTAAGTCCACACCCAATGACTACTAAACTAAAAATAAAATGGTTGAATAAATAAGGAACAGGATGTTTTAGAGTATATTTAAATCAGATTGTTTTGAATTGCAAGCTCTTGTATCATACTACAGTGACATCAACTTTGATGTCAGTTAGAAATAAACTTTATAACAAGTTTTCCTTGACATTCCATGACTTTTAAAAGGATATTTGTGAAAAATAACTGTCTATATCATAGTCTATTGTAACCTTCAAATAGCTGTGTATGTCATAGTCTATTGTAACCTTCAAATAGCTGTGTATGTCACAGTCTATTGTAACTGTCATATAAAATATATAATAGTAGAACAATATATTATTGGTCAGGAGCCTAGTTGGTCACCTGTATGGGTTCAAATCGGTAGAACTTCAACATTTCTTGTCCAATTTTCAAGAAAATTGTAAGCACATCCTTAAAAGTACTCTGTCAGTCACCATGATTTTTTTCTTCTCCAAGGACGAAGACCCAGATTTTAAAGAAATGAGTATGGTTAAATTAGAGAGTGGAGCATTCTCCTAAAATCCAATAGGTCAATTTGTAAAGTGCCAAACTAACTGTGAATAATTCCATTGGTGCAGATAAGTTCACAGACTCTCTGACATAAAAACCAATTTTGTGTTGCCTCAACACAATAAAAAGCCTTTATTGCTCCAAACAGAAGTGTCAGTCACTCATTCAGACCCATAAATTGGCTCCCAATCTTCATCTATTAAACTCTACTGAAACCAAGATGACCAAGGCCAGTAGGGGTCACACTGACAATAGGACTTTTGCCAACTGTTAACACTTGTTTGATCAGCATTCATTTTCATTCTTGGTTTTTGGTATACTTCAAAGTCAGTGTAAAAGTGTATCCAGTAAGGTCCTTTTGTACAGATGGTAAATACAGTAATCATTTTGAATAATGAAAAGTACACAAAATATAACTACTGCTCAATATATATATATATATATACATATATGCACACACACACACACAGTGTATATATATATATTGACACAAAAATTGATAACTGTGCAAATACAAGACAGTTTCCCAATGTATCAAGCTAAACAAGCTCTTCATCAGGGGAAGAAACAATTTATATCCAAAAAACAACTACAAAACACAAGCCAAGAAAAATTCTAAACTCCTACATGTTTGAATGATGGGGAAATATGCAAAGAAAGGATAAAAAATATAAGAAAGAAAGAAGAAAAAATTGATACATGGTTTTAAAATTGGTAAACTACATATCTATTTTATACTGCCATCAGCCCAACAAAGTTGTATATATGTATATTACACTTCAACAACTTTTGTTTATTTTTGCATTCGAAGTCTGGTTGACTTTTGCACTTAAGTTCTGGTTCATTATTACATGTCAATCTTTGCCTCTTTTTGGCAAAATTTAAATTTGCCTTTCAGACACTACATAAGGTAGAGTCATCGAACACTATGAGATGCACATCAAAACAAGTTACACCATTACACTGAAAGTAAGTTGATGTGAACTGTATTTATGCCTCATCGACTATTATGCATCCAAATTTATTTCCCAGGCTATATATGTCATGAAGTCGAGTTGCTCCTCTGAGTACCTAATGCACACTCTTCATTTAAGTTGCTGGAAGCTATGAAGGGTTGTGAAATGATTTTTATAATGATATATGGTGCAATGAGTGCAGAAAGTGCCAGCAAATGGACCTGATACACTGTAGAATAGTATGATAATGTATTTGTATAAGTGTAAAGGCATGCAACTTTGTAATGCAACACTCAAGACATTTCATTCTTGCTGTGCATTTATCAAGGTTTGATCAGCATTTTAAGTTGCTTTGTAATTGTGAAGTTCTGAAACTTAATCAGTACAAAAAAAGTTTGTTGGGTTGTAATACTGTAAATTTTCATTTATATAAAATTTTCATAAATGAAAGAAAAACTGCAAATGGGAGCTTTGAATTCTACTATCATATCTCTTATAATAAAAAGACAATTATACTTTATGAAATCAAAGATATATAATATAAAATAAGTATTTATGTATTTTTTTGATACAAAATACAAAACATCCAGTCTGAGTTCCGATTGTATTTCTCCCTCGTTTAATGTTCAAATTTAGGCTTGATGATCAGACTATTATTGTGACCGTTTTCCAAAACTTTTACGCATCTTAAAAAAGTTTGTTAGTTCAAAATTGAAAACATTTTGATTTATTTATTGACCCACAGCAGATGAAATGCCAGGATATGAATCAACGTCCCATATCTGTAAAACTCCTCCTGTAAAAAATATAATGGTATGGACAAGTCTATACATTCAAACTCAGAATCACTTGATCTGTTCCTTCATCCATCTGATCCTGCATATGTCTGTCTGTCTGTCTGTCTGTCCATCTCTCTTTTACAGGCCATAGTTCCTATATCCTATACTACTTGACCTATGGACATAAGACTTGTGCTGTGGGTGCATCTAGGGATGAAAATGTGTCGTGAACCAAAACTGGGTGACTGTGACCTACTCTCCAGGATTTATTAAAGATTGCATAAAAACTGTGTCCATGCTCCCTGTCCAAGCTGTAACTTCTATACCACTACATATATTAACATCAGATTTATAATATGTTTGCATGTTGGGATGAATGGTAAAGGTTGAAACCAGGCTACATTTTATTTTGATTGAGATTGTTGTTACATATACACTGTAGGTCTAGTTTGTTGTATACAGATTTGGCAAAATCAGTTTTGAATATTGTAGAAATATTTGAATGTAGGTTGATTTTTTTTAAATTTCATTTTCTATGTATGTCATACTTTATTTAGCTCAGCTTCCCCTTTTTTTTCAGACCCCCACCCAAAAATGGAATACTTGATATTCATGTGTTTATGCTGGCTTTCAGTTATCAATCTGTTCACTATGATGATCTCAATATAACTGAAGTGTCCTTCAGCTGTGTCTAATCAAGGTAGGCTGATGTTGCATATAATTTTAGCAACTCCTTACATATTTTGAGGTTAAAAGTTCAAGGTTAAGGATGCCTTGATATAAAAGTTTCATGCTGGTTTCCGCAGTGACTCAAATTTTCTTGAGTCATAATTTTTAATAAGTTTTACAGATCGCCAACCTTGGTTAATTTCAGCATCCCTGTTGAATTAGGGTCAAAATTTCAAAGCTTATATTTGAAAGAGATAAATTTTCCTTTAGTGTTTAGCATAGGAACTCTATTTTCCCTAGTCATATCTAATCAAGAGTCATTTGTAAGTTGCACTTGGGTATCACTTGGAAATTACAATCTAAAGGTCAATGTCACTGTTGTTGTTATACTGATTGTTTTTCTCAGTCCTTTCTCATTGGCAGATTGCCCCAAGAGGTCACAGGTGTGGATCATGGGAGATAAAAGTGTTATTTTTGTCTTCCCATACTGCCCTTGGTTTACTTGCCCAGCTTCTCATCATACTTTATGTATTGAGAAAGATGCAGCTCTCTATATATTGGGTTGGTGGAAATGGGGGTCAGAGTGCGATATACTCAGAATACTGTAAAAAAATGAATTCTTGTATCTTTTTTTTCCTTGAGTGATTTACCATCAAACTTGTTGAGAACTTGTAATGCTTTTTTAGTAAGGAATGCTTTCTATTAATTCTTGTGTAAAAGTTGTCAAAAGGTCAAGGTAATTGTACATAACTTCCTCAACAACTGCTACTGATTGCATTTGTTAGTGTCATATACCAAAATGTATATCGGTTTGTTTCTAGATCACAGAAACTGAAAAGAATATAATTTCTCTGCAACTTACCTGCAGGATGAGTTATATGTGTAGTTTCGAGATGTGGACAAACTTCTGTGTTGAAATGGTGTTGGTGGTGGTGGTGGTGGCAGTGGCTTTGGGAATGGTGGACGGAAATTTATTGGAGACATTGGAGACACATCCCCTTGATATGAAGGCATGCTTGATCAGGTGATGAGGTGACTGAGAAACCTCAGGCTGGATGGACAATGAAATGGACAGTGGTCAACTGGTGATGGATGGATGAAGAAATGAACTACTGGAAGACTTTTGCTAGGTCAGTTTTCTGTCTCTGTCACTAGAGGAAAAAATATTGGTTTGGTTAAATTGGTTCATCTCTAAATCTAGGGCACAGGTATCAATAATAATAATAATAAAAATAAGGATGATTGATGCCCTAAGAAAAACTAAAATGTGTTTCTGGTAATTTACCAGCCAGTCAACAAGCATCACCACCCCCCAAACCCACCCCGCAAAAAAAAAAACGTGGGATAAAAAGTAAATTTCACTTCATGGGACTCAATATAGTGAAATGAATTTGTGTATTTTTCTTGATATTTTATTCAAGTTGTTAAATCTTGATTAGATAAAGAACAAATTTAGACCTAATTGATAGATTGGATTCAAACTCGGTATAATACTCATAATTAAGATGGTCGATGCTTTGATATCCAGATGTATAGAAATGGACACAGTTGATGCTTTGATATCCAGATGTATAGAAACAGAGACAGGTCTTCATAAGTTGTAGGATCTAATAATAGAAAGTTTTCATCAGTGGTTAGCCATACTTTTATATACCGCGTATACTTGCGTATAAGCCTATACCAACTGCAAACTGCATAGACCCAGATCTGCCGTCGCATAATGCGCCGGCAGATCTGGGTCTATGGAGTTTGTAAGGAGTAATCTGTAGAACAAACAACATAGACCCTGATTTACTGGCGCATTATGCGAGCAAATATGGTACCTGTTTCCTGAAAGATAACATTTCATAAAATTCATGATTTACAAATGCCATCAAATAGTGTCCAAATTCTAAATAAATTGGCTTTAATTTTCAATATACACCATTGTAGTTGATAAGGCATCTGTAGAAGATCAACTTAAAAGGGAATTAGAGCTTTAAATAGAAGCTAATGGACAAGATTAGATATCGTAAAAAAGAATTAATTACCCTTATTCATGTTAGGTCATACATTTCACCGATAGGCCATAATTTTGGTTGTAATATTCATCATTCATTTTCAAAACGGCCACTATTCTCCAACCTCTTTCAGACCATAAATGGAGGAGTGTTTTTTTGCATTGCATGGTGTAAATGAGTGTTTTTACTAATTCTTTATCCCAGCAGTTGCAGGTTCATGACAATGTTTGGTTTGATATTGTGGGATTTTGCTGTCAACATTTTCAGGAAAATGTTAATATAATATCCCTAGCATCTCCGCCCCCCCCCCCATCCCCCCCCCCTTCTCCACTGCATGCACTACCCTGCCCCCCCATCCCACCCCTTCTCCACTGCATGCACTACCCTGCCCACCCATCCCACCCCTTCTCCACTGCATGCACTACCCTGCCCCCCATCCCACCCCTTCTACACTGCATGCACTACCCTGCCCCCACCCCTTCTACACTGCATGCACTACCCTGCCCTGTGCTAGGTAAAATAAAATCCACAGTCCAAAAAAAAATAAAAAGACAGAAAAATAAATAGATAAATACTTATGTCTCAAAGAAATGGATTTGTGGATCCCTTAATCTATTTTCTAATTTAATGGATTTGTGGATCCCTTAATCTATTTTCTAATTTAATTTCATTAGCACTACACCCACACCCTATTTGAAGTTTTCTGAGGCATTATCCTCTTTCATGTATCATCACCAGTAGATTTTCCAAATATATTTAAGGCATCACTTACAGCAAAATAATTTAAATGGTTCCCTTGGATCTCTTCTGACATGGACAAGTAAACTCAGGTGGATAGAGATAGACAGAATCAAGAAGAAGGCAAAGAGAAAAAAGGAGGGAGTCAGAATTATAGAAGGCACAACAAATCACTAAACACATGTCAGAGTTACAGAAGGTACAAGTCACAAATAAAACATCTAGGCCAAATTGAGTAACCAATGCCTAACAACTAATTGTGTTTTATTGGCCACTGAGAGAGAGAGAGAGAGAGCAGCTGCTACTTCAAAGCAGGGACTTGTACATATGTAAAAGTACCTGGTAGAAGTATTCAGCTACAATATTTGTCTACAATATTGTCTACTACCAACCTCTTGTTCATCAACATCTTTGGTATACATCCATAGTGCCCTCAAATCAAGTGACTGTATGAAAATGTTTCAAAATAAACACTTTCCACTCATTTCAGAGCTCAACAGCAATTTTCATCTTTTTTCCAGGTAAAAGTCCTATATTTGTTTACCTAGGAAAAGGTATCAGAGACCCTATACCTGGCATGTAGGTACATGTATCACCTGTTAGCTAGCCCACCTCATTACCTGTATAATACCCTCCATATGGGCAGAATGAATTTAATGCTGTAAAACAGAAAGATTATAATCTACTCCACACTAGTTTTCCTTAAAATCTACAGACTTGTGTTCATCTAAGGCTGCCCTGTCTCATGTAAACCACCAAATTTGTCTAATTTTAGCCTGAAATCTACCTTATTTACAGAGTGACCACTCAGAATTGGCCAAAAATCCATATTTTTCTCTGCAGCTGAAAAGTAAACTCTGAAAGAAAGAAAATTATCAAGGAAACAAGTGAAAATACCACATAGAATCAAGGTATTCATTTTCTTTAAATCATCCCTCCAGCTTAAAATATTTTCAAATGCTTGAGACATTTTGAAAAGACAATTATGCAATGGATGTAGGTGTTTGAAAGAAATAATTAGTTTACTAATGTGAACTTAAATCATGAAATAACACCCACATTTGAATTATCCATCTGTATATCTTAAACAATGATGAAAAGTCCATATGATGCAAAAAAAGTCTGCACTTGTAGTCAGCCTGTAATTAATATGTTTAAATATGCATAAATGTAATGGATTAATTTTATTTGAAGACCATTTTCAGGTTCTCTTAAAACTTTCTTTACATTTTCTACATGAATAAATACATATAGTGTAACACCACAGTTTACATTTGATGATCTGAATTGATTGATTTTTCAGTTGGGTTTATTCTGTAAAAGGGGCAATTTTAGTCCTATAATAATACATATATAAAGACCATTTAAAAAAAATTACATCATAAACCTGTTTTATTTTCCACACGTTATCATAATTAGGTATGAGAGTACAATTATTGCAAACAGACTGATATTGTGCAATTATAATTTGCACTGATTATGATGTATTAGCCTGTAGTATATAGTACTAATAGTACAAATATAGTACTAATTATATGGAAAAATGGGAACCAGTCTAGAAATGGGTGAAGATCAAATAAAACATATACGGGTTTGGCTGGCCATGATTGGTTGATAATACAAATTTAGTAAAAAGAATCTTTTGAGAACTTATCCTATTTGTAACTTAAAAAATGGAGACAATATTCTGCTGATGGAATTTCAGTCCTTTTACAGACTTGACTTGGAAACACTCAGTACTGAAATTAGCACCTGATTCTTTAGGTGCAGAATTAAAAAACACGTTTCAAACACATGTAGATCAAAAAAATGCCACAGCTCATATGGTTTTCTCCACACAGAAGCTTGTAGCAAGGACGGGTCTATTGTGAGAAATATAGGTTTTATCTTGAGCATTTAGAAACTTAAAGTTATTGAGTTTTTAATATCATGGTGTTTCCATAGGTTTACTATGGGAGCTGAATTAGTGCAATGAGTCATGTATTAGTCTTTACTGTCATTGACAGACATGGTATGTTCAGAAACTGATTCAACAACTTGCCATTAATTGCTTATTATTCTCTGCACCATTTAATGGCAAATATTTGGAAAATAGCAACTGTAATTGATACACCATGTAAGTTCCCAACTACTTTCTTACTGAATAGCATCTACGGTTATATAACTGTAGACTGGTATATACATGTATATATTCTACTTCAGCCCCATCCTGTCTGTCCCTCTGTCCTTTTATCCTCCCCCTCCTTGTCTTTGCTTGGCCCCTCTGGATATAAAATTTCAAAATAAACTTGTTCAGACTCATCATTTTTTAGCTTTATTGGTCATAGACCAGAAGAGCTTATGGCATGACCCGTTGTCTGTCGTCTGTTGTCCAATATACATCCATCTGGTAGCACAAGTTTGTTATCGCTACTTCTCCTAAACTACTTTGAGGATTGCCAGGAAACTTTACACACACATTCATCCAAGATATAGCTGGTCCTAAATGACAATGATGCTACTCAAACCTCCAATATGGCCTCCAATGTGGCCATATTGAAAATCTTTATAGCACTGCTACTCCATAATGGATGGTCATATCAACATGGGGTTTTCAGTAAAAGACTTTTTATGATGTTTACTTGGTCTTAAATAAAAATGGTGCTGATCTGACATCCAATATGACCATCATGGCAGCCATCTTGAATAAAAGTCATATTGGCATGGGGTTTTCATCATAAGACTTTTTATGAGGTCCAGTTGGTCCTGAATGAAAATGCTGCTGCCTGGAGATCCAATATGGCCACCACTGTGGCCAGCTTGAAAATCTTGTCACTACTCCACCTGAATAGATGAAAATATTAACATGGGATTTTCACTAAAAGACCTATGAAGTCTAGTTGGTCCTAAATGAAAATGGTGCCAATTTGACCTCAAAAGATGGCTGCCACAATGAACATATTGAAAATCTTGTCACTAATTCTCCTGAATGGATGGTCATATCAACAGGAGGTTTTCACCAAGTCTTCTGATGGTGTCTAGTTTGCTCTGAATGAAAATGTTGCTGATCTTACATCCAATATGGCTTCAACAGTGGCTAATTTGAAAATCTTTTTGTTCAAGAATTTTGCTTGCATTTTTGGCAAGGAAGAAACTCTTTCCACACAATTATTTGACTTGTACACTAGATATCTTGACCAAACTTTTCATTTTGTTTTTAGATTTGAGATAATAAAGACATTTTTTGACCTTGTGGTCAAATGGTCAAAGATCAAAAGTCACTGTGTAGGAGAAAAATTGTTTCTGGACAATAACTTAAGTTCTACATCACAGACCTGCACTGAATTTTGTGGATAGCTTGCACTTGGATAAGGAAGAAGTCTACTGAATTTGGGGTCAAAAGATCAAAAGTCCAGGTTATTGTGGCTGAAAAATAAAAAATTATTTCTGCACAAAAATTTCAGTTCTTGACCTTGTATCCTCATCAAAAATTGTGGATGGCTTACACTTTGGGTAAGAAAGAGGTTTCTTGATTTTGGAGTTAAACAGTTAAAGTCAACGTTACTGTGACTGAAAGAACAAAAATGGCTTCTGAATAGCTTTGGTTGTAGACCATATACCTTGACCAAAATTTGTGGATGGCTTGCACTTAAGGTAAGGAAGAGGCCTTGTGATTTTGGGGTCAAAAGGTCAGAAGTCAAGGTTATTGTGAAAAAATGATTTTGCATAATAACTATGGATGGCTTGGACTAGGAATAAAAAAGAAACCTTTAGATTTTGGGTTTAAAAGTCAAGATCATGGTAAGTCTAACAAGAAAATAATGGTTTCTGTACATTAAGTTTAGTTCAAGACTGCATACCTTGAGCAAAGGTCCAGGTCATTGAAACCTGTTGGTCAGTAATCTCCAGAGTCAACTTTGCCTACACAGAGGACTTTTAAACATGGAGCAGGCATGTAATGTACCTTTTGCAGTACTCTTGTATCATTTTTTATTGACATATGATGACTTGTGTAAAGTTCCATTATATTTATAATATAAACTAGAAGTGACCTAAACACAAAACTTAACAAGGTGTGATGGACATACATAAAGATATATGGACAAGGGGAACACAATGTGTCCCTACCACTGTTGTGGTCCGGCATAAAAAAGGCAACTGAAACAATGTCAAAGGGAGAAGGTCCCTTCATCTCATAAAATGTCTCTGTATCAGACTATGCCACTTGACATACAAATTATTTTACCAGAATCAGAAAAACTGTATATGACTTATATAAAGATCTTAGAAAATGTACCTTGAAAGCACTGGATATGCTGTATAAAGATCTTATACAATGTACCTTTAAAACACTGGATATGCCATATAAAGATCTTATACAATGTACCTTTAAAGCACTGGATATGCCATATAAAGATCTTATACAATGTACCTTTAAAACATTGGATATGGTGTATAAAGATCTTATACAATGTACCTTTAAAACACTAGATATGCCATATAAAGATCTTATACAATGTACCTTTAAAGCACTGGATATGCCATATAAAAAACTTAGAAAATGCACCTTTAAAGCACTGGATATGCTGTATAAATATCTTAGACAATGTGCCTTTAAAACACTGGATATACCATATGAAGAACTTGGAAAATGCACCTTTAAAGCATTGGATATGCTGTATAACACTGGATATGCCATATAAAATTCTTAGAAAATGTACCTTTAAAACACTGGATATGTCATATAAAGATCTTAGAAAACCTTTAAACAAAAATATTTAGAGTGAAAAGAAGAAAAAGGTGAGAAATTTATAGAGCAGTAGATAAGAGAATATGATCATTATAGATCATGATGCATCAAGTTTAAGCAGTTGCCATTAAAATTTGATAAAAAATTTTTAACTAAGAAATAAAGCCTTCACTATTTACATTCCTATTTTCCATACACAATTTGATATATTATATGCAGATATGTAATTCACAGAAAAAAGATGAATGGAGTTGACACTTCTACACAGGTATAAAAATTCAGCACGTCTTGTTTGCCTGGCCTTAACTTCGAAAACAAAATTTCAGCACACCTAGGGTACAATGATGAAATGAGGTAAGACCTTGCTCAAAACTAGTTCCTTGAAGAAAGAAAAATAGCCAGATCCCGCATTTTAGGACTTCATGCTACAACAAAACCAATTTCAGCCTTTTCTGCCTGTGAGTAAAGGCAGGGACAAAAGCAGAGAAGCTGAATAATCTAGTTTTTCAGTCAACCATAGCCAGTCATTAAGATACATCAAGTAATCTTTAAAGGTGTTTCAAGTGTGAAGAAAACTAAGACATCAATAATAGTAGATAATATCCTCAACAAATCAGATAAACAAAATGTAAACCCTGTCATGATGCACTGATATGGACCTTTTAGTGTTCCCTATTTGATGCATTTTATATGGACCTTTTAGTGTTCCCTATTTGATGCATTTTATATGGACCTTTTAGTGTTCCCTATATGATGCATTTTATATGGACCTTTTAGTGTTCCCTATATGATGCATTTTATATGGACCTTTTAGTGTTCCCTATATGATGCATTTTATATGGACCTTGTAGTGTTCCCTATCATCATGTTTTGTGCTGTATATACTCGTTGATAAGATGAGTCCAGTTGCAAAACAATATAGACCCTGATCTGCCATTGCATAATGTTTGTTTTACTGATTACTCTTACAAATGCATAGACCAAGTTCTGCCACCATATTATGCAGTGGCAGATCTGGGTCTGTGCAGTTTGCAGTTGAATTCAACTTATAAGCGAGTATAGATGGCAATTGAGCTTTGTTTTATAGGTACTGTGTTATACACTTAGAAACAAAAGTTCTTAACTCCACATTTTAATCCTATCTAGGTGGTAGTTTGTATTAATAAATACTGTTTATATTCACTTATACGTCAAGTCCAACTGCAGACTACACATGCACCAAAAGATCTGGGTCTATGCAGTTTGTTAGGAGTAATCAGTAGAACAAACAACATAGACCCTGATCTGCTGGTGCATTATGCGATGGCAGATCAGACTCTATGTTCTTTGCAGTTGGACTCTACTTATAAGTCAGTGTATATGGTAGTTATCACCATTATGTAACATGCTTTGAGTCATGAAAAACTTGATGCATAAATCTCAATCACAAAATTAGAATTGCAGACTGCAACAGTTAGATCTGGTCAACTTTTAGCATTCTTTTCCATATTAAATAATAAACTTATTGACATTGCAAATACAGCACCTATTTATCAGACAATCAATTTTAAACAACGCCACAAATGGAACCTATTTCTTACAAGTCATTTATAAACTGAATCTGTTTATCTGATTGCCACATTTATCTGACATTTTTAAATGGTTTGTAAATGAGATTAGACTGTATATAAGTTGATGAAAGTTTCTATAAAATCCAAATACAGTGAACTTCTGTAATCTGCACAGAAAATATCCCCCAGCCCCAAAAAAATAAATAAAAAAGAGGCTGAATCAAACAATGAACTTGGTGTCAAAACCATGATAAGGATGAAATGTTGTGGCTGTATTGGGCAGGGGCAGGGGCCGAAGATAGATAGTGGTCCTATTAAACAATTTCCACAGTATGTAGAATTGTCCACTTGTACAAAACAATACAGTAAAGCATTGATTATTCAGATCCATCAGGAGACCTGGATTTTATCCAGATAATTATTTGTACAGATAACATAATTATATGCATAATAAATTGAGTATCCAAGGTTACACTCCTTGGTCTGTATGACTGATAAGTCTGTTCCTTACAATTTATGTTTTTCTTAAGCATGAAAGGGGGAAGGGGGGTAACTAGATGTTGAATATCTAAATTGCTGAAATAAATAAATCGTGACAACATATTTGTTAACCCTTAAACAATATTGTCATTGTCTTATAATGTTTTATGCAAAATTTGACACATTTATGATTTCAGGAAAGTTTATTTCAGATATTTTCTAATAAAATTCCATTTACATTTTGTTTACAATATAAATTGGCTTCAGTGTATGCAGTTTCATTTTATTTGATCTTGGCACTGTAACCTGAGTGAGGCATGCTGTATTTTCCACTCAATTTTAGTAATTGATTGTGTGCCAAATGTAATTAAGAGGACATTATTGGACACTAATTCTCTCATTTGTTATTTGATACTTTATCCTTTAGAGTATCAGTGTTAAGCTATAAATCAGAAAATTCACTGATTTGAAAGAAGATGCTTGTATGTCATGGGCTGTATATGTCATATATGGATTTATTACCTCAATGTTTCCCTTTTTTTTACCAGAAGTGTTGGTGAAACTACAAGAATGCAGTGGTCAATACTTCATAAATGGTCTGTGGATAGGAAATGGTTGTGCAGTTTACAGTTTAATTTACAAGATAGAACAAAATTTAGGCTATGAATGAAATTGGTGTGGTCCTTGGCAAACTACAAGACAAAACGGCTAATAAAGTTCAGTGTTCCAAAAATAATAATCAAAACTATGTGCATTTCAACATTATGTCTATTTTTCTATGTATGTATATCATCAATCTATCTATTTAGGGAGCTGTGTTAGCTCAGTTGGTTGAGCATCAGACTCATAATCCAAAGGTTGCATGTTCAATACCCACCCAGGCCAGCCCAGGTTGGCTACCCACTATGCATCCTTGGTAAAGGCACTTAGATCCCATTTTTTTGGCATGATATAGCCAATAATGTGTTAAAAGTACCATTAGCCTCCCCCCTCCCCCCCCCCCCACCTCTGAACTACCTACTTATCTATCTATCTGTCTGTCTGTCCATTTTATCAATATCTCAGTATCTAAATATACCCAACTAAAAAAGAAAGGCATATAGTCATATTTTATCAGTTGTAAGAGGTCACACTGAAATGACTGGTATTTCTATTAGGTTTTAATGACACAACACTAAAATTACTATAAACTTTTCTATACTTGCTGTGGATCTTACTGATATTCTTTTGTTGGTAGGAAATTAATACCACATAACTTGAACTAGACAAACAAGTATGAAGGTAACTGTGTACTTTGTTTCTTTCTTGGGCATATTTTTAAAACTGATACATAGATTTTACATAGGTCTATGAAGTGAAAATCCTGATCATATTAAGTACAAGGGTTCTCCATATTTTCTGCAGTAAAGGGTGTTTCCATCTTTCTGACTGAAATCAGTCTTTAGATAATGGAATACCTTCATTGCATAAATCAAATAATAAAATTGTTTTGCTTGAAATAGATATGCAAAACTTAGTTATCACTTTTCTGATGGCTTTGAGCTCTATTTCTTTGAAACTGGTGCATGTACTTCCCTCCTTAAACCTACAGAACCAAAAGATATGGCATCTAAAAATGTATTTGTGCAGTTTTTGGATACAAGGAGGAAAACAGAAAAGCTAATGAATTCCATGACTTATTATCTTTATACTCAAACTGTCAATTAAAACAATCCAGAATATTGTCAACATAGATAAAGAAATGATGAAAATAACATTCTTACATCCCTGGATACATATGTACACATCTAATACCCAAACATATTTGTTATACGTTCAAATTCAGTTGAAGCACCAATTTTACTTTCTTTTGGAGATGAAAAATAAATTATTTGCTTGTTAAATGCTTTTTTCAAGGCAGAGTAAAGTATTTCTGAGTGTTTTACTTATTGCATATTTCGACAGTCTATAAATTCTGTTGACAGGCAGTGCTTAGAACCATTTTATTTTTATAAAAATCTTTGGGCTCATTTTACCACATTTTTATTTCTATAATATGTGATTTTAATTTGATTTAAAAAGTGTTCCACAAACTGTGTTTGTTGAAAGAGACAGGTACCCATATGAAATAAAATTAATAAGTTTCCACCCTGCCCTAATTACCACAGAATTTCACATAAATTGTCTAATTTGTACCTGGGTTTACATTTAGTGTCATCAGTCCCTCCAAATGTGTATTGCAATCAGTTCATACAGTAGTAAACATCATAGAACCTGCTCTTGTACTTATCACACAGTTTGAATGCAAACCTGGAACTCAACAATTTTACAATGATTAAATCAAGATAAAAAAATTTAAATTGTGCATATATGTATTTCACAATTTCACAGTAAATGTTGTCATTAGAACTTTAAGTACTCTATGGTTTCTAATTTTGACTTCTCGAGTCTATTTTCAATTTTTGTGTTCAGTTTTAAGACCACAGAGCCAGATTTGCAGGTGCTTGCTACAGATCACGTGATGTAGCTGTTAATACCTGACTTTGACATTATCATCCACTGAATCAGCCCAAGACTCCAATATCGAACTGAGGGCTTTAGCTCTTTTCTATTTATAAAGAGAAAGAAATGAAGTAAAAACACATGCACAATTCACATTGAAGGGATCCAGGCTCACAAAGTTTATCAGCCTAGATGCCATGCTTATCAGACGGGGTATACTGAATAAAGCTCATTTAGCTTCATCTGTACCATATGAGCACTTTACATTTATTTCCAAAAATTATTTTATATATAATAGTGATACTACTGATCGAAGGCTTTTCCCATGCTCACAAGGATTTTGGATAGCTCAGTCAGTAGAGTGTCTGACTCGCAACTGGTGAGTCATGAATTTGAACCCCGTGCCGTTGGGCTGTTTCAAGTACCCTTGAGCAAAGTACTCTGCCTCAGCTCATCTTTCTGTTGTTTGTGGCAATAATAGCTGGTAACATCTAATTCTACTTGTTTAAAATAAAATGCCACATTCAAAAATTATTATTATTACAGATCGAAGTCTATACTGCGTACCCAGTAGAATAAAAAGTTCAGAAAGAAGGAAATTGCAAGTCCATACACACCAGGAACACAAGGGGACATAAAAGACTTAACATCTGCAGAAAAGAAATCTTTCTCATTTTTTATTTAGTATCCCCACCCTTACCCCTGAGCCTATAACATCTCGCTGAATGGCAATTTTTCGAATGGACAACTCACTGATGCGACATCTCACTGGCCAACAATGACATATTGCCAAAAGACAAACTCACTGATGCGACTTCTTATTAAACTGTAAACTCGTGGAGACTAAACTCATCAAAAGTTGCCTAGTTTTGTCAAAAACTTGCCAAACATTTTCAGAAACCGCTAACAAAATATAACGAGGGTTCAGCAAAATGTGGTGTCTTACCATCACAGACCCATGCAATAATGTCTGCCCCTGTATCAGAAGTGCAAAAGCTTTAACACAATTTCAATTGCACATTTTAATATTGGTAATAAAATCATAATCCAACAGTTTTAATATTGGCAATTAATTAAATTATTGAAATTAAACACAAAACATAATGTACAATATTAACATTGAACTGCAGTTGCTATTGTTGCTGAAAAAAATGACACCTATGTCTCTCCATGCTTATGCAGGGAATAAGCTTTATTCAGTATTTTAGTATAGTCAAAAGCCATCTCTCAATGCTAATCTCAGGAACTAATTCTACGAACCATGTGTGTAAGCAAGTTTCAATCATGCTTGAAAAAACTATGTAGATTTTCTTCTTGGCAAGATGTTGTTCTCCATGTGCACAATCGGTGAATTGACATTTGGCAAGTTGGTCATTGGGCAAGATTTTCAATTGCTAATATGTCACATCTGCATCTTTGGCAATTGATGAGTTGTCCAAATTGGTGAGTTGTGCACCCACCACCCTGACCACTTGCATTCCAATTGCAACTTTTTGCAACCTATCCCCACTTCACTTTTCCTACACTCTAGGTATTAATCACAGTTTGAAAAATTATATATATATTTATATATATATATATATAGTGCACCATCCACCAAAAAATGATTCACATTTGAATATAATTTCTCTGTCTGACAGTTTATGGAGAGCTTGGACATAATTTCTGCACGCACAAATACGCACATGCATGCATGGATGGACAAATTCACACCCGTCTTGTTTCATAACTTTTCATGGGAGGGTGTGTATGCTTTTATGAATATTTGTTAAAGGTGTAAAAGTCTAAATAACTTGATTCTATGAAGATGCAGTTACCAGATATCTCGCACCACTTTCGAAGAACAGGGTAAATTTTTATTATGATTAGGAGGGACTTGCCATTTAATTTGGGGGGGGGGAAGGAGCTTAGAATTTTCTTTTCTGCAGGGATATTGTTTTTTTCTTTTACCTCAAGATAATTAACTAATATAATGGATACAATAGTGGTCTTTAAAAGCCATCATTTTTTTATTAAAATAAAATCCCCCAAGTCGCCCCCCGAAATTCAAATGGTTGCCTTCTGATTGTACGCGTCAGATGAATAATAATTGCCCTTGTTACTTGCTATGCGATTTTTTGTAAAAAAAATTAAATTGTGCATCCTTGACCTAGGCCCTCATTTGATGATGTTTAAGTATATAGTGATTCAAGATGGCGATTTATACATAACCCCCAGCATGTACTCTGTGTAAAGTCATTGTATATATATATAATGGAACTGTAAACAATCAACTTTACAATTGGTTACTAAAGATTTGATATGGCTCAGCAATCAGACTTTTACTACTGTTGGATTACATATAAAACACCTGAGTCAAAGCCTTTAATCTTCATACCCCATTGTGCTAATTGGAATTGAATGAGTCCAGTTAGACCCAAAGCTTCTCCCAGTAGGAAGTGAAGGTATACCAGTCCTAAGGGCTAGATGTTTATCCAGTAAATTCACCCCCGACTTACCAAAATCTTTTCTTTTTTTATTGTGAATTCTGTGTCTGATATTTGTATAATCTCCTAAACATCTTAGATTTGTCAAGATAAGACAGCCCTGAAGGAAAATTCATTGAGCCACGACTCGGAGGTGTCATTTTCAACAGATCATAACTGGAACTTTGAATAGATATCACACAGTGGACTTCTGTTTAGAGCTTAGGGCATAATTTTAAGTAAAAAGTTGAAAAATTGAGGCCAGTCAGTTTTATAATCTTGTCCATATAAGTGACAAAGTATGCTATATATTTCATAATTTGTTTGATAGATGTATTTTTAAAAACAATATGAAAGTTGCACTTTCCTTAGTTTAAACCATATTTATTTTGTGAAACTTTGTCCAATGCAATTACAAACATGATTTTGGGGATTCAGTAGAAAGCATGAGCTTATTAGAGCACTGTCTCCCCAACAGTAACAAAAAATATAAAATCAGAAATCTGGATGCTGGTACAAGTGGTTATAAAGGAAAAGTATAAATACACATACATACATACAAAAAAACAAAACAAAGAATAAGAACTAAATAGATAGGATTCGAAAGGTTGTGAGTTAAATCAACTACTTAAATCTTTTAGTCATCCTAATGAAATTTTGCACAGGCAAAAATATTTGTGTTATTTTCTACAGAGAACATAGGGTTGCCAAATAATAAAGTTTCAACCGTGAGAGCAAAAGGGAGTGTGTATAAGATGTGATTTCTAAGATCTGAGTATTTTGGACAGTCTAGAAGAAAGTGTTTTGCATTCTCTATTTCAACACAGGAGCAATACTTATAGTTAGATACATGATTTGTATATAAATCGTAATTTAAACTACTACACTTAGTTCTTAGCCTAGCATGCATAACATTCCTTACAGTATATACTCATGTATAAGCGGATACCAACTGCAAACTGCATAGACCCAGATCTGCCATCGCATAATGCGCCGGCAGATCTGGGTTTATTCAGTTTGTAAGGACTAATCAGTAGAACAAACAACAAAGACCCTGATATGCCGGCGCATTATACGATGGCAGATCAGGGTCTATGTTGTTTGCATTTGGACTAGGATTATACACGAGTATAGATGGTAATTGTTTGCAAGGTTCCTAGATGTGTCCAACGTGAATTAGGTGTTCTAGAACTGTTATTTAACAAAAATGTTATCCTGTCCATTAAATACCAGTGTGCATGTGGGGAGACTAAGAAAAATACATACTTCTTTATTTTGTTATTTATTCTAAAATATATCAATGAAATAAAATACTCCTGCAATATAATCTGGCCAGTATCAAACTCTCCAGGGACTGACTTATTTTATCCTTTATAAACAGGTGTCCATTGATTCAAAACTGATGTAATAGTAATGTATATTAGTAATAAACTGTACCATGAAAAACTAGTTGATTTACTTAATGTGACAGTTTTTATTTCTCGTAGGTGAAATCTTGAAATTAGGATACTGTATATACTCACTTATAAGATGAGTCCAACTGCAAACTGCAGAGACCCAGATCTGCCAGTGCATAATGCACCAGCAGATCTGGGTCTCTGCAGTTTTTTTAAGAGTAATCAGTAGAACAAACAAAATAGACCCTGATCTGCTAGCACATTATGTGACAGCAGATTAGGGTCTATGTTGTTTGCAGTTGGAATCGACTTGTACACAAGTATTAATGGTAACTGATATCAGACTGTGGAATGTTCAGTAATTTCCAAGTCTGTTATAATAACAAACTTCCTTCTACTGTACATTCTATTACACTTGGTCAATATTTTATCAGGAGGTATTTGTTGTAGATATACAAAGAGGGGGGGGGGGGGTCACTTTGAGGAATGGGGTGATTTATTTTGCTCAAAATGGCCAACTGTTTTTCACCAATTGTTGTATTAATGGGTTTTTGTTCTTCATATCTTTTGCAACATTGCTGGTTTTTTGCCTGTGGACTTAAATCTGAAATAAAGTGATTATGATTATAATTATGACTATTACTGAAAAGTGCTGTTTTTACTAAGGCAGTCCAACCCTGCGAGCTGCAGTGGCTTAATGGTTAGCATGCCGGACTCACAGCTGAATTGATGCAGGTTCAAATCCTACCACTGGACCAGCCTGGGTCACCTACCATGGTGTGTTCTTGGGCAAGGCACTTTACTCCAATTGCCTCAGCACTAAATAACCTACCTGTGTTGCTGTGCTGTAAAGCACCAAACCAAACCAAACAGTCCAACCCTCATTCAGCTGGGAATGATCTTTGAATAGTGAATTTCTTTATGCAGAAGGGGGACATACTTTCTTATTATTTTCTTTAAATTGCTCAACTTATCTGCCTATTTTCCCAATATCATTGAGTTAAAAACTTGTCTCATGAATAAGGATAACAAAGAATCATTTGGGCTAGAAGAAAGATTCCATCTTCATCCCTTGATTGAATGGTGACTGCCTCAGAGCTGCTAGAAATTAAAGCTCTCAAAGATGTAACTTCTCTTGAAAGGTAAATCTATTGTTTAATTAAAAATATGTTACTCTTATAAACTTACAAACTTATTATGTAGGTATTTTGTATGTAATTAAAAGCAATACATAAAGAGCAGTAGGTGTAGTTTTTGTTTTTCAGTACCAATCGAACCTGTTATCACATCATAAATTATGTATCAGATTATGGCATGTAATAAAAACGTAAATAATTCTGCAAAAAATAGTACATTAATGCAGTGTACAAATTTACAGTGTGATGATGTTGTCAAATATAATGCTCGACTTTCAGTTTACTGGCAAAAGGTCCAAGCTTTAAATACTTCCTGAAATATCAAGACATGAAATATCATTCAAATATAAGATATTTAGAAATATTATCTTAAATGAAACAATTGTATTAAAATATAGAATTTAATTTGAGAGATATGCCAGTTTGTAGCCATATTGAAATAAAAACCTGGTTATGACCTTTATCCCCACATATTTTCTAGAAAAGGTTTTTTTATATATCTAAATGTAATGTTTATTTTCATAACCATCTATGTTACAACTTCAATGTATCATAGAATAAAGGGATTCTGAGGAGGGGGATGGGAGCTGTTTTGGGTCATTATAATATGGAACCAAATCAATTTTGAAAAATTTTCATTACATGAAAGCTGTTTAGAAATTCATAATAATGTCAGACGAGAAATTCTGAATTGTTTGTACTCAGTAGAGATGCCATCTGAATAGTAGGTATTGTAGTCTGATGAAGTACCGTTGTTTGTTCTACTGATTAGTCCTTACAAACTGCATGGACCCGGATCTGCTGGCACATTATGCGACAGCAGATCCGGGTCTATGCAGTTTGCAGTTGGTATCGGCTTATATGCGAGTACATACGGTAAATGTATGACATGCATATTGTTTGTGCTTCTGCTGTGTCAGCAGCAATTATTTTCCTGATAGATCTGTCATCTGTAAAATTCATTATGTCAAAATATTCTTATATTTTTCAATGATACTCCTTTGCCCCCTTTGAAGTAGTGGTTTAAAAAAATATACATATATTGCACATACAAATTTTTTTAAATAATTGGCTGAAAATGAGAAATAAAACATGTTATGCTTGGGGTCACTAATTATAGACAGAAATCTTAGATAGTAAATAAACCGTTATTTATGGGCAAGCAATCTGATATGCTAGTGTATGTTATGAGAATTTGAAACGCTAGCAAAATGGAGCATCAAATTTTATTGTTCACTGGTGCCAAACTATCCATGGCATCTTCATTGCCATGGTGAATGATGGTAAACAGTATCAAATACCCAGTTTATAACCAAGCCCATAGCTTTCACATGGTAAATGATTGTAAACAGTCCACAGCTATTCAGATCAGATACCCAGTTGTTCGCCCAACCCATAGCTTTCGCATGGCGAATGATGGTAGACTGTCCACAGCTATCCAGATCAGCTACCCAGTTGTTCACACAGCACATAGCTTTCACATGGTCAGTCATGGTAAGCACTGCAGCTATCCAGACTGAATACCCAGTTAGCCATGCAGCCTACAGCTATCACATGGTGATTGATGGTCAATAGTCAAATACCCAGTTATCCACCCAACCCATAGCTTTCACACTTTTTTTTTTTTTAGTCATGGGTGTAATTAGCTACAACAGGTGTAGATATTTTCAGGTATTGGCGATTAAATTAAATTAGTTTTATAGATTGTATACCTCTCAACTCATCATTGACCCACGACAGTTTAACTGTTTGCTAGATCAGTGACCTAGAGGTCACACAACTTGGAGAAATGAACACAATTTAAACAGTTTACCATCTATACTCAAGTATAATCCGATACCAACTACAAACTGTATAGACCCAGATCTGGTGTTGCATAATGCGCCAGCAGATCTGGGTTTATTCAGTTTGTAAGGACTAATCAGTAGAACAAAGAAAATAGACCCTGATCTGCTGATGCATTATGCGACGACAGATCAGGGTCTATGTTGTTAGCATTTGGACCTGGATTATATGCGAGTATAGATGGTAATTATCAAGTTCATATATTCACTTGATTATTATCACTGTTCTTTGATGGTTTGTGTTCTTGTGGCATAATTTTTCAGGGTACATAAAAAAATAATATTGTATATGCATCCAAATTTTCTCAAACAACTGTCCTTAAATTCCATTACTTGACATTATATTGATGATCAAAAAATTATTATAATCATGTAACTAATTGATGGGGGAAGGGTGGTCTTGGGGGTCAATGAGGTTCTGTGCATATAAAGTTTGTAAATATTCCAAATATGAGACTAGAATTTAAACCAGAAATATAATGCAGCAAAAAATGCATAGTACCCGTCTTTCACAGTTATTTGGGAGCCATGGTAACACAGTAGCTTGCATGCTGGACTCTTGGCCAGAATGATATGGAGATGAATCTGCCAAGACCAGGCCAGATCAGCTGCCTTGAAACTGACCTTCACTATTGTGCAACAGGGATGTCACATAAAGCTGAGTAATGATAGATAACCTGTTAGCCTATTTATATTGTGTGCCTATCTGTGGACACCTCAGACCCAGATTTGCTGTTAGTTTATAATGACCTGGCAGATAATCAGGGTCTATGCTGTTCATCTGAAGTAGAATGAACCAAGTAGAGCCAGATCAGCTGTTGCATAATGCCCTGGCAGATTATCAGGGTCTATGCTGTTCACCTTAAATCTGAAGTAATATTAACCAAGTGGACCCAGATAATAATAATAATAATAACAACTTTATTTAAAGAGGGTGACTGTAACAATTAGTTGCATGGAACTAATCCTCCTTGTGGCCCTCTATTATATGCATATTTACATACAGAGTACATGTACATAGTTGCATAATAATAATAATAAAGCATTGATAATAAGCTACATGTATATATGGACATAATAAACTGAAAGTTTTTTTAGAACAGGATCCATCTAGGTACATTGTGTATATACAGTTCAAAAATAGAGACAACAAAAGGTTTGAGAATTTATACTTTAAGTTGTAATGTATTTGTCAAATCGAACAGGTTCCACTTTTCATCCATTGAATTAGATTATAATTAAATGCATTTATATTTGTACTTTCTCTAATTTCCTTTGGGATTCGATTCCAAATTAGCGACCCCGAATATTTAAAACTTTTCTTAAAGAGTTCTTTTTCTGACTTTGGAATGCAAAGGTGGTTAGCTGATCAGCTGTTGCATAATGCCCTGGCAGATAATCAAGGTCTATGATGTTCTTGTTTAAATCTGAAGTTGTATGAACACTTTAGACCCAGATTTGCTGTTCCAGAATGCCCTTGCAGCTCAAGGTTTATGCTGTTGACTTAAAATCTGAAGTAGTATTAACCAAGTAGACCCAGATCCACTGTTGCATAATGCCCTTAGATAACCAAGGTATATGCTGTTCACGTTTAAATCTGAAGCTGTATGAACACCTTAGACCCATATCTGCTGTTAGATAATGCCCTCAGATAATCAACGTCGATGATGTTCATGTTTAAATCTGAAGCTGTATGAACACTGTAGACCCATATCAGTTGTTGCATAATGCCCTCAGATAATCCACGTCTATGATGTTCATGTTTAAATCTGAAGCTGTATGAACACTGTAGACCCATATCAGATGTTACATAATGGCCTCAGATAATCAGTGTCTATGATGTTTATGTTTAAATCTGAAGCTGTATGAACACTGTAGACCCATATCAGATGTTACATAATGGCCTCAGATAATCAGTGTCTATGATGTTTATGTTTAAATCTGAAGCTGTATGAACACCTTAGACCCATATCTGCTGTTACATAATGCCCTCAGATAATCAACATCTGTGATGTTCATGTTTAAATCTGAAGCTGTATGAACACTGTAGACCCATATCAGTTGTTACATAATGGCCTCAGATAATCAACATCTGTGATGTTCATGTTTAAATCTGAAGCTGTATGAACACTGTAGACCCATATCAGTTGTTACATAATGGCCTCAGATAATCAACATCTATGATGTTCATGTTTAAATCTGAAGCTGTATGAACACCTTAGACCCATATCAGATGTTACATAATGCCCTCAGATAATCAATGTCTATGATGTTTATCCTTTAATCTGAAGTAAAATGAACCAAATAGACCCAGATTCGGTGATGCAATGTGTGATGGTAAATCTGGGTTGAGGTTATTGGCAGTTATTTGTGAATGTGTGTGTGCAGATACATAAGACAATACCCAGAATGCACTAGGGAATAATGAACCTTCAACCCTGATCTTAGTCAATGTCCTTAGTTGTACTTTATAGGAATCAATTTATTCACCATAACATAGTATTACATATATATCCATTACATATATATTTTGAGTTCAGGATTGATATTTGTTATATATACATTGAAACCTACTGTAATGACCCTCTCAATATAAAGGACATATCTTTATTAAGAAAAAAATTTATGAAACCGTTTCCTTGATTTTACTATTACAATGTACATTAAAACATCATCCAAAGGACACATATCCACAGAGCAAGGTTGTTGTGTGTGTGAGATCACTATATATGTTATTGCTGTAATGGCTTTCACTTCATTTAACATACATTTGTAGAAACTATTTTGGCTATCTATGATATTTTAATGGTCACAACATTTTTTTACAATTTGCTGAAGAAAAATTAAATTTTCTAATTGCTTTTAGCATTTCTCACTTTCATATGAAATTTGTTAATTATAATATAATGCGTTCTATTTAAATAAACAAATAAATTCTGTACAAAGAGGATATACATTTTGTCACATATTTATACCACCTTGTCATTTGAGCATGCTCAAATTATTAATTTTTGTTGTTGAAATTTTTCATCTTTTGATCAGAAATACACAGTGTTTACTTATTTACTTTCAATAAAATAAATCAAAATCTTTCTTATCAACTTTAAGTAAAATAAATAAATATCTTACCTTTAATTTCAGGCCATTCTCTAAAGATTGGTACAAACCCACCAGTTTGAAGAAGCGGTGAGAATTTGCAAGGGTTGTAGCCGGATATTTAATGGTGTATATGAGAGCATCTCTATGCCTTTGTACCTGCTTGGTGTGACATTTAGGTAATTGAATAGTGTCAACTGAGACAGGAGTTTTGGAGAAGGAAAATAGTGGGCCTAAGTAATGAACCACTATATATCACTATATTACCATAAATAGTAATTAGATCTACCAGATACATATAAAATACTGTAAAGACACTGAAGTGTTGTGCACACCCTAATGGTTCATACATTTCATAATAACAATATCTATTCAGTTTTGATGTGTTTTTTCACTCGTACATCCTTACAGCACTATATTACAGGGAAACATTCTGCTTGATTTCATAGGCTCTTTGCTCTTCTGTGCAGTCAAATGGCCTACTGCACCTTAAGAGTAATTTTCCTCCAGAAGACAATTTTAAATGAGAATTTGAAACAATGCAGTATTAGTTTTGATTCTAAATTTTCATGAGTTTCCAAATCAGGAACCGGTCCATACCTATAAGTCCAAAAATTGTCTGAGCAAAAACAACCCATTGAACTTCAAACAACCCATTGAAATTGAAACAACCGATTGAACTTCAAACAACCCATTGAAATTGAAACAACCCATTGAACTTGAAACAACCCATTGAAATTGAAACAACCCATTGAACTTCAAACAACCCATTGAAATTGAAACAACCGATTGAACTTCAAACAACCCATTGAAATTGAAACAACCCATTGAACTTGAAACAACCCATTGAAATTGAAACAACCCATTGAACTTGAAACAACCCATTGAAATTGAAACAACCCATTGAACTTGAAACAACCCATTGAACTTCAAACAACTCATTGAACTTCAAACAACTCATTGAACTTCAAACAACCCATTGAACTTCAAGCAACCCATTGAACTTGAAACAATCCATTGAAATTGAAGCAACCCATTGAACTTCAAACAACCCATTGAACTTCAAATCCAGACTACAAAATGAGAAACAATACTTAACGGGTGAATCCAGGATTTTATTTAAGGGGCTCAATCTTGCGATAGGGTTGTTCATTTTGTTTAAAATAGCCAACCTTATCCAATTTTCACTGAAAAAGTGTGCTGTTTGAATCAGAAAGATTGTAGGCCTTGTTTGTGTTCCAACTTAACCCTAAATCCCCCTTTCAAAATCTGCCCTCGCTCAGAATTGTCTGAAAAAATCAATGGTGCAAAGACGTATAACTTTAACTGAGAGAGAATACACTTATATATATTGTTAGATTTTTGTAACCCAATCTAATTATGAATAAAATCATTGGAAATATTTGTTGTTTTTTTTAATAAATTTGACTTGGAATTTAAGTTTGCTCTGAAGACCTTCTGTAACGATAAGACCAGATAAAATTTGACTTAGAATTTAAGTTTGCTCTGAAGACCTTCTGTGATGATAAGACCAGATAAAATTTGACTTGGAATTTAAGTTTGCTCTGAAGACCTTCTGTGATGATAAGACCAGATAAAATTTGACTTGGAATTTAAGTTTGCTCTGAAGACCTTCTGTGACGATAAGCCCAGATAAAATTTGACTTGGAATTTAAGTTTGCTCTGAAGACCTTCTGTGACGATAAGCCCAGATAAAATTTGACTTGGAATTTAAGTTTGCTCTGAAGACCTTCTGTGACGATAAGACCAGATAATAATGTGACCATATACACTAGTGTTGACTATAATTTAGAACTCGGGCTATATTCATAAAATGGAAAATAGAATAAACTGTGCCTTATAAATTAGGAAATGTTTAAAACCTTAATGTGCCTCTATAAGTCTGTTCACATGGGAGATACATCCACAACATCAAAACTTATCACGTAAATCACTGATTTCTCAAATATAGTGGTTTTTTCATTATTTGACTATTTCTGTGCAAAATGTGGCACATAAATATAAATAACCAAATAATAAAAAGTGATTTTTTGAGATGGTGGAAACTGGGTATATTGTGTGTCTACTGAACACTGTCATATTAGTAACATTCGTCGTGTGCCTACTGAACAATGTCATATTAGCAACATTCGTCGTGTGCCTACTGAACACTGTCATATTAGCAACATTCGTTGTGTGCCTACTGAACACTGTCATATTAGCAACATTCATTGTGTGCCTACTGAATACTGTCATATTAGCAACATTCGTCATGTGCCTACTGAACACTGTCATATTAGCAACATTTGTCGTGTGCCTACTGAATACTGTCATATTAGCAACATTCATTGTAGGTCTGCTGAACACTGTCATGTTAGTAACAGTCATTTTGAAAAGTTTATTTGAGACTTTGCTGATTTGGGGATAGTAGACCAGATATGCTTCATTTCGGAGATGCCTTATTAGTATATGGAAACTACCATATATACTCGCTTATAAGTTGAGTCCAACTGCAAACAATATAGACCCTGATCTGCCGTCGTATAATGTGATGACAGATCTGAGTCAATGTTGTTTGTTGCACTGATTACTCCTAGCAAACTGCATAAACCCAAATCTGCCGGTGCATTATGTGATGGCATATCAGGGTCTCTGTAGTTTGCAGTTATTCTTATAATGAGCATATATGGTATATCTGTATTTTGTTTGAGAAAATTATCCAGCATTTTTTTACCAATATTTAGTGTAATCTACAGTATTTTGTTGCAAAGCTTCCAACAAACAAGAACAAGGATTCAATCTTGGACCCCGTAGGTGCCATAAGTGCATGCCAACTGCTTGATACTGTCAAGTCTGCCCTAAAGTATAATAGAGTTCACTAAAATCATGTGTAAATTCATTGAGTAAAGCTGTAGATATATCTATAAAGATGCTTTCAAAGATCAAAGCACAGTTTACTTATCTACATTAACTGATGCGGAACTGTTTGGGATGAATTTTTTGGAAATTGGGAAGGGACAAGCTTAATGGAAAATTTGTAAATGCCACTCTATGGCCCACTTAACTCAAATTGGCAAGTAATACCAGGATGTCTTCCTTATATGAAGCTTTCAGCAAGATAAATTTAGAACTTTTTAATTGGAGTCAATCTGCGATGATCACCTGTTAATTTTAATGCAAATTTGAAAGTCTATCTCAGTCGTCTAAAATTAGTTGTAAGTAACGGGAAAATACACGAACTTCATTTTGATTTTATCTATAGTACTTTAACTTGAAATAAGCATAGCTCTAAAAGCTAAGAGTACAAATATTAAGCATTACTGCACTACCATAAGCCCCCTAACAATAAATTAAGCATTACTGCACTACCATAAGCCCCCTAACAATAAATTAAGCATTACTGCACTACCATAAGCCCCCTAACAATAAATTAAGCATTACTGCACTACCATAAGCCCCCTAACAATAAATTAAGCATTACTGCACTACCATAAGCTCTCTATGGTAGATTAAGCATTACTGCACTACCATAAGCCCCCTAACAATAAATTAAGCATTACTGCACTACCATAAGCCCCCTAACAATAAATTAAGCATTACTGCACTACCATATGCCCCCTAACAATAAATTAAGCATTACTGCACTACCATAAGCCCCCTAACAATAAATTAAGCATTACTGCACTACCATAAGCCCCCTAACAATAAATTAAGCATTACTTCATTACCATATGCCCCCTAATAATAAATCAAGCATTACTGCACTACCATATGCCCCCATATATACTCGCGAATAACCCAGGTCCAAATGCAAACAACATGGACTCTGATCTGCTGTCACATAATGCACACACAGATCAGGGTCTATATTGTTTGTTCTACTGATTAGTCCTTACAAACTGCATAGACCCAGATCTGCCAGCGCATTATGCGACGGCAGATCTGGGTCTATGCAGTTTGCATTTGGTATCGGCCTATATATGAGTATGTCCGGTATGTATTTGTATGTCCAAAGTGATGGGATTTGAGAAAATTTACTTGACAGAGAGTTTATTACATTAGATTTTGTCATCCTTAGAGTACAATTTTGGGATAAAAATTGACTTCAAGGGATGAACATGACAAAATTTGACCATTTATGTAAACCATACCAATTAAAACAAAAGCTTTCTTATGCTGTTATAAACTACCCATGTTTACACCAGGAAAATTAGATAAATTGGCTATGTGCATTTTGCAGTTCAGGGCCTATTTCCTAAACAGGTCATAAATTTGTCACAAATCATTTATTATAAAACAAGAGGTTAAATCTCAGTGAGGATTGAATTGTTTCTTGTCATTCCTTAATCACCATCACACAATGTACTCCAAATTACAACATAAAAACAATAATCAAATGTGGGCAGGAATTTAGGGTCATATCACAGTACTAACTACACTGTAGAGCTGTAATTTCTATTTAAAAATTATATTTATTGATTTACAAAAATTCTTATCAGCTAATTTATTTTGTCAAGTGCACAGGTGTTAACAATAATTACAGGTAAATAGACTTAGACAGGTAATAAAGGTGTGTCAGTGATGTGATATATTAATCTGCCAGACTGAAAGAAATATCAAACTAAATAGTAAAATTACACAAGTGCTAATTGGTCAGCTTATGAGCCTAATCTTTAATGTCAATTTATGAGCCTCTAATTGGTTAAGATGGGGAATATTTTAAACTAAAAAACATCTTTACATTTGTGCCTGTAATATGTCACACCCCTGTCTTTATATGAAACATTATGGTATACAGGACCTCTTTGTTCATCACATTGTATGTATGTCCACCCACCTAAAAATCAAAATTACTTGACAAATATGAGGATAATTTGTTTTTTACTGATTTCCTTGGTAATAACAGCATTTAAATGCTTTGTGAAATTTGCATAGACTATGATTTACTAAATGGAATCTGCCCGTTAGTATTAGAACCAAGAGCCATGGAGGTATTTTTGTATTGCTTGCAAGGTATAGATGAGACATAGTATCACCTTTCTGACAGTGGTGTCGTAGTTGTTGGTGCAGGCATCAACAGTAAGGTTTTGCATTTAGCTCATTTCTCTGACACTGTTGCATATAGATTCATGAAATTTGATGAGTGCATTCATCTTGATGGATACTACTCACCTCAAGCGAAAGCAGGTCACATGGACCTACTTTTCATGCTCCAGTAATTAAATTAAACTTTGTATTTTACTCCATATCTCTGATACTGTTGCATGTATAGTCATTAAACTTGATTGGTGCATATATCTTGAAGGGCGCTTCTTGTGACAGGCAAAAAGTAGGTTACAGTGACCTTCTTTTCTTGTTTTAGTGACTTTGCTAGGTTATTAACTTGACAAATCCTGTGTCCATCATGTGTCGTGTCTTGTGCATCATTCGTCTGTCAACATATTGACGTCCATGTTTCTGATCCGATTTCAATCAAACTTGAAATATGGGCTTATGGCTTATATCATCAAAATCTCAGATGAGTTCGATAATGAGCAAGATCCATGCATACTAAGGAGGCAATCTTGCATTCGATTGTCTGAGCTTGTTACCACTCGGGAAGCCATATTTCTGATCTGAATTTGATCAAACTTTAAATATAGCACGCATATTAATAAGGTAATCTTGCATCAGATTGGCTGACCTAGTTACCACTCTGAAGGCCAGATTTCTGATCTGATTTTGATCAAACTTATAATAAATGCTTAAATTATCAAGATCCCAGACAGGTTAAAAAATGAGTGAAGACAATGCATACAAATGAGGTGATCTTCCATCTGATTGACTGAACTTGTTACCATTCAGGAGAACATATTTCTGATTGATTGAGCTTGTTGCCACTCTGGAGGCCATATTTCTTATTTGATTTTGATCAGACTTGGAATATATGCTTATATTGTCAAGATTTTTGGACAGGTTTGATAATCATTGAGATGCACACATATTAATAAAGTGATTTTGGATCTGATTGGCTAAACTCTGTGCCAGTCTGGAATCCATATTTCTGATCTGATTTTGATCAAACATGAAATATGGGCTTATATCATCAAGATTTTGGACAAATTTGATAATTAGTGAGATCCATACACATTAATGATGTAATCTTGCATCTGATTGGCTGACCTTACTATCGCTCTTGAATCCATAATTCTGACAGATTTTGATCAAAATTGTAATATGGGCTTATATCATCAAGATCTTGGACAAATTTGATAATTAGTGAGATCCGTACACATTAATGATGTAATCTTGCATCTGATTGGCTGACCTTACTATCGCTCTTGAATCCATAATTCTGACAGATTTTGATCAAAATTGTAATATGGGCTTATATCATCAAGATCTTGGTCATTTTGGAAGTGAGTGTGATCCATGCATAATTATGAGGTGATTTTGCATCTGATTTGTTGAGCATTTCAAAACTTTAGTGACTGGTCATATTTTTATCAACCTTGGTTAATAGGCTTATATTATCAAGATGTGTTTTATTAAAAGCATTATCAGCTCTTTTTAATGAGGTTATCTTGCATTTAATTGGTTGAACTTTTTACCAGAGACTGTATTTTTTACCTGATTTCAATCAGATTTGGTAAATATCATCAAAATGTTGGATGAATTTTATTATAAGCAAGATCTATGCATATTTATGAGATTATCTGCATCAGATACAAAGATTATTTTACCACCCGAAAGACTGTATTTTATATAGGATTTTGATCAAACTGGGTAAATAGGCCTGTGTCATCAAGATAATTGTTGTGCTTGATTAAGAGTGAAAATTATGCACAATAATGATGTGATCTTGCATCTGATTGGCTGAGTTTCTCAACAATCTAGGAACAATATATTGGATCAGATTTTGATAAAACTTGTTAAGCAGTCTTATATTATTAAGATGATGGATGGCTTTTATTATGAATAAGATCTATACATATTAATAAAGTAATCTTGTATCTGACTGGCTGAGCTTGTTACTGCTCTGGAGACTGAATTCAGTCAGAGTTTGCTCCAGCTTAAGCTTATATTATCATTATCATAGACAGGTTTTATAATAAGCGAGATCAGTGCATATTAATCAGTTGCCTTGCATCTGATTGGCTGGGCTTTTTACCTCTCTAGATCTAGAGACTAGGGCAGTCACAGTAACTCAGTTAGTAGAGCATTGGACTTGTAATCAAAGGGTTGCCGGTTCAATACCCACCCAGGCTGGCCTGGGTAGGCTGCCTCGGTGTGTCCTTGGGAAAGGCACTTAGCTCCCATTTCATCAGCATGGTATAACCAATAATGTATTAAAAGTGCCATTAAAATCAGCAAACAAAAAAATCTAGAAACTATATTTGTCATCCAATTTCTATAAAACTTGATAAATAGATTTATATCATCAAGATCATGGATGACTTCGATTATGAGCATGAGAATGTGCATATTAATTATACATTTATCTTTAAAAAGAATTTTTATAGATAAAATCAACATGGCATAATGTTTGGGAGATAGTTTGCATAGGATGTGTTCTTACACTACCACATGAGCTTGCTTAGTAAATTGGTCACCTGTTAAGTTATATATGCCAGATGAGTGATATCAGGCACACTTGGGCCTCTTGTTGGATTATGCCATTATGTCATATTGGAGCAGGTGAGAGACAGCATTCTGATGAATTCCTTTAAGGAATATATGGTTAGTCTTTTAGCTCCAACATGGCAATGTTTAAAAAAGAGATGCTTCTCTTCATTGACCTATATAACCAATGTATTTGATACCACCCACCCACACACACACACAAACTTTGGCAGGGACATATTATATTCCATCAGGCTTGTCCATTTGACCCATATGTATGTACATCTCAAAAAACTAATAGCTACTCCTGCATCTTTCCATAGACTGTGTTGACATCATGCGCATATTGTTCTTTTGCCATGCTCTGATGAGTTTCTCCACAGTTGTGTCCTTTCTTGGTTTTAAATCTAACTTCTATATATGAAAATTCTTGTCTATGCAACTAGCCCCATACCATTTTGATGAATTGCCCTGTAACTTAGACATTACCATCAACAAATGAACATGTGCATTTTATTTCTTTCATCTCATGCAGATGAGCGTATTAGAGTTATGCCCCCTTTTTTGTTTTGACTGTATATTCTGTATCTGATGATTCTTGTGTTCGCAACTAGTCCCACAAATTTTAATGAATTTCCCAGAAACTTGGTAGACATTATTGACAGGAGGGTAACAATTGTATATTGTTCTGTCATCACTCTAGAAGTTTTTGTAGAGTTAATCCCCTTTCTTGGTATTAAATGTATGTGCTATATCATTTGGACCTCCTCAGCTATTGCTGTGGGATAAAAAATATGCCTCAAATGTATGTCTGCACAGTAATTTACAGAAAAGTCGTACATTTTGTTTACAGGAAATTTCTTTGCAAAAAAGAAACCATAATCTATGTGGATCATCTGGACTATTTCTATTAGTGAATTGACCGTAGGATTGACTGAAAAGTTGTGAATGAAAAAATAGTTTGATGCATTTGCAACTTCTCAGTCAATCCTTGATTTATAAATAGTCAAGGTGGTCTGAATGACAGCTATTGGCAATTGAGGTACAATCCATAGGATTGACACTGAATGACAGCTATTGGCATGCAATTGAGGTACAATCCATAGGATTGACACTGAATGACAGCTATTGGCATGCAATTGAGGTACAATCCATAGGATTGACACTGAATGACAGCTATTGGCATGCAATTGAGGTACAATCCATAGGATTGACACTGAATGACAGCTATTGGCATGCAATTGAGGTACAATCCATAGGATTGACACTGAATGACAGCTATTGGCATGCAATTGAGGTACAATCCATAGGATTGACACTGAATGACAGCTATTGGCATACAATTGAGGTACAATCCATAGGATTGACACTGAAGTTGCAAATGATGCTATATGATAATTGTTGTGTATTCCACAACTCTTGATGTATTTTATTGAAACTTGGCAGACATTATTGACATCAGATGAACATAATGCATGTTTTTCAGTTGTCATGCTCTGGTGAGTTTTTTCAGAGTTATCAACCCCTTTTTGTGTTAAATTTATGTACCATATAGAATAATTTTGGGTTGAGCAATAAGTTCCAGCACTTTTGATGAATTGTCATGCAACCTGGCATATAATAATTACATCAGGTGAACATATGCATATCATTCTGTCACCATGTTCCAACAATTTTTTTATAGTTATGACTCTTTCTTTTTTATCAATTGTGAAAAATGTTGCAATTTACACATACATGAATATATTGTGCTGGAAACGTTGCTCTTTCTATTTGCACCACTCATTCAAACAGAGAGGGGAGCAGGGTCATACTTTTCCTGTGGACACATTTCTAGTTAATCTGGGAAATAAATGCTATGAAATTTTACAAAGGTCAAGTACATGCACAGGAAATATTCTGAACTTTTGATGAAAATGACTGTGATATTACAACAATATTAAATATTTATTGCTGTGATATTACAACAATATTAAATATTTATTACTGTTATATTACAACAATATTAAATATTTATTACTGTGATATTACAACAATATTAAATATTTATTACTGGTATCTGACTTGCTTATGTCAGAATTCAAACAAATGTTAATTTCCAGTCTAGTTGCAATTATTGTAGAATCTGAACATTTTGTAGGGTTCAATTTTCTTACTTTTTGTATTAATGTAATTTTCTTTGGACAAAATATTGTGAATTTTGGAACATTTCTTTCTGTTCCTAGTTATGCTAAGTGTATGAAAGTTTTTGAAGTGGGTGGGTTAAATTTAAGAAAATTTATCTTCCACAAAAATGACCAGATAAAGTGATATACACTTCACCTTCAACACAACTGATCGGCATTCTTCTGAAATTTGACAGCTGCCTATGGAATGTGAAACTTACTAAGTAAGTGGTCATTTCAGCTGTTTCAAGACTTTATCGTTTAAAGCAATGGCCAACTGCTGCTATCCAGAATGAATGCCCTGGACTGCTAGTGGTAACTACATCAATTGGGGAAGGATCATTGTTCATTGGGTATTTAATTTGCAGTCTGAAGCAACCATTAAATCTGTGAAAACTGGTATCCAATGAAAGATAGAGTGAATTCACAACACATTGTTTTATGCCACCTGCACTTTAAGACGGGTCAGGAAGAGAAGAGACTTCATCCTTTTATGCCACCTACACTTTAAGACGGGTCAAGAAGAGAAGAGACTTTATCCTTTGGGATTTGTTTCTTCTTGTAATTTTCTTTTCTTGTTCAAGAATACATGTACTTTCAATCACATTGATGACAGCCTATGAAACAGTGGTAGAGAAACATTCAAGGGTAACCTGTGGCAGCACATTTTTTTGAGATCGACCCCTATAACTTGAATATGTCAGATTGAGAAAGAAGGAGTAAAATGTCTGAAAGCTTAGACAGTACTCTATTTATCAAATGGAGTGAAATGTCTGAATGCTAGGTAGTACTCTATTTATAAGATGAAGTAAAATGTCTGAACGCTAGATAGCACTAATTATCATATAGAGTAAAATGTCTGATAGATAGTACTCTATTTATCATTTGGAGTAAAATGTCTGATAGATAGTACTCTATTTATCATTTGGAGTAAAATGTCTGATAGATAGTACTCTATTTATAAGATGAAGAATAAAGTTATGTAACAGTAACCTGCTTTGATGGTGTTGTACTCGCTAAGGTGCATCTTCATACCAAGCTGTGTTACTCAATGCCTGAGAAACTGACCTAAATGCAAAAACCTAACCAAAGTCACTAAAGCATGAACTGTAGTCACAGTGACCTAATTTTTGTATGTTGGTGTTTTACTCACATAGAGATGTCTAACTACCAAGTTGCATGACTCTGAGGCTAACAATGCCTGAAAAACTGACCTAAACTCAAAACTTAAACAAGGTGTGATGATTGGTTGGTTTTTAATGGCACTTTGTGTAAATTTTTTGGCTGTGTGATACAGAGGCAATGGGAGCTAAATGCCTTTTCCAAGGCTGGCTTGGGTGGGTATTGTACCTGTGTCCTTTCCAAGGGCTTGCTTGGGTGGGTATTGTACCTGTGTACTTTATATTCTAAGTCCAATGTTCTTCAATTTGAGTTAACGTGGATGGATGGACAAGGGTAACATAATATGTGCCTTCCACATTTGTAACAAGGTATAATAAAAAGCCCATTCATCCCAACTTCACATACACATACACACACACACAAACACAAACATACAGACATTCAGGTTGTCATGGAGGGCAATGAAATCTATCTATAAAGAACACTCATGGAACCATACAATTTTGTCATTCATGGACAAGTGTTCTTTGCATAGAGGTTCACGTTGTAAAGGAAATAAAGAAAACGAGTTTTTTTATTGCTTTATGAGCAGGTCTCCCTTTTAATGAGGTGTTTGCTAAGGGAGGTTTCACTGTATATGAGTACTGTCTACTCTAATCTAACTAGCTTGCATCTGCATGTATAGAATAGTGCCATATTTATTAAGCCCAAGTTTCATGATAAGCCTCCACCTCCTCTTTTTGCCAAATTTTGTAAAATGTTTCTTAATGGAGCCATGATAGCTCATTGGTTAGCTGGACTTGTGACCAAAAGGGTGCAGGTCTTGAATCCTACCATCAGATCAGCCCAGGTCGCCTGCTGTTGTGTGTCCTTGGGCAAGGCACTTTACTCCAATTGCCTCAGCACTAAAAAATCAACTTGTGTTACTGTGCCATAAACACCAAACCAAACCAAAAATATTTCCTAAGGATATCTTTGTCTGATAATAAACCCAACCCATACTTTCTGACAAATTTTTTATTAGGCTGGCTACCAGGCCTTATTATGGGAGAAGATTCATGGTGGTTCACTGGTTAAGGCATTGGACTTGTGACCAGAAGGGTGCAGGTTCAGTTCATTCCTTCAGATCAGAACAGATCAGTTTCCTTGGGCAAGGCACTTTGCTCTACATGCCTTGTTATAATATAACCTTCAAAGTGTTGATGTGCCATAAAACGCCAATCATACCTTATCATGGGAGAAATACTGCAAATTATTTGAATGTGATGTACCAATAAAATTAGCTAAATACTTCATTCTTTGATGCATAATATGCAAAACTAACATAAAAAAAATAATACAACTTTTTTTTATAGCAAAATGAAAAAATGCAAAAACATGATATTCCAAATTTGTCTATATCAGCATATTATACATGGAAAAACAGGGTTGGGGATGGACTCTTGCTCATAATGGATCATCCATATATATATATATATATATATATATATATATATATATATATATATATATATATATATATATATATATATATATATATATTATAGAGAGAGAGAGAGAGAGATCATGTCAATATGAAAGCAGTGACCTATATTTGATGACAAATCAAAATTAGATGATTCATCAAATTCTTTAATACTAAATATTGAAGACGGTCATCTTAGTATATGATATGATATTGTAGATTACAGTGCGTTTATCAAAATTTTTGTTTGAAGTGTAAGATTAGAAGTACTAAATCACAGGTATACTCAGAAAAGTAGCACTTGTTGTTCCTATCATTAAGAGCCTTTGTACCACTGGGGTATATTCCCATGACCCTTTCACCTCATTCCATTTGGTAGGTGTGGAAGGGGGGGGGAGGAAAGGGGTTGAGCTGAAACCTTCTCGCTGCAGTAAGAGACAACATTAATTTTACCGTTTACCATGTATTTGCTTCTAAGTTGAGTCCAACTGCAAACTGCACAGACCCAGATCTGCCATCACAAAATGTGCTAGCATGTCTGGACTTATGCAGTTTGTTAGGAGTAATCAGTAGAACAAACAACACAGACCCTGATCTGCTGGTGCATTATGCAATGACAGATCAGAGTCTATGTTGTTTGCAGTCAGACTCAACTTACAAGTGAGTATATATGGTATGTGTTTGTTTGTTAATTGTAGATCATCCAAAAACAGGACAGAAATTGTTCATCATTATTACATGGGATGCTTCCAAAAATATTTAAGCTTCCATTAGAGTTAAGGGTCAATATAGGATGAAACAATGTTTTTAAACTTGCAGTCTGCCATCTGACATATTAAACATTAAAGATACAGGAGTTTCTTGCTGTAATAAAATCTAATTCTGTTGAATTATGACTTTAACATGTTTTCTTCAGAACCAAATAAAATATGTATACATAGAATACTTTGTCACAATGAAACAAGCATCTTGCCATAAAAAAAGATTTGTATAGATTCTTAATGAACCTTTATTCAGTGCATTTAGAGATGCATAAAAATGTTCTTTTCGTACAATTCTGGTGCACTACTAAACTCTACCTTACACGCTGTGTTAAGGTGCCTATATCATAGTTCAAGGTTACAGCTGGTTGAAATGATATTGTATAGGTTTTATAAAAAAAATGTCTGCTTAATAACTTTAATGGAACAGATGATGGGCCAAAGCTTTTACCACTGATATGTATCAGCTTTGAAACATATTAAGGTGCCAGACTCAAAGATCAAGGTCACAGCAAGGTGAAATATGATTTTTGGCTCATCTTCATATATTTTATTAAACCCCTCAATAGATTCTGTACATACCTGGGTTGTCTCATTGTGAAGCAAAGACAATTCATTCTGCAACACACTTGCTTTCTGCTTTGAGATTAGGGTCAGAGTCAGTGATTTTCTATTAAGGTTTTGGTGAAAGTTTTTCATTTGCATATATTTCCTTAACCTCTTCACAGATTATGTTTATGCAGTTGTTTGTGTCATTGTGAAGCAAAGACAATTCATTCTATTACAGACCCATTCAGCTGATTTTACAGAAGTTAACTGCAAAAATGAATAGCTTAATACATTTTGCTTGGGCTCAGCCTGCAAGCTATGACCTCCTTGTGTTTTTTTTTCTGATAGTCCGGCTTACCAAAATAAAGTTGAAGAAATGGGTGAATTTGATCCATTTTTTTAAAAATTAGGTCACATTGGTTCATGTGAGCATGGTACATTTCCAATGCTCCATGCAGTTGTAATTTTCAATGTTTTAATCTGAGATGCTGAGGAGGCATAAGGCTAATTAAAGTTATGAGAAATGAGAGAAAAGACAATGTAATAAACAGTGAAAGATTCTGACATGAATCCATTTTATTTCCCTTTACAACACATGCAGAAAAAGAGGTATTTATCTTTCATGATAGATACCTCTTTTAGAGGCACATGTCACCGACAATAATGTACTGTATGACATAACATTGCAACATGTCACCGGCAATAATGTACAGTATGACATAACATTGCAACATGTCACTGACAATAATATACAGTATGACATAGCATTGCAACATGTCACTGACAATAATGTACAGTATGACATAACATTGCAACATGTCACTGACAATAATGTACAGTATAACATAACATTACAACATGTCACTGACAATAATGTACAGTATGACATAGCATTGCAACATGTCACTGACAATAATATACAGTATGACATAACAGTGCAACATGTCACTGACAATAATGTACAGTATGACATAACATTGCAACATGTTACTGACAATAATGTACAGTATGACATAGCATTGCAACATGTCACAGACAAAAATAATATACAGTATGACATAACATTGCAACATGTCACTGACAATAATGTACAGTATGACATAACATTGCAACATGTCACTGACAATAATGTACAGTATGACATAGCATTGCAACATGTCACTGACAATAATATACAGTATGACATAACATTGCAACATGTCACTGACAATAATGTACAGTATGACATAACATTGCAACATGCCACTGACAATAATATACAGTATGACATAACATTGCAACATGTCACTGACAATAATGTACAGTATGACATAACATTGCAACATGTCACTGACAATAATGTAATGTATGACATAACATTGCAACATCATCACAGTAATGCTTAGCTATTTGTGGTTGCTGTAGTACTAGGTCAACAGAATGCAACTGTGTAAACAAGCCAAAATTTGTATGTTTTTAATGTTAGAATAAAATAATGACTGACACACTCAAGGATTATTTAAAATTGCAACATTGAAAACAGACATTTACCGTTTATACTAGCGTATAATCCGATACCAATTGCAAACTGCATAGACCCAGATCTGCTGTCGCATAATGCGCCAGCTGATCTGGGTTTATTTTGTTTGTAAGGACTAATCAGTAGAACAAACAACATAGACCCTGATATGTCGGCACATTACAGCAGATCAGGATCTATGTTGTTGTCATTTGGACTTAACTTATATGCAAGTATATCTGTCTAAATAGATAACTCTTGTCATCATTTCTTCAATTAAAATATATACTACTGCAATTTAGTTGAAATGGCTGACATTTTTCTTCTACACTGAAATAATGAATACATTGTTTCATATAATAGGAATAATTTGTTAAAATTTATGATATTGTGAAGTAAACTGTATATAGTGAAATCTAACTGGAGATACAATTACTTCTGCTGGCAAATAGTTGACTGTCAAGACAGGTGGTCTCTTATTAGAGGTCTTGTCAGTTGAGCCATTCTTGAAAAATGTTTTTTAATTAAAGATTGTCTGTAACTGTACTAAACATTTAGAATTGCATTTTTTAAATACATTTTTTGATATTTTGAATCTGGATTACAATATTTCTTAATGGACACTTGCGTTTATTATGTGTTTGCTTAGCTTTGTTTTCCATTACTTCTCTACTGGGTGTGTACTTACCTAGTAAGTGAAATCTTCAGTCCTGTATGTGAAAATATCCATTGTCCACCTCATAACATTTTCACCAAATGTTTTTTGTCTGTTATCATGGAGTCTTTTTCTTTCATAATTGAAATATGTAGAACAAAAGTCATAAACCACAATAAACAATGTATTTACCACAATATTTCTGATATCAAGGTATCCACTCAGTCCTGCAGTCTTTTGAACAGAGATTTGATAGGGTTCATTGTTCATATGTCATTTTAAGATTCATTCAAAACAGTGAGATCCATGATACAATTTTGGAAACAATTGCTACCGTACAAATTATTGATTTGAAAAATACCAATCCTGCATGGCTTATCCCTCCAACTCCACATAGCTGACAAAGCAGTTTGAATTATGTACTTGCTTCAGTACCTCTCCTGTTCCCTCTAACTACCTCTCATATCATGATGTACACACCCAGTTACAAGTCCCTGCATGATCTGCATGTATCCTATACTGTTTTGGGAAGGCAATACTGATAATACACAGTTTTTAGTTTGTGCACAGCATCCATGCAGAAATACATTTGTAATTTCCTAATTCAGCTTTTTGTGAGATATAAATCTGAATAAAATGATTCTTTAAAGGACTACCAGGAAAAAAGTGAGTCCTATACAGAATGAAGTAATTAAGTATTTAGGTAAAGACAAATCAGAAGTGTGCAATATCTACTGATATGAAAACTTTATTTCTCAGGCCATCCTGTGTGACAGAATGATTTTGATGTGAATTCAATTAAGAAACTTTATGATCATGTACAGCAAAAAAATCTTGGACTTTTTGAGGGAATGTGGTTTATATAAAACATGTTGACCCTATATGTTAAGGATTTTATATTTTTTACCTTTATCTTTTACCTTTGTCAGTATTTTAACATCTAAATTATCTTTTATATTTTATTATGTAATACTTCATGTTTACATTTATTTTGAAGGGTTTATCTTCCTTAAATTGTTTAGCAATTATTTTTGTTTATATTTTTAGAACATATTTTTTAATTGGTACCATATAGTTTTTATTGTGATGACGTGCCATTAAACCCTAATACATACGTACACACACACACACATTATTCCCTTTGCATCAAATTTCCTTTATAAGTATACAAGAAAAGAAAAAGAATTGTATTATTCAAAATTTACTGTGTAAGAAATTAACATTTCTAAACCAAAAACCCTCATTTGGATTTAATGCTTTCCATTCTGTCCATATTAACCAAATACCCTCATTTATACTATAATATCACCACCTTTTCATGACATAATGTGACCATATTTTGGAAACATCAGTACCTATTTTTAGGGGCAGTTTATGGGACACCAAAATATGATATGATGTCCTTAATACAAGTATTTTTTTTAGTATCAACAGTATTAGATACGGAATTCAATTTTAAAGTTGGCCTCTTTAAAGAGAGTGGCCATTAGAATAGGTTGGACAGTACATGTACAGAGTCATGCCAGCATGCATGAAGATGTAGCCATAGCTTTAATTTAAGCTACATTCCTTCAAAAACCGATTTGAAACTTATATGACGAGCATGTTCTCTGTAACTTATAACTATCAACAAAGCAACAAACTTACTAGTAAAATCTACCCATATTGTCCTGTTAAGCTTTTTTAGTTTTTGTAAACTCCCAGACTAAAAATACCAGTATAAGCTTGTTTAGTGTTTGGAAACCTCCAGACTTAAAATACCAGTAGTATTAATTACACTCAGTGATGTGGAGATTCTGAAAATGAGACTCACTATCTCCGTATTGTAAACATGCACTTGTTCAAATGATTGTTTTGGTTATTGGTAGGGTCTAATACACTATTTGAGTGGAAGAGATTTTAGGTTAGAGAAAAGTCATCTTGTAGTGACATTGGGATGGTGTAGGTTAGAAAAAAGTCATCTTGTTGTGACATTGGGACAGTGTAGGTTAGAAAAAAGTCATCTTGTTGTGACATTGGGACAGTGTAGGTGGGAAAAAAGTCATCTTGTTGTGACATTAGGAGAGTAGGTTGGAGAAACGTAATCTTGTTGTGACATTGGGACAGTGAAGGTTGGAGAAAAGTCATCTTGTTGTGACATTGGGACAGTGTAGGTTAGAGAAAAGTCATCTTGTTGTGACATTGGGACAGTGTAGGTTGGAGAAAAGTCATCTTGTTGTGACATTGGGACAGTGTAGGTTGGAGAAAAGTCATCTTGTAGTGACATTGGGACAGTGAAGGTTGGAGAAAAGTCATCTTGTTGTGACATTGGGACAGTGTAGGTTGGAGAAAAGTCATCTTGTAGTGACATTGGGACAGTAGGTTGGAAAAAAGTCATCTTGTGATGACATTGGGACTGTGAGAGCATGAGCTCTTGATCAAAACTTGCTTTTGCCAGCTCATGACTTTAATTATGGGTATGCTGTAATCTGATTAAAATCAAGATCGCTGACATAATAGAGATCTGACTGACACCAATACTAGGTCATGTTCTGTTGACCTTTTGATTCACCAATAAAAATTACAGCTCTCACTATTATGAAAGTGAAAAACGTCATTGGGAATGTATCATCTCTAACAATAACTCTCCCTAATGTAAAATTCAATGCTTATTCTAACAGGTTACTAAAAATAAGTGGATCAGTAATTCCAAAGGGTTGGCAAAACATGAACCTTTATTGGTGTCTGTCAGATCTACTTATTATAAGTGCTGTAGGTCTTCAATTTAGTCATGTTGGGGTGTGCTGTGTACAATTGCATGTGCCACTCCGATCCTTCTACTGGTTTGTTTACACGTGACTTAAAACATACTGGAAATCACCTAAGATTATTTATATGTTATTTCATATACACGATGGGCATAGGAACTTCCTTGATTCCATCTTTTTAATTGATTCTGGTGTAAATTTTTCCATCACCCTTTTTTCTTGACTGTGGTGTATACTTTTGCATCCCCCTTTTTTCTTACTTCTGGTGTATACTTTTGCATCCCCCTTTTTTCTTACTTCTGGTGTATACTTTTGCATCCCCCTTTTTTCTTACTTCTGGTGTATACTTTTGCATCCCCCTTTTTTCTTGATTCTGATGTACATTTTCCCAACTCTTCTTTTCTTGATTCTGGTGTTCATTTTTCCATCACCCTTTTTCTTGACTGTGGTGTATACTTTTGCATCCCCCTTTTTTCTTGACTCTGGTTTACATTTTTGCATCCCCTTTTTTCTTGACTCTATGTTTTTGCAAGTTTTTTAAAAATTATTTTTCAGTCGAAGAGACAAAGTCATGCTATACCTTTTATGATTCTTTTTATTTGTAAGGGACTGTACCATATATACCGTATATACCTGCATATAATTCGATACCAACTGCAAACTCCATAGACCCAGATGTGCCATTGCATAATGCGCCAGCAGATCTGGGTCTATGCAGTTTGTAAGGACTAATCAGTAGAACAAACAATATAGACCCTGATCTGCTGGTGCATTATGCAACAGCAAACGAGGGTCTATGTTTGCATTTGGACCTGATTTATACGCGAGTATAGACGGTACTCGCTTATAACTCAGGTGCAACTGCAAACTGCATAGACTCAGATCTGCCATCACATAATGCACTGGCATATCAGGGTCAATGCAGTTTGTTAGGAATAATCAACCAATTTTGAAGAAGAATTCATTCACGCGTGTCGGTATTATTTTGATTGAATTGTTTATATCTTTCTCCAATAAGGGAGGAGTAAAGCATATGACCTTTAGATTGTCACCTCAAAAAAGTAACTGCTTCCTTTAAAGCAAAACAGCTCAACAGTCAACTTTTGAGAAATTATTCTTTCTTTGAAAGCAATTTTAGAGCCAAAACTGTTTTGTATGTCTCCACACGTGTTCAAAATCATTACCAACAGCCACCAGCACCATTCCTTTTTCAGAGTAAAAACCAACCTTGAAGACATAGCTGAGGAAAACATTAAAATGTAACTTAAAATTCCATTCAGAGGATAACTATGTATTTCTAGTGTCAAGTTCCAAACTTAATCAACTCCAATGTCCAGATCCCAGAGATAATCCATTCCATAATTTGTTGTAACCTAAATTTTGGTTGAAATCCTTCTTGAATCAACAACTTTAAAAAAAAAAAAAAATCTTCTTCAGTCATCTTTGCAAGGCAAGATATTTTGAGAGTCATAATCCATTTGTCCTTGGTCACACCACTCTGTAAGGATGCCTGCATCTAAACTATCTCCTGAATCAATTATCTGTCTGTATCAAATACTTCCTTCAGACTTTAAACTATTGTAAAGCCGTATTGCCATGAATTTTTGGTCAAATACTTTACAAATATCGTGTTGGAATCTTGGAACATATATACACGTTTTGACCAGATAGAATGTAGGTGGCAATATAGTGTACACATGAGCCTTTTACATTCCATTAGAAGAAAAGAAGTGACAGTCATAGAATTATCGAATTTTATAAATTGTATAACCACCCACCCCCACTGCCCCTTTTCTGAGGTACCAGTAGGTTGTAAGGATGGGATCAGGGTGGGTTTTGGATCACATAGGATATAGAGAGAGAATAATTGAGAAAAGTAAAGATGCATGCTGCTTTCCTGCAGTTTTCTTTTAATTTGATAATTACTGTATGATATATAAAGCAAATTAACTTCTTTTCTCATAGCACATATTATTGGACCAACGTAAAAAAAAATCCATGATGTTGACATACTGGCTGGTGGGGGGAGGGGGGGGGGCAAAAAAATGATGTTGCATTGTTGCATTGAATGTTTCTTGTTTGTTCTTTTAGAATATCAAAAACAGCATACATAAAATAAAGGTAAATTAAATAAATAGTATTACATGGTTTAACAAATCAAACAAAAATTATTTACAGAATTAAATAAAATTTTCAGTGATAGACTAGCAGATTTTGTTGCCATGGTGTCACATCATACATGTGATATACATGGAAGACCTTGCTGTTTGGATAATTAGTTACCTTTGAGATGGATACAAGTAAACACTCCCAGTTCTAAGAAGCAGCAGGGGCTTTGGGTAGATATGTAGACAAGAGCACTTGACCCTTGGGATGAGAGATATGTAGAGAGGCCAGCTTATCAGATATAAATTTGAAATGTTGGTTCTACTTGCTATGTCATTTTTATTTTGCTTTCTTTTTTCTTAATCTTTTTTCTATATTAATTCATTATCCATACTGATTTTTTCTATTGCTCCTAAATTACTTTTCTTCTCTTCCTTCCGTTCATTCTGTGCACTTTTCTTTCTTTTTCATTTTTTTAGTTTCCTCTTTATGTATGCACTTCTTTTAGTTGTTTGTTTCTTTTTTATTTTGAGCTTATGAAATTCTTTCAAGTATAATTTTACAATAATGTAAAAGTGTTATAGGCATGTACTGGAAGCAAATGAGGGAAACATAATAATTCTTAAAGTGTTTCAGAGATCCTTAGTCACCACAAGTTACAGGACTCACACCTCTAATATAGGTGTATACTACTACTAGTCTGTTTCCCTATTTTTGGTTTGTGGGTTTAATGCCATTTTTCAGCACACGATAAACTATTGATGGCAGCCAGTATATTTGGTGGAGGAAGAACATGAGAAAACCCCTGGAAGAACCATTGACCCACAGGAAGCTACTGGCAAGCCCTATTTTTGTGTGTGATATCGAAAATCATAATTTACATTATAATCTACGTCAGTACATAGAGTTTGAAAAAGCTAAGCCTGACCATTTAAAACTTGCAACCTTTCTTAAGATCTCAAGAATTACACAAATGACATACAGATACCCAAAGTTTTGCAAAGTACCTAATTGTGATATCAAATTCAAGTTTTAAAATTGGTATTAAAAGAAACAAAAACCAATTCACTTTTAATTATGTTCAAATATTGCAGCTTATTTATATAAAGTGTTATGTATAATGTTTGCATATTTAACTTTGTCCTTAATTGTAGGATGTAAACAGGTTGTTTACTTTGAATTCAAGGTCAGGGTTGCTTTTGTTTACAATTATACTGGTTTTTCCAGTAGAACTAATGATATTTGTCAGGTAAGCCATATGATTTTCTAGAAAATTCTGTCAGGTGACCTGTGTTTATATATAGGAAGTTTGGTAAGCAGTATTTCATACCTATGCTAACTATCAATCTTTAAGAAATTTGGTTTAATAGTCAGATGTTTACAGTTGTGTTGTGAAAATCAGAGCAAATTCAGAGAGAGGAATTTACAATATTCATTGGAAATACTAAAGTGCTCACTCATTTTTGGATGAATACAGTATTTTGGGATTTGTTTGAATTCATTCAAAGATATTCTAGATTACATCATTCAGGCATATTAGGACACTCAAGACTACTGGCACATCAGGACATTCAAGGCGGTTGGAATTAATTTGGAACATTATATATTTTTGGACTTGTGATTAGGACACTTAGGATTATTTGGACTTTAATTCACGTTATTGTAAGTGTCTTTTGAATTTCACTTGAATTGTCTAGAAATAAATTGCTTGTTGATTTAACTTACATTCTTGGTTTCACTTTCTTTCTGTTACATTTTTTTTAGGCTATAGAGTCATGACAAAAGACTACAATTGAAAAAAGGGTTTATTTTATCAAAGGCTGTTTATAGTATGCATGTTAGTCCCAGATTTTATTAAAGGTTTACTCACAATGGTCATTTTTAAAGAGATATTATTTAAGTTTCAGTACACAACCAAGTAAAAGAATTTTGTGAAAGCTGGGTCAGCATCCCATGTTGTTTTTTTGACAATGAATTCAATAATTAATTTTTTTCTTATGTTATTAATAGTTTGCTTGACCACTGTAACATTTTTCTTTTTCCCTAATTAATCATCTGACTGGTATGTGTTCATTTATAGGTAGTGTTTATGAATGTGTAAATAAAATGGCGCTGTATTGTAATGGATTATGAACTTATTGCTTATTTAATGATTGAGATTTTATTCAGTTTTTAATATCTTGTTAAATCTTGTATTTCTACTCATTTTCACCTGCTTTTTAAAATATACCTTATACAGTGTAACAGCTACACTGTGTGCTTATGATTTTTTTTGGGGGGGTGGTGGTAAGATTTGTGAAGTTATGATTATCATAACAAGTGCACATCTACAATATAATAAATAATGCTGTCATCCATGATATAATAAATAATAGTGTCATCATATGTCTGTACACATCTCTTTTAGTATAGTTATGCTCAATGATTTAATCCATTAAGTTAATTGATAACAAGACATCAGACATGAATGGTGGTAAGTTCATGACAATTAAGATATAGTAGGCTTGTTTTAGCAGCCACTTCCCTCCCACAAGGCATGTTGGATGAAGTTCCCCTTCCCTCCCACAAAGCATGTTGGATCAAGAGTCACTTCCTTCCCACAAGGCATGTTGGATCAAGAACCCATTCCTTCCCACAAGGCATGTTGGATCAAAAGCCACTTCCCTCCCACAAGGCATGTTGGATCAAGATCCACTTCCCTCCCACAAGGCATGTTGGATCAAGAGCCACATTCCACCCACAAGGCACGTTGGATCAAGAGCCACTTTCCTCCCACAAGGCATGTTGGATCAAGAAACATGTACTCAATAAAGTAAAAAAAAATTTTACTTTTGAGCAAAAGTATGGTGTATGTGCTTATTAAGGCATGTGTGGTTATTATGTTGAACATGGTATCCTTTAAAAAAAAGGACTTAGTATTGTTCAGCCCATCTGCTAATAGGGTGTTGACTGCTATAATTTCTGTAGTTTTTCTACTTCTTGTTTTTTTTTTCTTCAGTTTTTAATATCTTGTGGTGCATGATATTTTTTTTTTGTTAAAGGAAAAGGAATAAAATGTTTTGCATGGTGAGTGCTAAATTATATCTAACATCAAAGAAATTTGTCAGCAAGTTAATTCAGGACAAGTATGATTTAATTTGTGATTGACTGGAGATGTGTAGTGGTTAGAATACTCTACTAATCAGTGACCACACTAGACTCTGTTATCAACAGTGCCTGATAAAACCCCCCTTATTTGTTGGGGTGATGCAAAACTAAACTGCATACAACATCTTAATAATCAATTACATACTGGTAATTTGCAGCAATATATCTATAATTGTTGTGAGAATCTAACATCTTTAGATTCACTAAGCAGTGTACCATTTTAAAAGCTTACAAATTTGCTGAGAATATCCTTTCCAGTTTAGTTGTCAAACCATAATTTACTGATCTGTTATTACATGCATTTATTACTTCAAACAAAAATATTTTAAAATATTTGTTTTACATTTTTCCTATTTATACTATATGTATCAAGCAGCGATCATTTCCAAAAACAAATTATTATGTCAGAGTTAGATCTAAAACCCACAAAAAGATTTACGGTGAAAAAAAGGTGATAGTCAATCAGCACTGAATGCAAACAGTTCAATCTCCTAGTAATTAGAGCTTCCCTTAGTTAGGAATTAGTGCTGTGGTCACCACCTACTCACTGTCCCTGCACAGTATAAGCCATCAACAATACCTGTAATTTTCTCACCAGGCATGGTAATACTCTTTGATGTATACCTGTCTCTATAGGTAAAACCAGACTGAATAGACATAATTTGAGAATTAAAGTCTTATCTGTTATCAAAAATATCCTTTACAGATTGTAAATTTCTTTGAAGGTCCAGTTGTTGTAAGTGTTCATTACATAATACTGCCTTTTTGTTTGCTTTCATTTGCTCAATGAATTTTTTATGTATCAGTCACTAGCATTTGCTTCTACAACAAAATTCATAAACCATTGATTTAAACAGTGTTTATTTACAGAAGTCATCATGGAAAGTACATAAAATCAAATGATCGACGCTTGATACATATTGTAAAAATAGGAAAAATGTAAAACAAATATTTTAAAATATTGTTTGAAGTAATAAATTCATGTAATAACAGATCAGTAAAATACTAACTATCAATCTTTAAGAAATTTGGTTGAGCAAGAAACTTAAGCTTATCTCGAGCTCTTTCCTCAATAATCTTTACTTTTATAATGTGGCTGACAAGAGTAATGAAGGCATAGGACTGCACACATTGAAAAAAGCTAATTAGATACTAAAATAAAATTCTACATACAATATTGTAATAATATCAAACAGTAGCTAATAAGCATTTATTGCAGAAATATGTTACTGTATACTAAAAGACAGAATATGAACAAAAAGAAAATGTTAGTGTTGATAGAAAAGGACTTTTAACTTCAGTTTCAGGTATATATGTAGTAACTAAATACACACCAGAGATATATCAGGTTAGTGTAGAGACATAAATAGTGATTAAACAAATCTCTTAGTTGCTATTATGTACTTTTGGACTACTTTAAAAATGTAATTGACCTCAAGTTATTGCAAGGGGTTACCAATTAATATTGAGTTATATCTATTATGGGAGAAAATTCCTATTATTCAGTTTCTGATAGAATAAGATATAGTACAGTCTAAGAGGAAATGCTTTGCAGTTTTTGGTTTACTGCATGAACAATGACAATTATTTTTTTTAAAGATCATTGTGTTATAAGCTACAACCTAGTCAAAGTCTTGTGTGCATAATTTGTGCTAATCTTTCACCTTGATTTTGTAGAATAGGACCTTTTCTAGATTTCTTTTAAGTATGATTGTAGTAGAATGGGACCTTTTCTAGATTTCTATTTAAGTATGATTGTAGTAGAATGGGACCTTTTCTAGATCCCTATTTAAGTGTGATTGTAGTAGAATGGGACCTTTTCTCAATTTCTATTTAAGTGTGATTGTAGTAGAATGGGACCTTTTCTAGATTTTTTTTCTATTTCTGTTTCTTGCAAGAATCTCTCATTCTTTATTACCATATCACTAAAAAAAAGTGTAGATACCTTTTTGTAAAGTTTGTCTTTGCATTTCTCTTTCTTATTTCACAGAGTAGTATTCTTTGTATGATAATGTAAATACTATTCTTATTTCATAGAGTAGTATTCTTTGTACCATAATGTAAATACTATTCTTATTTGATAGAGTAGTATTCTTTGTACCATAATGTAAATACTATTCTTATTTCATAGAGTAGTATTCTGTGTACCATAATGTAAATACTCTTTCCTATTTCATAGAGTAGTATTCTTTATATGATAATGTAAATACTATTCTTATTTCATAGAGTAGTATTCTTTGTACCATAATGTAAATACTATTCTTATTTCATAGAGTAGTATTCTTTGTACCATAATGTAAATACTCTTTCTTATTTCAAAGAGTAGTATTCTTTGTACCATAATGTAAATACTTTTCCCTCTTCTAACTTTTTAACTTGTTATGTGTTTGTTTTGTCTTTGTAAGCGTCTTTTGTTCCCATGATGAAGAGTTTGCCTTGCTTGAAATGTTTGGCTACAACTAATACTATTAGTGTCATTATATGTACAAAGTGACATGTTATGTAACAACCTAAGTCACATCCAAAGAACCATACCATGCAGTTGTGAGCACTCCATACAGTCTGTTACTAATTACATCCAAAGAACCATACCATGCAGTTGTGAGCACTCCATACAGTCTGTTACTACATGTAATTACATCCAAAGAACCATACCATGCAGTTGTGAGTACTCCATACAGTCTGTTACTAATTACATCCAAAGAACCATACCATGCAGTTGTGAGTACTCCATACAGTCTGTTACTAATTACATCCAATGAACCATACCATGCAGTTGTGAGCACTATACAGTCTGTTACTAATTGCATCCAAAGAACCATACCATGCAGTTGTGAGCACTCCATACAGTCTGCTACTAATTATATCCAAAGAACCATACCATGCAGTTGTGAGCACTCCATACAGTCTGTTACTAATTAACATAAGGTAAAATTGAACTCAAAGGACAATTTGTTTGCATATTGGTGGATCACCTCAGATAAAAAAAACAGACCTCACAGAATTTTCTCAGATTTCAGAGAATGTTTTATCAGATCTCACAGACTGGTAAACTGATCATGTAATAGTTATGATTGTGGTATCATATAAAATAAGTATTTAATATTGATTTGTGATATCATATAAAATAAGTATTTAATATTGATTTGTGATATCATATAAAATAAGTATTTAATATTGATTTGTGATATCATATAAAATAAGTATTTAATATTGATTTGTGATATCATATAAAATAAGTATTTAATATTGATTTGTGATATCATATAAAATAAGTATTTAATATTGATTCCTCACAACATATTCATTTTATCCCAACCTGTGATTGGACAAAATTGACATAATGAAAACATAAGAATTTCCTACATTTTGGCAGAGTGTTTAGCAGGTAATGAATTTATTAAAACATTAATGTACAAGATACAGTTTACATTGCAGTCAGTACTAAGTATTTTAAGCTGTTCAATTTAGATGAAAGTATCAGTCTGATTTATGACAGGGTTGTACCAAGAGGTGTAAATGTCAAATACATTAGATTAGTTCAATTTGGATCAATATGAAGTTCCGGAATCTATTCACATAACAGTGTATCAAATGACTTCTCATCCTGTTCATCTTTATACAAATTTTCTGCAGGTGTTTATTTCGTGACTTAGGAGGGATCTAAATTGAGATTTGATAATTAGTGATTTTTGTTGTTGTTGTCATTATGCAATCTGTATATAGCAAGTGTTGGAACACATGAATTATGTTGGTGAAGGATAAATGCAGGATGTGAGTGCTCTTTAAAGTACATAAGTTTAAAAACGTATGTACATTAGACATTACATTGGTTCAATTTGTTGCTTTTAATAAATAAACTCAAAGTTGTATATACTTTAAATAAAACATTTGTTACATTTGCAGGGTCTATTCTGGGATGTGCAGTTGCAGGATTCACACATGTTTCTAAAACATCATGCCAAAAAATCAACTAAGTTATATTTTCAAGCCCTCTGATGTTCAAAATGGAGGCAGGAATTTCCCTCCAAACTTTTCAGTTATAGACTGGACCCTGCATTTGTTGCTTTTATATGTTATATTCTTTGTTTTGAGAAAATGAGCATGTCCTTACCTAAAATCATATTTCACTAACAGGCTTAAAATATGGATTTTCTTTGGGAATACAATAGGATGCAATAACAGCTAATTAGCTCAGTTAGTATTGTGATACCTTGAAAGAAGATATGAATATTCAGTATTGGTAAGAAAAGAAAGAATTTGCTTTGTTTATTTAATTGTTGACTTACTTTTTAATTCCAGATTGTTATTTCTATTTATACCAAAACAAAGAAATACTTTATTGACTGCTATATATACTCACATATAAGCTGATACCAACTGCAAATTGCATAGACCCAGATATGCCATCGCATAATGCGCTGGCAGATCTGAGTCTATGCAGTTTGTAAGGACTAATCAGTAGAACAAACAAGATAGACCCTGATCTGCCAGCGTATTATGTGATGGCAGATCAGAGTCTATGTTGTTTGCATTTGGAGCAAGCTTATATGCGAGTATATACGGTATATATTTCAATTCTGTTAATTATACTTTCTATAATTGTACATATTTTATTTTCAGTCTGACTACCTACCTGCCATATTCCATTTGTCATGATGAGAGGGATTGCTTAGTTTATGCACTAACTGGTTTCGAACAAATACAAGATATTAAAAAAAGAAATAATAATAATAATAATAATAATAATAATAATAATGATATATTTTACCAAATTGGTACAGGTGAGTTTAGTTAAGTACAAGCTCATCTCCCATAATGCCCTTAAGACATACAGATACAATATATATATAAATGTACTTCATATCAATTACAGGAATAATAAAGAGTTGGGGGGGGGTATTTTTTTTTTTATTTATACATTTTTGGGCTTCTGCACTCATAATGTCTCAAATAATGTGCCAGTTAGTGCAGCAGGAATAAGTCTGGTGCATCAACTCAAATAGCTCAGGTGGTAGAGTGCCCGTTTTAAATTTTTGAGGTTTCAGGTTCAAGCAGTGGCGTAGCAAGGCGAAGTGCCATCCAGGGCCAACTACCAAAATTACGCCCCCACTCCATATATATTATTTATGATATATATGGTACTCTTACCAAATTGCTGTCCCCTAGAAAGTGCCGCCCGGGGCCACTGCCCCCTTCACCCCCCCCCCCCCACTACGCCACTGGGTTCAAGCCCCTGTCACCATTTGGTGGCATGGGTTCTAGTGATGTATACCTGTCATACTAGTATAGAATATTACTGTCAGCTTTGGTACAGTTCTATTCACTGGTTCATATTTAACCTTGAATCAATACAGCCTCTGCCATTACATGCAAGTGTGATATTTCCATTTTTAGAATGCAGTCAAGACTTACATTTCAGTCTAGCCAATTAGCCAGTCAAATTGAAACTTAAATCATAGTTTGCATTTAACTGAAAGGTTAAACTGACAGGTCACTCATGTTGACCTGTAAGAACAGGTATTGCTTGTTTGTTTCTAGTAAGAAATAAACAGCTACAAAAGTTTCAGCCAGTGGAAATTTGTTATCAGATACAGCATGGCATTGGTACAGTTGTGCTGTTTAATTGGGTTATATAGGAAAGGTCATGCAATGTCCAAAATAGTTACATGTTAGATCAGCACATTTCTTCAAACATGCATTTATGGTTTGAGCATGCAGCCTCAGTAAGTCTGCATGATGACATGTGATATGTCTTCATAAAGCAGGGCAAATTAGGAAGGAGATTATTAGATGATGGGTGAAAAATTAAATTCCTTTTCTTGATATAAACATCATACTGGGACTGTGAAAACTATTCATGTATGTGTAGATTGACTGTAACTTCATATAAACATCATACTGAGACTGTGAAAACTGTTCAGTGTATGTGTAGATTGACAGTAACTTCATATAAACATCATACTGATATCATACTGAGACTGAAAACTATTCAGTGTATGTGTAGATTGACAGTAACTTCATATAAACATCATACTGATATCATACTGAGACTGTGAAAACTATTCAGTGTATGTGTAGATTGACAGTAACTTCATATAAACATCATACTGATACTGTAAAAACTATTCAATGTATGTGTAGATTGACAGTGACTTCATATAAACATCATACTGGGACTGAAAACTATTCAATGTATGTGTAGATTGACAGTAACTTCATATAAACATCATACTGGGACTGTGAAAACAATTCAATGTATGTGTAGATTGATAGTAACTTGATATAAACATCATACTGGGACTGTGAAAACTATTCAATGTATGTGTAGATTGACAGTAACTTTATATAAACATCATTCTGGGACTGTGAAAACTATTCATTGTATGTGTAGATCGACAGTAACTTCAATATTTTTTTTTTCAGGGTGGGGATGGTAAAGGGTTCACACACATTTTAGTACTTCCTTAATCATGGATGAAGATTCCAAAATGTGCTAATGTGATAAACATACTTATTCTAGAGTGTATATTATCAGTTAACTCTGAACTTTTCAAATGTTTCAAGTTTAATTTTTTTTCTATGAGCCAAACCCTGGCTATAAAAAATCCATTCAAGGATTTCAAAAGGTTTCTATAATAGTAGGTACTGATAGATAAGTGTAGATACAAGATGTGATATTCACATTGTGTCTCTCAGTTTTGAGTGATCCCATGCTGACCCCAAGCTTTTCAAACTCTGATTATTTCAACGGCATCAATTTTCATCTCCTATTTTTTTCAGGCCTGGCTACCTTTCTTTGTCAATCCAGCCATTTGAACCCTTTTATATACAGGACTCATTCAATTTATCACTACGTTATCAAAAACGAACAGACTCCCATTACTTATCTTCTTTTCCTTATTTCTATTTGCTTCAGCAGTTTTCTATGGCACGTCTCACAGGGGGGATTTTGTTTGTCATTTGTATGTAATCTATCTTGCAATCTTCCTAATTTGCATAATGTTCATAATAAACTTGTCATGGACACTTACTTTGAATTGAACATAACGAAGATGCCACACATTTTCAAGAAAAACAGTATAATGATGTTTGAGGTGTGAAGTTTGCCTAGAACAATTAATGTAGTGTGATAGTAGAAAATGTTTTGTGTAGAAAAAGACATACCGTATATACTTGCGTATAAGCTTATACCAACTACAAACTGCATAGACCCAGATCTGCCGTCGCATAATGCGACGGCAGATCTGGGTCTATGCAGTTTGTAAGAACTAATCAGTAGAAAAAACAACATAGACCCTGATCTGCTGGTGCATTATGCGACAGCTGATCAGGGTCTATGTTGTTTGCATTTCTACCCGGGGTTTTATGTGAGTATATACGGTAGGAATTTTGACAGCCTTGTTGTATTATAATAAGGGTGCCATCCAATAATCTTACCTTATTTTGTGTAATGGAAAGGGGTGGGGAAACCTGGAAATAAAAGTTAAAGTTGATTTAGAAATGATGAGAAAGAGATTGTTTAGGATACCAGAGCATTTAGTTGAGGAAGTTAAATGAATTTTAATGCAACTTGCCATAAGCTGAGGCCTTGTGTGCTTATGGTATGGCCCTGCTTCCATCATGTGTCATCTGTCTGTCAACAATTGCTTGTTACCATTCTGGAGGCCATATTTCTGATCCAATTTTGATGAAACTTGGAATATGGGCTTATATCACTGAGACCTCAGAAGTAATCGTTAGTGAGTGAAATCCATGAATCTTAATGAGGTGATCTTGCATCTGATTGGCTGAGCTTATTGTTACTCTTGAGGCCATATTTTTTATCTGATTTTGATCAAACTTAAAATATGGACTTATATCATCAGGATCTCTGTCAAGTTCAATAATGATCATGATTTATGCATATTATTAATGATCTTGCATCTAATTGACTGAGTTCATTACTGCTGTGCAAGATATATTTTTATTTCATTTTGATCAAACTCGGAATATAGGCTTGTATGTTCAAGATATTTCATGAGTCTGATCATGAGTGAGATCCACAAATATTATGAGTGATCTTTCATCTGATTAGCTGCGCTTGTTACCATTGTAGAGTCTTTGTTTCTGATTTGATTAAACTTGGTAAACGGACTTAAATCATCAAGATCTTAGATGAGTACAATTATGAGCATGATTCATGCATATTAATGAATTGACCTGGCATCTGATTAGCAAAGCTTGTTACCATTCTGGAAGCCATATTTTTTTATCTGATTTTGATCAAACTTGGAATATAGGCTTATTTGATCAAGGTTTACAAGAGTTCAGTAAGGAGTGAAATTGAAGAATATTAAGGAGGTGATCTTTCATCTGATTGGCTGAGCTTGTTACCACTGAAGAGGCTGTATTTCTGATCCTATGTTGATTAAACTTGGTAAATTAACTTAAATCATCAAGCTTTTGGACGAGTACAATTATGAGCAAGATTGATGCATATTATTGGGGTGATCTTGCTTCTGATTGGCTAAGTTTGTTACCAGTCTGAAAGCCACACATTTTATCCCTTTTTTTATCAGACCTGGAGTACATGTATATGCTTATATGATTAAGATCTTGTATGAGTTCAGTAAGTAGTGAAATCCACATTAATGAAGTGACCTTGCATTTGATTAGCTGAGCCTGTTACCACTGGAGAGACTATATAAACTTAGTAAATAGACTAAATCATCAAAAACTTGGATGAGTACAATTATTATGGAGGAGATTTTGCATCAGATTGGCAAGGCTTTTACTATGGAAGCCATATTTTTGATCTGATTTTGATCAAACTTGATATACAACCTTATGTGATCAAGATCAGTGGTCTATTAGAGGGCACATGATTGTGGATTCACACACATTTCTAAAAAATCATGCTGAAAAATCAACTGAATGCATGAAATTTGCACATTGTATTTTCAATCCCTACTATTTTTTCTTCATTAAATCCCTCCTTTATGCAGAAAATTATACCTTTGTTACCAATGGAGGGGGGAAATTCCACCCTAAATTTTGTTTTCGAATCTCCCAGAGGTTACACTTCAGTGTTCACAAAATTTCACTTTATGAATCATGTGTCATCTGCTTGAGGTTCAATCTATGTGGTGAAAATTCTCAAAAACAGGGATTTTTTTTCCATATCATACAATCTATAACAGAATTCTCTGTCAGTGTAGTTGGTGATGTTATTGCATTGTTAAGTCTGACTTATTCTGCACTTGTTTAAAATCCAGTTTGTGAACTATCAAAAGGTCTTCAGAAGTAGCTGAACTTCCGTATTTTTTGCCCTGTATATGTTCTTACAATCAAGTTTTTCTAAACCTAAACTCGAATGGAGATACGAGTACCTTAATCTGTCTTTCTAAACCTACACTGGAATGGAGATACGAGTACCTTAATTTGTCTTTCTAAGCCTAAACTCGAATGGAGATACGAGTACCTTAATTTGTCTTTCTAAGCCTACACTCGAATGGAGATACGTATACCTTAATTTATCTTTCTAAGCCTACACTCGAAGGGAGATACGAGTACCTTAATTTGTCTTTCTAAGCCTACACTCAAAGGGAGATACGAGTACCTTAATTTGTCTTTCTAAGCCTACACTCGAAGGGAGGTACGAGTACCTTAATTTGTCTTTCTAAGCCTACACTCAAAGGGAGATACGAGTACCTTAATTTGTCTTTCTAAGCCTACACTCGAAGGGAGATACGAGTACCCTAATTTGTCTTTCTAAGCCTACACTTGAATGGAGATACGAGTACCTTAATTTGTTTTTCTAAGCCTACACTCGAAGGGAGATACATATACTTTAATTTGTATTTCTAAGCCTACACTCAGAGGGAGACACGAGTACCTTAATTTGTCTTTCTAAGCCCTCTCTCGAAGGGAGATACGAGTACCTTAATTTGTCTTTCTAAGCCTACATTCGAAGGGAGATACGAGTACCTTAATTTGTCTTTCTAAGCCTACACTCGAATGGAGATACAAGTACCTTAATTTGTCTTTCTAAACTTACACTCGAATGGAGATACAAGTACCTTAATTTGTCTTTCTATAGGTCAAAATTTGTACACAGTTTTGCATTTTAAAACTGGCATTTACTCTGAGTACATTGTTTTGCATCTGGTACATATTGAATGCTTACATGAAACTGATTCACACCAGCATAAACATTCCCAGATTCTTCTCTAAATAATGTTTGATCCCATAGATCAAATGTCATGACTTGCTTTTTCTTTAGAAATGTAAGCTCTGTGTAGAATACAAAACTGTGGAGTTCACCTGAAGATTTTGCATGAGTAAGATCCAATCATATTAATGAGGTGATCTTACAGTTGTATATATTTTGATTATGAGCAAGATCTACACATATTTATGTGGCAATCTGTTTGGCTGAGCTTGTTACCTATCTAGATCTAGAGGCTATACATGTATATTTCATCCAGTCTTGATAAAACTTGGTATAAATAGGTTTATATCATCAGGATCTTGAATGAGTTCAATTATAAGCTAGATACTATGTATATTAATTATACTTTTATCTTTGGGAATAATTTTTATTGAACTATAGTAAAATAGGTAAGGTTGACATGATATGCAGTTTGGGAGATACCGTATATACTCATGTATAAACCGATACCAACTGCAAACTGCATAGACCCAGATCTGCTGTTGCAAAATGTGATGGCAGATTTAGGTCTATGCAGTTTGTAAGGACTAATCAGTAGAACAAAGAACATAGACCCTGATCTGCTGGTGCAATATGCAATGGCAGATCAGGGTCTGTGTTGTTTGCATTTGGACCTGGCTTATACGCGAGTATATATGGTAGTTTGCATAGGGTTGTGTTCTTGTAATACTATATAAGCCTCCTTATTGAAATGGTCAACTGTTAAAGTTTTGTAACCCAGGTGAGTGAGATCAGGCCCACTTTGAAATAAAGTTATATAAGCCAGGTGAGTGAGATCAGACCCACTTTGAAATAAAGTTATGTAAGTCAGGTGAGTGAGATCAGGCCCACTGAAATAAAGTTTTGTAACCCAGGTGAGTGAGATCAGGCCCACTTTGAAATAAAGTTATATAAGCCAGGTGAGTGAGATCAGACCCACTTTGAAATAAAGTTATGTAAGTCAGGTGAGTGAGATCAGGCCCACTTTGAAATAAAGTTATGTAAGCCAGGTGAGTGAGATTAGGTCCACTTTGAAATAAAGTTATGTAAGCCAGGTGAGTGAGATCAGGTCCACTGTGAAATAAAGTTATGCAAGCCAAGTGAGTGAGATCAGACCCACTTTGAAATAAAGTTATGTAAGCCAGGTGAGTGAGATCAGGCCCACTTTGAAATAAAGGTATGTAAGCCAGGTGAGTGATGTCAGGCCTACATTGAAATAAAGTTATGTTAGCCAGGTGAGTGAGATCAAGCCCACTTTGAAATAAAGTTATCTAAAGTCAGGTGAGTGAGATCAGGCCCACTTTGAAATACAGTTATGTAAGCTAGGTGAGATCAGTCCCACTTTGAAATAAAGTTATGTAAGCCAAGTGAGTGAGATCAGGCCCACTTTAAATAAAATAAAATCTGAGGATTCATGTTGAGAAGTTCAAAAACTTTCAGGTTGGCTAAATATGGAGATTTCTTGCATTCTGTATTGTAATAGTAGATGTAGGACACATATTACCAATATCACTCAATTTCAGACTTTTTTAATCATTTTGTATATTTTCAAATTGTGTACAACGAAACCTTGCAGTTAAGAGAGAGTGATATCTTTTTTGCATTACAGGTAAACATAATTACTGATGCATTTAGTAGATAAGTGTTTTTTTAATGTTTTTTATGTTTGTGTAAAGAGTTAATTTCAATACAAAGGGTATTACCCTTTTGTTGTTTTCTATGTCAGAATTGGTTCCATTGTGATGATGAATAAGCAACTTTTATGTAATAGTCAGATTGGGAATTTTGCGATTGTTATACTCCAGCTGATGATTTGTGAATTTTGTCATTGTTATACCCTAGCTGATGGTTTGTGAATTTTGTCATTGTTATACCCTAGCTGATGGTTTGTGAATTTTGTCAGTTATACCCCAACTGGTGGTTTGTGAATTTTGTCATTGTTATACCCTAGCTGATGGTTTGTGAATTTTGTCAGTTATACCCCAACTGATGGTTTGTGAATTTTGTCATTGTTATACCCTAGCTGATGGTTTGTGAATTTTGTCATTGTTATACCCTAGCTGATGGTTTGTGAATGTTGTCATTGTTATACCCCAGCTGATGGTTTGTGAATTTTGTTATTTTCATACCCCAGTTGATGGTTTGTGAATTTTGTCATTGTTCTACCCCAGCTTATGGTTTGTGAATTTTGTTATTGTTATATTCCAGCTGTTGCTATTTAAACATAAACATTATATTTGAAAGTTAACACTAAGTGACAACTTGTACATCAATTACCATAAATTTCAAGTAGAAATCTACTCAAGAACAAGCATGTGGCAGCAAGCAAAAATGACATACCATATTTTCATTGTTATTCAGCATCCATCCATGTATTAAAATGTAGTACCTGTATTTAAAAGCCACTACCAGATACTCAGAACCAGACTGAACTAGGTAACTATAATTTATTAGGCCTGCTTATAAGCATATGTATATTAACTTTTTAGATTTGACACTATTTTATGTTTCACCAGTCCATTGCACTTTTTAGACTTGTAATCAGTACCAGATTCAGGTGGTAGGAGCCCTGGAGCAATTTCAAAATTGGTCCCACCCCCCAACAATTGGTCCCACCCCCCAACAAATACCATTTCAATGCGTTGTGGTGTCCCTCACCAGGCAGGGGCCTTAGAGCAACTGCTCTATTCGGTCCCCCTTTAATCTGACCTTGGTTATAAGAACTCTTAGTTGAATCTTGTTACCACAAATACTTAAAAACTACTTTACCAATGCAAATGAAATTCTAGAGACCTATATATATACCAATCTCTATGACCTGATTTTATCATTCTGATAAAACTTGGAAGAATAATTTTTGTTAAACATTTTGGATGTGGACTTATTTGGGCTGCTGTGGTGCATACATGTTTTTACAAATGAAAATCTGGTTTTTTAAAAATCTTTTGAAATGTTATGGCACATTTTTTTAACATTGCGAAATATGGCAGAATTGTATGAAAGCATTATTTTAAATAGTGTCACTCACAGTCAATTCAGAATTGTATGAAAGCATTATTTTAAATAGTGTCACTCACAGTCAATTCAGAATTGTATGAAAGCATTATTTTAAATAGTGTCACTCACAGTCAATTCAGATTTCATTGATTTGGAATTTATGATCTTCCACTTTAATCTGTTTCTTTAATTGCTTTTTTTCAGATTCTATTGTATTTTTCCAATGATAAGATAATTTTTTCCCCAAAAATTGTGTAAAAGTGAGGGATGGGGTTATCATCTAATATGGATTTACTAGTATCCTTAGAGAAATACAAATAATGCAATGCTTGAAAATTTAAAAAAATTGAAAATAGGTTAAATTGTACAGATGGAATTCAAGGAGAGGAATATCTGATAGCTGTTTGAATTTTATTTTGAATGGTTAAATAAAAATGATTATTACATCGCTACGGTGTTATTTAGGCCAGTAAGCCCATATCATATTTGTTCCATATTACATGTATAATAATAATAATAATAATAATAATAGTAATAAAAGAGGCATTATTTATAGAGGGTGACACAATTAGTTTACTCTACCTTGTGGCCCTCTATTATTTACATATTTACATGAATTCTCATAGAGTCATTAAATTCCTCTCTCTCGTGCATTTTCTCTGGCTAAACTGATAGCATATTTGCTAGTTAAATGCAATGCATGCAGGTTTTTTTTTATTATAGTGTGATTGGTAAAATAAAATCATATTCATTAAATTTGTATGTGGCCATAATATATTAAAAAGGATATAAAAGACAATGATAAAACTGAGTTATTTACAACATTATTTATACAATATAGTTAGGCAACAGCAATGAAGGTGGAGGTGTTTATAAGTACTGTATATACTCATTTATATGTCCAGTCCAACTGCAAACAACATAGACCATAGTCTACCATCACATAATGCTCCAGCAGATCAGGGTCAATGTTGTTTGTTATATTGATTACTCCTGACAAATTGCATGGACCAAGATCTGCCAGCGCATTATGCGATGGCAGATCTAGGTCTATGCAGTTTGCAGTTGGATCCGACCTATAAGTGAGTATAGTTGGTAATAGGGGTACAAGTTATATACTAGTCATCAAGTTTAGCTTTTCATACATTTTATAATAGTGAAATGAATTTATTGTTGAACTTTCCTAATAACATGTAATGAAGTCATAAATGACATCATAATGTCCTTGAGGGTGAAGACACAATCACTGAGACATCCACACAAACTCAAAAGTCATTTCATTACACAATTTTTTTTTATTGATATAGCCAATAATGTGTTCACAGTGCTGATAAAAAACAACAAATTTGTCTGTGATAAGTGTAACAAAAGGTGAGACATAGTGGTCACAACATCTGGCTGGCATCAACTCTTGGGCAATATCTTCTGTTGTCATCATGGGGATCATCATCAGACTGTGGCCACAAATGCCACAGGGGGAGGAATATCCCTAGAGATTGATGGTAAATAAGCTGGAAAGTCAAGATCACAGGTAGCAATGTTTAAATTTGAGGTGGGAGGTTAATGGTCAAAGTTTTTGAATTTGGCAGTACTAATTATTATTGTCATGGATGAATTGACATCAGACAAAATAAAGATGTTTACCATAAATATCACTACTGGTATGGAGGTTATTAGGTTATAGGTCAAGGTTATAATGGTCAATTTGTTATCTTTTGCTTGGGTAAAAACATCTATCATATGTCTATGGATAGACATTAGACTGTCTAAATTCACAAGTCTACATGGTGCAACATTGGGGATGATGGATACATGTTTCAAAGTCAAGGTCGCAGGATGAAATTTTTTAGCTTTTCAGGGTAGATTGTTAAGAGCTGCATGAAGGGACTATATCTTCTATTATTTACATGTATTGTTATCAAAATTGTCACATATTTGCAGAGGAATGGAGTAGTAAATAGGTCAGAAGTCAAGATCACATGGGTTGTTTAGTTATGTTTTACTAGAACTGCAGTGACATCATAATAAATGTATTTTTTGTAATTTTAAGAGTCTTGCTGAACAACCAATCCCAGATTGCCATCAGTGGCAGATTGCAACCTTTTTCTAGGGGAGTACAGTTTTGACAAGTGGCTGGTTTGTTTTGATTAAAATGTCATAATTCTCTGTTTTCACTAAAAAGTGTACTATTTTGAGTGGAGAAGGTATTTGACTGGACCCTCTGAACCTCATCTAAATCTGCCAGTTATATCCATGTTACTACAGCATGCCATCATTCGTAGTATGTTATGGTAACTTTTTAAGATAGGTGTCTGCCTAACACAGGTCAAGTTCTTAATGAATTGTTACATTTACTTAATTATGTGTTTTATTTATAAAATGCCATCGTGTATAAAAAAAAAAGGTTTTATGACTGGTTTATCTTCTATGCAAACTTGAAATATTTAGAATCCACAATAACTGAGGTTTGATATATGTTTTGCATACTTCTGAATTTAATAGTGGCAGAAAGAGGAGTGCACTAAAGATTTCACCCCCTTTCAGGTGCAAGTAGCCAGGTATATGAAAGGTTACAGGGTACTGTACCAGCTGGAGTGCTCAGGGAAGGTGCCAATCTTGACATTTATTATCTTTATGACGCAAACTTTAGTTGTCAAAGTAATAAAAAGCAAACACCAACTGGGGATAATACCTGGCATGTAGGTGCAAATTGACAGCAAAATCAATGATCAGTAGGTAAAATCAGGGGCATGGCCTTTCTCTAATTACAAATTGCCATGTCATGTGTGTGTATAATCTTCTGTTTGGACACTGTCATAAAAATGCTATCAATCATTTTATGAAAGGAAAAGAAAGCTTATTCCTAGAAATAAACAAAAATTAAGTCACTAACAGGTACCATGTAGATAAATGGTTAGTTTTATTTTGAACCACTTTTGTTATACGTGTATTACATATGTAACACTACTGGCTAGCCCACAAATAAAATATAACAATGTGAAATTATTAAAAGTAAATAAATACTACACAACTTACTTAAGAAGAATCTTTTCCAATTGAAAAGTGAGTGATGTAAGATTTCTGTGTTTGTCTTTACTGAAAGTACAGAGTTCGTATAATAATCATGTTGATCAGGCACCAACCATTTCATTTTCAGTTTGGGGGGATTGAAAGTTGGGTGGGGACCTGGAATTTTCATCAGAGCCAGAATATTTTGTTTGTACCATATTAAGGACATCATTTTTTTAAATCTTCTAATATGGGCCATGGCTGTCAGGGCAGGGGAGCAAACCAATTAAAGCAGAAATATATTTTTCATGGCAAAGGACAAAATTTTAAAAAAAATCTCATTCCTTTGTTACAACTCTAGGTCTAAAAAAATTTAACAGAAAGTGAAACCAACAAAATCAAGTAAAATCAACAAGCAATTTATTTCTAGACAATTAAAGTGAAAATTAAAAAACAAAAACAACACAGTAATGTGAATTAAAGTCCAAATAATCCAAAAATCCTAAGTGTCCTAATCACAAGTCCAAAATATAGAATGTTCTGAATGAATTCCAGTAGCCTTGAATGTCCTGATGTGCAAGTAGTCTTGACTGTCCTGATGTACCACAATGACGTAATCCAGAATGTCTTTGAAATATTACACAAACTTTGCTTACCAAACTTCCTATATATAAACACTGGTCACCTGACAGAATTTTCTAGAAAATCATATGGCTTACCTGACAAATATAAGTAATTCTAGTGGAAAAACCAGCATAATTGTAAAGAAAAGCAACCCTGACCTAGAATTCTAAGTAAATAACTTGTTTACATCCTATAACCAAGGACAAAGTTAAATATGTAAACTTTATACATAACACCTCCCCTCATAAAGAAAAAGAAAGATTTATGCTACAAAGCTTTCTTTTAAATATGCATTTGATAATATACTAATCAAAATTACATAGTAAGATGTCTTATATATGTCACTCGGCCTAATTACACAAAATAAAGCAATATAGTCCATACACGTGAGATTGCATCTGCGATCACATTGTCTTTTTCCCTGATGTGTTGAATGTCAGTGTTACATTCCTGCAGTATAAAACTCCATCTAAACAATCTCTGATTTTTATTTTTCATTTTGTTGATGAAAGTAAGAGGATTGTGATCACTGTATACAATAACCGGAAAAAGAGCCGATGTAAGATGCACTTCAAAATGTTGTAAAGCTAATATCAAAGCCAAACATTCCTTTTCAATTGTTGAATAATTTTTCTGGTGCTTGTTTAGTTTTTTTTTATAGAAAAATAGCACTGAATGATCCACACCATTTTTGTCTTCTTGAATCAATACTCCACTAACCACTACATCACTTGCATCAACAGTCATTTGAAATAATTGGCTGAAATTTGGTGCAGAAAGAACTGGTGCATTCTCAAGCATTGCCGTAATTTATCGAAGGAATTCTGACACTGGTCATGACCAATGAAATTTGGATTTCTTACTCAACAAATTTGTCAAAGGTTCACAATTATGGAAAAATTTGAACAAAATTTCCCGATAATATCCAGTCATACCTAAAAATCGCATCAGTTGCTTTTTATAAACGGGCACTGGGACTTCAGATATAGCCTTGATCTTAACTTCTACAGGTTTAACTTGACGTTGTCCCACAATATGTCCTAAAAATGTGATAATAGCATGGCAAAACTCGCCTTTGCTTAAATTAATCGTCAGATTTGTATCACTGAGTCAATCGAAGAATTTCTGAATGGTTTCCAAGTGATCTTCCCAGGTGTCGTTGTAGATAATGACGTCATCGATGTACGCGTCACAATTTTCTAGACCAGATGTTATCATGTTCATAAGACGCTGGAATGTTGCCGGAGAAGTTTTCATTCCAAAAGGCAAGATTTCTCTTGCCCTTTCCGTGAGTAGAATTTGCCAGAATCCTTTTAAAAGGCAAACTTGGTGACATATTTCGCATTTCCAATTTTATTAATGCAAGCATCCATTCTTGGCATTTGAAATCAATCCGTTTTGGTGACACTGATGAGTTTTCTATAGTTAGTACACATGCGGAATGTATTATCTGGCTTAGGCACAATAATACATGGTGAACTCCAGTTAATGTTACTTGGTTCTATAAAATAATTCTCCAGTAAATACTGAATTATTTTCCTCAAATATTCCTGTTTGAGAGGATTCATCCTGTACGGATGCTGTTTCACAGGTGTAGAATCCACAATGTCAACGTCATGATAGATTTTATTTGTTTGTGTATGAACATCAGGAAACAAGTGCTCATACTCATGTAACAGCTGTTTTAGTTCCTTTCTTTCCTGTTGTTGTAGATGTGAATGTTTTTGGTCCAGATTGTTAAATATTTCTGAATTCCGAAGGTTGGTCAAACCAGAATCACTACAGTCAGATTGTACTCCAAAAACCAGTTCAAAGGGTGTGAAACACAGTGATTCTTGAACTGATTCCCTAACAGCAAACAACAACAAATGAACACCCTCATCCCAATCCTTTCTTGTATCAAAGTAGTATGACCGAATCATATTTTTCAAAGTTGATGAAATCATAGGCAGAAGATTTAAACTGTTGGATGCCTACTTCATGCATAACTTGTTGGAAAATTCCTGACATAAAATTTTACCTTTGATCCGACTGGACAGATTTGGGAAGGCAACAAGTGTAAAAAAAATTCACCAAAGCTTATACAATGGTTTTAGTTTTAATATTTGTCAAAGGAATTGCCTCTGGAAATCTTGTAGACGCACACATTATGGTCAACAAGTATTGGTTGCCTGACTGGGTCTTAGGTAAGGGACCGACACGTTCTACCATTCTTCTGCTAAATGGTTCGACAAATGCAGGAATGCGTTGCAGATGAGCCTTAGATATCTTCTGATTGGGGTTTCCTACCATTTGACAAGTGTGACAAGATCTACAGTATTTAGAAACATCACTTGTGATTTTCAGACAATAAAAATGATTCAAAATCTGGTGTGAAGTCTTACTGACTCCTAAATGACCAGGCAAGGGAGTTTCTTGGGCTAGATTAAGAATTTCCTGTCGATATGACATAGGAACGACAATTTGATAGCTCACTGACCACTCGTCACTAGCGGGTACCTCAGGTGGTCTCCATTTTCTCATAAGGACCCCATTTTTCACAAAGTAACACACTAGAACTTGTGTGGCTTCGGTTCACTAATAACCATCTGAAACAAACAGGAGCTCTCAGGATCTTGTTCCTGTTCGACAACGAGTGATTGTCGTTTGTCACCCTGATTAGAATAGAGAGAATGAGTTGTAAAAAGAGGATCACTGTAATCAATACTTTTTGATTGATCAATATCAGGAGAGAAAGTGACCTCATCAAAAGACTGACCAATAAATGTGTCGGCTAAAGGAATAATTTCCTGATCAGCATCATTATCAAGAGCTCGTTTTTGCCATAGTTCTGGTAACCGCACAAGCAGGATACAAATCACGGATTTCAATCTCAATAGGTTCAATTTTTGTATCCAAAAAAGGCTTGTTAGTTACAAGTGGATTAACCACGACCTTATCTCCAAATAATCCATTGCCTAGTAACAAATGGATACCTTCTATAGGTAAGAAGTTACTGCCCCAACAGTCACAGGTCTGGAAACTAAGTCTGATGCCAAATTGACACTATGGAGAAGAACATTTATATAACCACACTCTGCTCCATGAATAAGTACACTTTCACTAGAAAAAGACTCCTCAGACAAAGGCAAAGTACCTGATAACAAAAGACTCTGAGAAGCTCCTGTGTCCCTTAATATTTTAATAGGGATTGGCTTGTCAGAATCACCTATAAGTGATATAGAACCTTCTGACATGAGTGGTTCATAAGTCTCCAAAATAGAATCAGATTGGGGTTTGTTTGACCCAACAATTGTATTGCTTTCAATACAAGACCCTGATCTTGATCTCTTTGAAATAAAAGCATTTGGAATAGCTTTGTCTTTATTCTGTTGATAATATTTCAACATGAAGCAATGAGAAATGATGTGCCGTTTCTTTTTAGAGTAAATGCACGTAGGAAGAGATACGAATTTCTGATGCTTACTTTTTAACCTGTAGCAATCAGAAATGACGCGCCCTTTCTTTTTACAATAAGTGCATGTAGGAAGTGATAAGGATCTCTGCTCATTCTTATCAGATGTTTGATTTCAAGCATTTGTGCTGTTTTGAAATTTAGAAGTAATCGTTTGAGACTGAAACGGTTTCTTTTTCTTTTATCCAGAAAACAGCTGAGAGGAAGACTTATTGACAAATTAAATTTTGTGAGTCGAGGAATAATCATCAGCCATACGAGCAGCATTTTCCAAAGTTTCCACTTTCTGCTCATCAAGATAGGTCTTGACATCACCATGTATACATTATTGAACTCTTCAATTAATACAGGCTGTCTGAGGTTATCGTAATCTTGATCAACCTTCTTGACTGAGCAACACTTATCAAATAGTTTGTTTTTTTCCCTTGCAAATTCGATATGAGTTTGTCCAGTTTCTTTTCTACAATTCCTAAACTTTTGTCGATATGCCTCAGGTACCAACTCATAACCCTTCAAGATGTACTCCTTAACTGCATCATAATCAGTTCTTTGTTGTACTGACAGTGAAGTGTAGACTTCACGAGCTTTGCCAATAAATACACTTTGTAATAATAAAATCCAACGCACTCTTGTCCATTTAAAGTTTTCAGCAATTTTCTCAAAGTGAAGAAAGTATTTATCTGCTTCATTTTCATGGAAAGGGGGTACTAGCCTAATATGTCTGGTAACATTAAAACCTAAACTTGTGTGTAAAGGTGGGGGGGGGGGGAGGTCTCTTCACAGCTGTCTCTCCTCTTTCTCTCTCGCAGCATCTGCAATTCCCTTTCCTCTTTTTCTCCCTTTCTCTCCATCTGCATTTCCCTTTCCTTCATTTCCCAATCCTCTCTCTCTCTCTGCATATGTATTTCCCTCTCCTCTTTCTCTGTCTGCATCTGTATTTCCCTCTCCTCCGCTTTCTGAATGTGTAGTTCCATCATTTCTTTCTTAAGCTGAAGCTTTCTCAATTCTAATTCCATCTGGTTTTTTAGCTGTAATTCCCTTCATTTCCAATCAAAACCAGATACAGACTTATGAATTAAACCCAAAGCACTATTATCCAAAATTTCCTTTCCTACCAAATATGGAATTCAAATATTTTCTATCTCTGGCTTTGTCAAAGACACTTTAGTTTCAGAAAGATCATAATGTCTGGCAAGCTCGAGCAACTAGTCCTTTTTCATAGACACTAACCATACCATGATGGGACTTGAAACAAAGTTCTCAACCTTAGATATTGTGAATGCTTGCTGGTTTCATTAGAGATTTCTCAAATGCGTGAAATAAAAATCTTTACCAGGGACAATGAAAATTCAAAAACAAAGTCAGTTTAAATTGTAATTTAAAGAAATTCACATCCAGGATGAGCCCCCAGTTTCTGTTATGACTCTAGGTCTAAAAAAATGTAGCAGAAAGAAAGTTAAAGCAACAAAATCAAGTGAAATCAACAAGCAATTTATTTCTAAAGTGAAAATTAAAAAGAAAAAAAACAACACTTTCAATAATGTGAATTCAAGTCCAAATATTCCAAGAATCCTAAGTGTCCTAATCACAAGTCCAAAATATAGAATGTTCCGAATGAATTCCAGTAGCCTTGAATGTCCTGATGTGCCAGTAGTCTTGACTGTCCTGATGTACCAGGATTCTTGAATGTCCTGATGTACCACAATGATGTAATCCAGAATGTCTTTGAATGATTTCACAAAAATCCTCAAATCATGTATTAATCCCAAAAAGTCCTAAAGTGTATGAGCAAGTTAGTATTTCCAATGAATAATTTAAATAAATAATTCCTCTCTCGGAATTTGCTCTGATTTTTACAACACAACTATAAACATCTGATTATTAAACCAAATTCCTTAAAGACTGATAGTTAGCATAGGAATGAAATACTGCTTACCAAACTTCCTATATATAAACACTGGTCACCTGACAGAATTTTCTAGAAAATCATATGGCTTACCTGACAAATATAAGTAATTCTAGTGGACAAACCAGTTTAATTGTAAAGAAAAGCAACCCTGACCTCGAATTCTAAGTAAACAACTTGTTTACATCCTATAACCAAGGACAAAGTTAAATATGCAAACATTATACATAAGACCTTGTCCACATTAACCCCAGAAAATCAAATCATCAGTCCAATAGGACTTCCTGTATTGAAAGAGCTAGCTCACTTGAATACTTTGTGTAACTCAAAAGGCTTTTTTCAGTCTTGCTGTAATGCATTCTCTTGTCTGCAATCCCAGAAAAGTTGAAATGAACAAAAACTAAAAGAAGATTTGGTCCAAAGCTTTTGAAGTTCTACTGTAATTGAAATATAGAGTTTATCTGGACTACATTTATACCAAACCACTTGTATGTATGTCCCACAATGTATAGTGTGTGTAACCCAGGCATGTTCAACTGACTTTGTGTAACTGTTTATCAAAAGGTTTTCATGTTACACAAGGAGTTGTGATATACTTTAGGGAAACAGAAAGAAGGTCACAGGAAAAAAGTAATGGATAAAAAGTCTCACTTTTACCTGTGAAAAAAGTCACAGGAAAAAAAAAGTCACAATCAAATGCTCTTCAACTGTTTCATTACAGCCAATACCAAATAAATGCTTTTCAACTGTCTCTTTACAGCCAATAGTATGTAAATGCTTTTCAACTGTCTCTTAACAGCCAATACCATATAAATGCTTTTCAACTGTCTCATTACAGATAATATAACATAAATGCACTTAAACTGTCTTGTTACAGCCAATGCCATGTTAACACTCTTTATCTGTCTCATTACAACCAATGCCATGAAAACACTTCAACTATCTAATTACAGTTAATACCATGTAAACATTCTGCAGCTGTCTCATTACAGCCAGTACCATGTAAACACTCTTCATCTGTCTCATTCCAACCAATACCACATAAACACACTTCAGCTGTCTCATTCCAGTCAATACCATGTACAAGTAAACACTCTTCAACTGTCTTTTTACAGTCAATACCATGTAAAAACTTTTCAGGTGTTTCATTACAAAGAACTTGTCTATTTACATATAAAAACTACAACAGCAAGGATATACCGTATATACTCATGTATAATCCATTACCAACCACAAACTGCATAGACCCAGATCTGCCATTGCATAATGTGCCAGCAGATCTGGGTTTATGCAGTTTATAAGGACTAATCAGTAGAACAAACAACATAGATCCTGATCTGTCGGCACATTATGCGATGGCAGATCAGGGTCTATGTTGTTTGCATTTGGACTCGAATTATACAAAAGTATATACGGTACATGTTAACTGGATAGAAAGAGTAATGGTATGAAGATTTTAGAAGCTTTAAAACTTTACAGTAAAGTAAGCAAAATAATAAGTGAAGCCATATTATGGGTAGAGTAATTGCAGGGCATACATTATGTATTCCTATATGTTATATTGTATTAATTGTGATATTAGCACAAACACAATTATTAATTGATGAATTATAACTTATTAAGCAACTGTTACTTAGGTATTCAATAAACAGTTACACATTTTGTTCTATTTGTTTCTATTATAATTTTAGCATTTTGATTATTTATAAAGCAAATTTTCAACGTTTATATAGTTTGCAAAATAATGTTTTAGAATAATGCTAATAAATTATAAGAACAAATTCATCCGAACTTAATTTACATTAAATAAAAGTAAGTATAACTGTGTACCTAATAAATGTGACTAATTTTCTCCTGTTATTTCTTTTCTTGTGACTTTTCCAGTTATTTTTTTTTCTTGTGACTTTTTCCATAATTGTATACCGGTATTAATAATTGTGACTTCTTTTCTTGTGAATTTTTCCTTTGACATTTTTTTCCATAATCTTTTGTCCTGTGACTTTCTTATTTTTTAGGTTACTGTATGTTTTCTGTCTGATATCTTGGGTGGACAAGTTCTTTTGGCACATGGCAGACATGCTTGTGAGTTGGCTAAGCCAAAACACAAGTCTGCCCGATATGTTAGCACACATGCAATAACCTGTTTTTTTTATATACTTTGATTTATAATTAGCATCAGTTAGCAGGTCTCTAACATTACTATCAGAAAAAAAGTACAAATATTAAAATAAATATGCTCTTTCTTTTCTTTATTCAGTTTTATTCATAATTTCATTAATGACAAGCATGAAAATAGTGGGCAAATTGAATGACAACAAAATGTTACAAGTTGGATAATATCACAACATGCATCCTTATGAATGACATATACAGTCTGATGATGACATATACTGGAAAATATTGTTTAATTGCCTCCAATGTTAAGTCTGTGGGACAAAATCAGAATACTATGAATTCACAATTGGTGTGGGTTACCAATTTTTGTGGATTTTGTGATTGCTACAGCCACAAATATAAAGACCCAATACTGATCTGTCTGTGAAAACAAAAGGACCCCTTCCCCAATCCATGAATTTAAGCACTGATTTAAGTGCCAATTTTCTCAAAACCATGGAAAAGTGATGCTCATGAAAATAAATGAATTGACAGTAGTAATATATACTTGGTATTTGAAAATGTGCAAATTATAACCAAACTCAGGAAAAATATAAACACATAGAGGTAGAGACAATATTGACATTGAAAACTAAACATTACAGATCAAACTTCATTTTTGTCATGTTGATTGGAAACATTTCCAAAATTAAAAGACCCAGGTTATATTGAGGAATATTAGTTGTTCAATGCATGTACCTGTATCACTCTAAGACACGTTGTGCATTACTATGGCATATACCATCACTTAAATGTTTCATCACTGAAACATTATATGCCCTCTGATAGCCTTTGAAATTTCCAATTTGTAACCTCAAAATATTAGCCTTTTTCTCAATATATTTCATTTTTTCTTTGTTGTTTCCTTTTTTGTTCTTGCTGGTGTGCACGAGTTAGGATGGCCTACTCGTTCCAAGGGAAGTAGCATTTGTGGTGTACATGTTTGTCTACCAAAGTTACTCCCCTTGGAACACTAAATTCCCAAGATGCTTCACATTCTCAGACAATTTTCTATTTTGCTTCAATGACTTTTAAACATCTTTTAATTTTAAAAAATGATATTTAAATGACATGCATGTGGGTTCCTTCATATATGTGTTAAGTTTAAGACTTTTGATGGATTTTGTTCAATATTTTATGCTATTGTTGCAAACAGGTGGTATATGTATATATGTATATGTATATTCACAATTTGTTTTCTTTAACAAATTGAATTGCAAATAAGATACATGTATCTAACAATTCAAAGACTGAATCTACAACTTACTAATTGTGTGGCTTTGTTAAGTAAAATCAAATCTACTCTTCTACGATATGTGAACCTTTTTAGCTGGAACATAATTACATGTAATTATTAAAAAAGTAAACCTAGATTTTGAACAGTCTAAATATTACAAAAATTTCACATTTCATTGAACTTCACGAAATCGTTTTTATTGCTTGTATGAATTTGTTTATTTGGAGTGAGGGAAGACATATTCGATTCAAAATAGTAACAAAACAATTCTTCCATGATTAAAGTGCCCTGGTATTGTGGTACTCAAAATGTAAAAATTATTGAAGCATAATATGGTGAAAGCTTGTACAAGGCTAATTCCATGAATAAATAAAATTTTGCACTCATCTAATCACTTCCATATTTAAAAAATCAAAATTGTAATCCCACTGTACATGTTGATTAGATTATATCTAATTAAGGCATGGTCTGAGATTTTTCATTATCTTATCCTGAATTTCTTACTGATTTAAATACTAAGTTTAAATAAAACAATATTATTGTAAATCTGTTAATTTGAGGTAATTTTTTCATCAATTTAAATAATCTAGAGAAACTTATTTCAAGATAAATTTGTTTCCTTTGGTTCAGACTCTCAATGGTGCTATTTTGACAAGTATGAATGACCATGTCAATGTTTTTTTCTTTCTTCTTTTTAAATGAATGTTGAATATAACTTTTTAAACAAAAATTAAACTTTGTACAACCACTATATGATAGCATGTAATTTTTCCGTAAATTGTTTTGTATTTGGAAAAAAAAGCCAATGTCATTTTTTAGCTCAAGAATTTGCCATAATGAAAAATAGAAACTTCTACATTCACTTTTTTCTGGTTCAAATCTACAAATCACATTGCCAGCTAATATCTGTATCCTGTTACATGTGAAAGTTCTATGCATCCAGGTCACAGTCCTCAAATTTACTAGATAATAATATGTATTTAGAGTTGCTAAATGGTAAAACAAAAAATGCATGTCATAAAAGGAGACAGAAGGATACAGCCTTTTTGCCCTGGGATGTTTCCCATGATGATGTTCCAGCTCAGAAAGTCTGGACATTTAAAAAAGGTGCAGATTACATACAAAATTTGACTTTGTATTTTAAGGATTGTACCGTTTTTTGCCTTTTTTTTTTTTTTTTTTTTTTCTCAATACCTATACTTAATCAGCACTGTGTGGCACAGGCTTGTGCTGATACAATCTTAAACCTTATACATGTTTTCTACTGACTATAAAACATGAACAGCATAAATGACATTCAAAATACACGGTTCAACAGAAAAATTTTAGTCACACACATATATATTACATCATACAGTGACAATTGTGTACTTATATACATAACTACATACATGTATATATATCCATGTTGTAACATTATATACACATATGCACATAGTAACATACATATATACAGATCTAACAAATATGCACATACATGCGGAAACACATTATTGACTTATAATTTTGTCTCCACTGTAATGGCAGGAAGAGGCATAGGCATATTGTTTTTCTGTTGTCCATCAGTCCATCACTAAGTCGATATGTCTGTCCTGAATACATTTTGGTGTGATAACACAAAACTTATTTAGACCAATGAAATTTTCAACACTTTATCATGGTTAAAGCAGATGATTTGTTTACATTTTCAAACCATTACACCAATTTTCAATGTTTTTACACATTTTTCTATGGAAACTTAATGGACATAGACTTTTTCGAAAAAACTGGGTTAAATTTCCAGGTCATAACACCAATTTGTAACTTCTTTTACATATTTTGGAACTTTCTGGCCAGATTGCAGAACAAGTTTGGCTTATGGATTGATGATGTCTGTCAGCCCATCTGTCTATCCATCTGTCTGTCAGGCATCAACAATCTAGTAAGGTTTTTGCATTTAGGTAATTTTCTCAGACATTATTGCTCATAGTTACATAAATTGGTATTTAAATGTGTCCTGTAGAGTATTACAACCATAAGTGAAAATTAGTTCACTGTAACCGATATTTCACAGGACAGTAATATTGGTTAACCTTTGCATTTAGCTGAATTTATCTTGGTTGGGGTTTACATTTAGGTCATATTCTTGGATGATTACTCACAGAGTAATGTATGTTGGTATTTAGATACAGAATACACTATTCAGTGAAAACTAGGTCACTGTTAAGTTAAAACTAGGTCACTGTTCGGTGAAACCTAGGTCACCATTTATTGAAAACTAGGTCACCTATATTTCATGGTCCAGTGATTTTGGTTAACCCTTGTATTTAGCTGCGGGGTTTTCAGCCAGTATTGCCTATAGAGTCAACTAACTTTGCATGTAATTGCATCATGAGTACAAAATCAGTGACAGTGACATATTTCATGGTCCAGTATTTTAGTTAGCTTTTGCATTTAGGTCATTTTCTCAGACGCTATTGCCAACTTGGTATGTAACTGCATTATAAAGAGTACTATAAACATAAGTGAAAACTCAGTCACTCTGACATATATTTCACAGTCCACTGATTTGGGTTAACCTTTGCATTTTGCTTAATTTCTTTACATTAGGGTTTGCATTTAAGTCATTTTATCTGACATTATTGCTTACAGAATGTCATAAGTTGGTATTCATATAGAGTACTACACCTTTCAGTGAAAATTAGGTCACTGTAGCCTATATTTATGGTCCAGTGATTTTGATTAACCTTTGCAGTTAGCTAAGTTTCATTAGCTTAGGGTTTGTGTTTAGGTAATTTTCTCTGACATTATTGCTTCTTGAGTCACATAAGATGGTATTTAGATGTGTGAATCTGTGTTCAGAGGAATAAAAAAGTCTACAAAGATTGGTACTCCATGAATAAAAATTAAGTTCAATGTTCATAGTTTGCAATCCAGTCATATCATCATAGGCAGATTTTTTTTGTTAACTTTTTGTTGTCTTTTTTTTGTACATAAAACTTTTTAGCACAATTTAGCAAAAATCATGTGAGGTACACAATTTAAATTTGGTATACATGTTTGTATGCATATATAGATGACATGATTAGATTTTCATGCCAATTTAGCAATTTGTCACATTTTGCAACATATTTTAATATTTTTAAACTTAGCAATTTTTGATCTACATGTTTCACAAACACAATTTTGTTGTTGTCATGGAGCACAGATATACTCTTACAACATTACACAGCCACAGTATACAAATCATACAATGATTAAAATAGTCCTGTTCATTAAACATGCATAAAAATCATCCACATAAATTAAATTCCATTAAAAATAATTTCTTACATAAACTAAAATGTCAATTTAAAAGCTAAAAGCTAAGAAATGATTCTATTTTATATTTAAAAAAGCAGCCTGAAAACAAAATGGCAGCAAAACCAAAGTTTTTAATCAGATCAGCAAATGATTTTAAAAGTGAGCAGTTACAGTAAGCAAGCCAGATAAAAGGCTGGAATTTCATACTGAGCACTAGTTGCACAGACATCAAGCTCCTGGAATTCCTTTAAATATTTTGACAAGCACTGCTTTTGCAGCATTTACCTTTCCAAATACTAATTAATCTTTTGAATTCATTATAACTACATACATGTCTGGCTTCATCTGGTCAGAAATTCCATAGCTTTGCAGGGACATAAATGAAATTGTTTACACAGTGTACCATACCTTGTCTGGACTCTTGGTCTATCAAGTTTGTTTTGTATCTGAAAAAGTATTAGTGAATTTTATATTTACTAACACTTTACTGTGAGCTGGGCCCAAACTATAAACTGTTTTGTATGTTTCAAGTGCCATCTGCCTCAATTTGCAATTCACAATTTGCACAAGAGCAATGTATGTTTTTGCCTTTTTAAGTAGCTCATCCTAAGTGCTGTCAAAATCATTTATTACAAAGTTCAGAGCTCTTATCTGGAGTTTTTCTAAGTAACTCTTTGTGTTACCATTAAAAATGTAATGAATAATGGACAGAAATTGCAGTTTGCCATAAAATATGCATAATATTTTGGAATTCTTCTGTCAAAAGTGGTGTATTTACTTATATGTTTAAGATCATTTGTCTTGAGGCCTTTTACAAATATTGCTGACATGTATGCCAAATTTAGTAAGTAGTCAATATCAACACCAAGTAATGTGACAAATTCCTCTGTTTGTATTGATGTACTGTCCAAAATGAAAATGGGATTTAATTTGTATGCCTGCTGCCCTTTTGCTTTGCCTGGAATTTGTCAGGTTTTGCTTGCATTGGATTACATGAGAATCATTTGATAAGTTCTGGACTCTTTCTTTCCAGGGTTGCTTTAAATATCTAATTGTTTTCATGTGCACAGGAAGATGTTTTGTTATCCGCCTAGTTGAAAAGCTTTGTTTTGTCTATAAAGTAAAAAGTACCATTAATTAAAATGCTTAAAATTATCAGGCTAAGAATCAAACTGGGACCACCTTGTTAATGTTTAGGAATGCACTTTTGTTGGTTTCTGTTTGAATACACAGTTTTGTATTTGGAAAAATAGCTTTTTATTAGTTTAACATTAATTATCCTCCCTTGGACCATTTTCCATTTTTTTTTAATAATGTGGAAGACCAATGGGATAGCTCCTATATATTCTTTATTATTTAGAGATTGCCACTTCTGTCAGAGAAATAAGAGTGGACTAAAATCTGTATCCACTATGAAAAGCTGATAGATAGGGGTGAAAGAGGTTGCTGAAGTAATTTGATAGTTGCCCACAAATATCCCCTTTTAAATACTTTTGAATTGTGTGTAAAATACTGATTGGATGGTAGTTTTGTTTGTCTGATGGATCTTTCTTTTCAAATATGGGGGTAACTCTAGCCAGTTTTAATTGATCGGAGATCAATTCTTTTTCTTTTACTATATTTTCAAGGTTTTTGAAATGTTTCATTATAACTGGATTACTGCAATGTAATGTTTTTGAAGATAATATTGTCAACACCTGTTGCTTTTCTAAGTCCAATCTTATTGATATATTTATCAGTCATTTTAAGTGACTGCTTTTAAAGAAGTTGTTTTTTCCTGTCAAGGGCAATGTTTGTGAACAGCCTGAATACTTATAAGGGGGTGTATTGTAATTTTGATAAGACTGAGTTTCCATTTCTAATGTTGCAAGGAGCATTTACAACATTTACAAGGAAGTTGTTGTGTGTATCACATATACTATATTTTAATAGGGATAATAATTTTATCTTTTAACAGATATTCTCCATCATCCTTTGATAAAAATAGTCAAATAGTAGGCCAAAAATCTGTTGACTTAGTTCTTCTCTCACACCAGTCTCTTTAGTTTTGTCACAAAACATCTCAGTTTTCTGTACAAAAGCCAGTTTTTTAATTTTTTTTGAGAATATAATGATTTGTTACAAAATATAGTTTATTGCTTTCTAAAATTACTGTTTATGTAAGGTGAGCTATTTGTCCTACTAAATCTTTCCTATAAATTAAAATTATATGTGTATATAATTTTTACTTTGTTTTAGTACTGATTCTAAATAAAAATTACCTCATTTGGCTTTATTTGAGGTAATCATCGATGACAGCACCAAGGAACCTTCGATGTGCTCCTTAAATATCTTCAGTGTCATCAAATAAATGGGTCACATGATGACATTCTTTCAAGGTCCCAGATAAACTCATCCCTCTCAAAGGTTTGAAACATCTGTAAGCACTTTTTCTCCATCTAAAAGTTTTTGCTGCACTTTTAAAAGTGGTAAGAATAATAAGGTGACAATCGTTAATGATACTATCAAAACTATCAGGCACACATCTATCATAGTGGGCTTATTGCTTTTCATAAAACATGTAGGATGGTTCAAGAAATTTTACATATCAAAAACCACATATCATGGAATATGTGTTAAAAACAAGAGGACACTTGGGGACTGACCATTTAATTTTCTGAGGGATGCCTGGGATTTTTTGTTGAGAACAAAAATTCCAATCCAAAAATAGCTTGAAACAAATTCTCTTGCTCAGATTGTGGAAAAAAAAAACAAGTTCTATCCATCAGATTATTTGAAGCAAAAAAATTTCTTCTGATAAAAGAAAAAAAAATATCATGGTTGGAAAGAACCCTCTCCCCAGTTAAAGAGTTGTAACCACAAGCTTATTGTATCATGTGAAAATTGACTGTTTGATTGTGAAAAACATGTTTTCTGATATAACATGAATGTTTTAAAATGCTTTAGCTGTTAGCTTTTAGACAATTATTTTTTTAAATAATACACACTTTCCAACAATTATATTTAAAAAATAAACAAAATATTTAGTTTGTCTAGAGGATATTATTCCTTATTGTAATTATAAATTGTTTTTTTTTTTTTTTTACATTTTTTTAATTTTTATTTTGTTCAAACATCCAAATGTGATGTGCGAAAACAAATATCTCATTCTGAAAAGCAAATGATTTGAAATTTCCCAATTTAAAAAATTGTGATATAAAAAGAGCAGGTAAACGCGCGCAGCAAACACTTGGGTGAACATGACGGGGTTACCTCCCTCAGGAATAGTTTCAACTAGGTTCTGCAGATGCTTTAAATAAAGAAATATTCATTGAATAAAATACAGACCAAGCTTGTAGTAACATTGATGCAATTTTTAAGCACAAAACAGGCGCAGAATACAAATGCAAACATTGACAAGTTTTCGCAAGTTTTACCGGTAAAGGTGTCAGTAGAGCTCGCCTGAAGAAAGGTTTTATACTGTGTAATTTGATCTTTATTGTTAACTTACAAGGATTGTTGGTTCTGTTCGGTTGGACGCTGGACAGTCGGTAAGCAACCTCCCACAAACTGTATCATAGTGGGCCGAGATTCGTTTGCTTATGCTGTGTCTGTCGTCTGGGGAGTTTCATGATTATTGGTAGGGGCCGGGATTCCGCTTTCAGTTACCATTTTTTGTAAGATATGACTAAACTTTTGGGTTTCCACAAGGAGGCCCCAAAGCTTTAACGAGCCTATGTTATTTCAGAGAATCGCCGATTTCCGATAATGAAAGTGGAATGTTATAGTCTTAAAAGTGTTTAAGAAAATAGCTGGCAATTGCAGTTTCGGTAGTTTTCGGAACGTAATCGGCAATTGTTTGTTGTCTCCCATATGAAGTAAAGGACTGGGTCTTTTACGCTAGCCGCATCCCAGGTCTGAAATAAAATTAAAGTAACTATGCATAAATAATCAACATAAATGTGTTGAATTATCACAAGAGAAACCTTTTAGTAATATCTTTACAATATTACTTAAGCACATAATTGTGTTAGGACTTATAAATAATGTTCTAAACTTTATAATTTGTATGAAGGATAAAGGCAGAGTTTTCACATCAACCAAATGAGAGATCATCCCAATATACTTGGATGTAAAAACTGTCTGCTGTTAGGGATAACCAGTGATTTTTTAAAATTTTATCTACTGATAAAAAACTTTGCACCTTGCAAACGTTAACATGGTAGAATGCCAAAATTGAAGTATTTTGGGTAGTTTGACTTTCTGTTTGATTTTGGCAAGTTTTCAGTATTTTCATCTATGATGTTTTTCAAAACCACTTAAAATTTCTTGTTCCAAAATTCTGATCAGTGTTAAATTTCTTCCCCTAAAATCTGTTCCATGTGGATTTTTTCTCTTGTTTATCTTATGATCATTCCTTTCAGTTGTTTAACTTAAACAAATATTTTGAATCACAATCCCAAGATTTTTAAAACTTAAATCCCCCCCCCCCCCTCCCTTCATGGTACATATATACATATAACAAACAAACACTTTATTATGTCCTATTTGGCTTTATTACTCACACACAGCAAACATTAATTGCTGACTCTTTTCTTTAAAAAAGAATTTAATTTCAGTATTATCCATCAAAAAAGATCAATAATTTCAGTATTATCCATAAAAAAGAGTTTATTTTCAGTATTATCCAGAGATTAATTGCAGTATTATCTAGATATCATAAGAATGAAAAGCACATTTATTAGTTTCTTGGTAAATTCCTTGCATTGAATGCCTAGGTAACATATAAATGCTGGAAAAAATGATATCCATAATATAAACAAAATAGATAAAACACAATTATTTAATTGAACATGTGAAATAAGGAAACATTGATAAAACAAAAAGGTATCATTGGTCGCAATTACTGCATTATTTAAGTAATTTTTGAAACATTCTTCTATCTCTGGATTAAAATTAGTTAATAATAATATTTCTTAATTTTATTTACTGTTGATACTTAGATGCTGGTGATGTAGGCTTTAGACTGTATTACATTATGTGACATTTGCATTCTGATGGTACAGAATTGGGATTATTTTTCTTGCAAATTATAAGCATGTTCATACTGATACTTTATTTATTGTTATGAAATAATTATAGTTTTCAGATAAGTATCAATCAGCCAATTAAAATATCAGAATGAAATAATAGGCAAAATAAGTAGACAACTAAATCCTGATAGAAGAAAACAGAAAAATGTGTGGTTTACATGGGTGCCACCATATTGAAATAGGCACTTCTGATTTTGTCGCTGCATCACCCCACATACAAGATTCTACTAATTACTGCCATTTCCCTACAATCAATTCAGTTTTAATTAAATGATCTTAATTTATATACTACACTCATTAAATTTCATATGATTCATCAATATACCCTGCATATAACTAATTTTATAATTTTCGGAATATTTCACTGATGTGAAAAATTAATGAAAGCCTCAGAACCAAGAATGGATTAAAGGTATATTCAGAGTCATGTCTCTAGTTTCACCATTGGTAGTAATTTTTTCCACCCGATGACAAGTTTCGATACAAGAGAAGGTAGAAGAGTGTGGGTGTTTACGCATAAATGGTGCCTGGAAATATTTGCTACTAATACTAAGAGTAGTCTCCCCCTATTGGTTATTACTGCTGCTGTTGCCACTGGGAAGAATTCATTGAGATCGGAGACACAGCCACCCCACCCAACCCCTTCCTGCCTCATTATCTTAAAATATTAACTAATAATAATTACAACATCTTAAGCTGTGAGTTTGCAAGTTACCCAGGTTCATAACATACAATGAAATCAGTGTAGAGTAATGTTCCCATGAGTTGTACAGGTTACAGTTTGATGTGCGGCTATTCTTAAAAATATGTGTATTTCTGGTTTCAAGCTACAACAAAATAAGATATTTTCTTTACTCATTTTTCTGTGTATAAAAAAAATGAAATCTGAACTGGTCACAACATTCATAAATTCCTGAATTCTTATTATTTATGGTTGGAAATATTTTAGGATTCCCTCTACTGGTCATAGCCTAGAAGAGCTTATGGGATGGCCTGTTGTCCAACATCCAGTTGTTGGCACAAGTTTGTTAGCACTACTCTCCTAAACTGCTTGGAGGATTGCCTTGAAACTGTACACACATGTTCATCCCAAGGTCTAGTTGGTCCAAAATGAAAATTGTGCTGCTCAGACATTCAGTATGGCCACCCACAACAGTCCTCTTGAAAATGTTTTAATCCTGAATGGAAAGTCATATTGATATGGGGTTTTCACCAGAAGACTTCTTATGATGTCTAGTTGTTTTTCAGCCTCCTTCCTAATGGATAAATTCAGTAATGCTATATATATAGTAGTAAATAATGCATTACTGCTAGCAATTTTTTGGGGGTTATGGTGGGTTGGAACCAATTTAAATTATGTAATACTTACCTGGTACTATTGCAGTGATCTTCTCCCTCCCCACTCTGATGCCTCATAGTCTCATCTGATTTTGTTGTTGTTGTTGTTTTAATGGCACATTTAATACATTATTGGCTGTATCATGCCAAGGAAATGGGAGTTAAGTGCCTTTCCCAAGGACACACAGAGGCAGTATCAAACCTGAAACTCTTGGATTATGAGTCTGATGCTCTTCCATGGTTCCCCATATTCTTGGTTTAAGGCAAAAGAGGAAGATATTATGTATGTTGCTATGACTAAGGAATCAGACTGGGAACCTATTCTTTTCAATTTTGGGAGAAGGGAATACTTAGCTTGGACTGTAGATAATGGAGATCTAGTGGGAGTTGTGCTGGTTGATTTTAGGAAAGACTTTGAGTAAGTTGATAATATTTTACTAAAAAAATTAAAACTTTACAAGCTCAATAACAACTCGTTAAATTGGTTTAAGTCATATTTGAAAGGAAGAAAACAAAATGTTGATATAAACAGTGTCATGTCAGACGAAAAACTTGTGACTTGTGGAGTACCTCAAGGATCTATTTTAGAGCCTCTACTATTTATTATGTTTATAAATGATCTATATTTGCATACAGTAAATATTGAGACTGATATCTATGCTGATGATACCACCTTATATAATATTAGCTCATCTATAAATACTGTTGAAAAAGTTACATAATGCTCTTGTAAAACTCCAAATGGTGTAAACATAATGGAATGGTCATTAATTTAGACAAAACTAAAGTGATGCTGATAACTACTCATCAGAGACATAACAGAATAAAAGATAATATTCTTCACATAAATTGTAATGACGTGGAACTGAAAAATGTTATGCAAGATAAACTTTTAGGAGTTCAAGTTGATAACAATATGTTATGGTCAGAGCATATCAGTAATGTTATCAAAAATATGTCGAAGAATATCTGGTTACTATAAAAAATTAAAGAATTCCTAAACTTTAACCACAGGATAATGTTTTATAAAAGTTATATTCAACCTCATCTGGACTACTGCAATGTCATATGGGGTAATGATTCTAAATATAATTGGTTGAAAGTGGAAAGACTTCAAAAACGAGCCATCAGAATTATCTTTGACAACAAAATCGATAATGTCCATGAATGTATGAATGATTTGAAGATCATGACTATCTATGAAAGAATATGCTTAAGAAAAGCTAAATTTATGTTTTGAAGTTTCTAATGGTTCTATGCCCAACTAGATAAATGATGTGTTCAGTAAAAGGACAACTAATACCAATACAGATTCTAGTCTACTGATACTATGCTCAATGTCATCTAATAACTTTCTTCTTCCTAAGCCCAAAACTGAATTTGTATATGTATATATTATATAAAATGTCTTTGGGTGTTTACTTGTGTGTGTATGTGTGTGTGAATTAAAAAGTTTTCAATTATGCATGTTTGTGTACACAATGCTGTGTACTGAATCCATATTCCATTGTTCTTGTGTACATTAATCCATTATACTTTTTTGTATGTTTGTTTCCTAGCTGTATTTTATATATTTGCCTGTACATATGTAAATAATTGAGGGCTACAAGGGAGATTAGTCTTTGTACTAATTATATCACTCTAAAAAAATAAAGACTTTATTATTATTATTTATTGATATTATTATTATTACATGGAGTGTTCACTGAAAGACTTCTTGTGATGTCTAGTTGGTCCTAAATGAACACGGTGCCAATCTGACATCCAGTATAGACTTCATGGTAGCCATCTTGACAATTATTTCATTGCTATTCCTTCAGGGTGGAAAGTCATTGACATGGGGGTTTCACCAGGAGACTTCTTATGATGTCTAGTTGGTCCTAAATGAAAATGGTGCTGATCTGACTTCCATAGCAGCCATCTTGAAAATCTTGTTATTACTCCTCCACCTAAATGGAAAGTCATATCAACATGGGGTTTTCACTAGAAGACTTCTTATGGAATCTTGATGTTCCTGAATGAAAATAAAGCCAATCTGACATCAAGTACGGCCACCATGATGACCCATCTTGCACATCTTATTATTGCTACTCCTCCAGAGTTGATGGTCATATTAGCACTGAGTTATCACCATAATACTTCTAATAATATCAAGTTTTCCTGAAGGCAAATGGTGCCAGTCTTATATCAAATATGGTGGCCACAATTGCCATCTAGAAAATCTTGTTTTAATATCAGTAACAGCCTACCTGTTGTTATTGCAAAGCTGTACTTCTCCGAGGGGAGGTGGCAATACCCTGACCAAGTGACGAAAATTTGTCCTCCTAATTAGTGAGAACCAGAAAGTTCCAGAACACTGGACCGTATAGTGTGCGTGTTCTGACATGCACCGTAGGTTTCATTCTTTTCTTGGTTGTAATGTCGGATTGTTCATGTTGCTTCATGTGAAGAAGATAGCCAGCTGCCTCGTGGGTTCAACAAGCGATTTACTAAATTTTTCTTGTGCTATATTCTTCTAAGACGTAGGATTATACCCTGATCGAGTTTTTATCAACTTTGGAGTTTAGCTGTCATGACAGTGTTTAGACTTTTGTTATGTACACGTGGTGTTCGCCTTGACAATTATTTTGTCCTTTTTACCCTCCAGAGTATGTTAGTTATTCAATTGGTGTGTGTGTTTTCTAGTAAGGGTGGGTTATTTTTATGATAATTTTCCCTACCCTGTCATTATTACATTCTTGTAAGGTCAGTGAAGAGTGAGGCAATAACCAAGCACATCACATTATATTGCATGGAAGAATATAATATTGTATATATAGGCTTTCTAGTGGAAATTACGTGGTATCTGGGGTACACCACATTTATAAAAGTCATGTCTCAACTTTGACCTTACGGCTAAAACACGGTATTGGTGCTGATAAAGGAATTTTCATGTTATATGCATGAAATAGAAAAATTAAACAAGATATGAACCAATTTTAAAGATTGGTAAGCCTGGCATATACTTCTCTTACTTTCCTGAAAATTTCAAGAGGTTAGTGTAACCCATTGTTGAGATATGCATGGAAACAAGCTCTAAAAATGGCCATTTTTGAGCGTTATGTAGTCTCACTCGAAAAAAGCTTGAATATAAAATAGAGAATTCTCTAAATATCATACTGAAATTATGCATTTATTGGTCTGGTTTTATGCGGAATTCTATCCTGCAAATATTGCTTCTTGAATTAAAGAAATCGGTAAAATATTATGGATTTTATAAGCAAAATACCGTCAGTAGAAGTTTTGTTTCAACACTGAAATTCAAACACTAATCTGTTGTTATATGCCAACATTTTGTACAAAATAACATTCATTATAACTTTTATTGACATCTAGAACTCGACTTTATATTATAATAAGTAGTAAAACCATTTAAATCACATGGCTAGCCAAGATATTCGATTGAGAGCTTGTTCTTTGTCAAACTTTCCAGTTCTAAATTTTGTAGTGTCTGTAACCTTTACAAGTTTATATGGCAATAATTTTGTTGTTTCATTATGGAAAAGTATAAATCCTACAAAGGCTCATGTGTATCCATGTGATGTCCAAGTTGGCCAAAATTGGTGGTGCTGTATTGTACCATTAAAAAACAGCAACTCAATAAAAAAAGTTACAGACACTACACAAACAGGTATAAAAATGAAAGATAAAAGTATTGTTCTACTTGTCATTAAAAGATTGTTTTTCTCAATAGAAAGTTCCATCTTATGTGATGTAATGTTGCATCATCTATTTACCTCTGCAGCCAAGAGCAAAAAAGTGATGCAATAACTCTCTTGATTGAATATTGCATCATTCTTGCAGCACTGTCTGTTTGAGTAATTTACTACAAGACAATGTAACCTGAATTTCTTATCCTAGAAGAAGCTGCCTAATTACTTTTTCTGTTCTTTACCATGGTACATCCCTAAGACATGGGAAGACGACAAAAGCAAACCTCTGGGAACAACTCTGGTAAGTTTGTATTGAATGGTAAACCACACTCTTAAATTGTAGTGTCTGTAACCAATATCCCCTTTTTATACTGTCTATGACTTTATCCCTGTTTTTTTTTAAAAAAATGAAGCCAAATTATGTTTCCTATTACAGTATTGATGTGTAAGGCTAAATTTTGACATATTGTCTGTCTGCAATTTGTAATATTTTGGTATATTTATAGTTTCTTTCATCTAGATTTCTGATAACAGGCAACATTTTCAGTGATTTCTTACAATATGCAATTGAAACTGAGTATTTTTGCATTCCATATCATTAGACTAGTAAATTCAAACAGAAATATTATGAGAATTCAATGAGCTCAGACTTAGTATTGGATACATTGCTGATATTGTCAAATGGTTACAGACACTACTAGACATGTGAATTGACCCGACTGTTGTTTACATTATTAAGGAAAGTGTGCAATCATTGTAAATGCTAGAACATTGAATAATCATCAGGTTTTATGCTATTTCTTTTTCAATCAGATACTTTTCTTTAAGAATCTACAGGTTATTCCAGTTTGCTTATGTATGAAAGCATATTGCGTACTCATTACAAGTATGTTTTGTAAAGTCTAAATTTCATCCGTATACATAGAGGAACAAAAATGAGAATGAAGTTGTTTGCTTTTAGGAAGCAAAGATAAGCCAGAAGAAGATGAACAGAAGATTAAAGCTAGAAGGGAGAAGACGAGGCTAAAGGTACAAGCCTGGAGAAAAAAACAGAGGGAAAATAAGGCGAAACATGAGGAGCTAAAAAGGGTTGATAGAGAAAGAAGAAAAGATGCAAGACTACTAAAAAAAACAGCAATCACTTTCCGATTCAAATCTTCAACAAGAATTAAGAAGGAAAAAACGTGAAGAAATGAAAAGGTATCGCCAGAAAAAGAAAGAAAAAGCAGCCCTGGCAATATCGGTTAATAAGAGTGTTGATTTAAGAAGTCCGAAAACTGCTGAATTAAGTAGAAAGAAGAAAGAAGCTGTGAAAAGAACCCAAGCATGGAGAATGCGTATCAAACTGAATGAAAGTATACAGCAAGAGTGTATTCAGACTGATTGTGAAATAGGAAATACTGGGTCAGCCAGAGATTCACCAATGAATAAAGTGTTACCTAAAGCAACTCTGTACAGACAATTAAAAAAGGTAAAGGAAGTATTACCAAATACCCCAAAGAGAAAAGCAGTCATCATAAGTAAATTAATTGAATCTCCATCAACATCAAAGTTTCTAAATAGGAATATAATGATAATGACACCGGATTGCAGAAAAAAACTTGAATTGACAGATACTGTTATACAATCTGTGTCAGAGAGCATTTCAGAAGTGAAAACAAGGAAAGGGGGTGCAAAGAAACATGCATACAACATCATTTGTGACGCATTACTGAAGAAATATAAAAGACACAGACTAAAAAAGTATTTCAAAGTATCAGTGAAAGGGCAAAAACCTAGTTCTACATGGTGGGAGACGAAACAAAGAAAAAGAAGAAGGGATGCACTTAACTCTCCATTAAAGAAATCTGTGAAAGATTTTTTTCTAAGTCCAGAAATCAGTAGGGAAGTGCCTAATAAACGTGAAACTGTGAAAGTAAGAAAAGGTGGTCAAAAAGAAATACTTCAAAAACATGTGATGACTATGACATTAGAAGAAGCCTACAAAGACTACAAGTTAAGGAACCATAGTCACAAAATAGGATTAACTTCATTTTCTAAATTGAAACCAGTGAATGTTAAAAAGGTGTCTGAAACAAGCAGAAGATCATGCTTATGCCAAAAGTGCTGTAACGTGGCCCTAAAAAGTGAGGCACTAACAAATGTAAAACAAGCAGTGAAAGAAAATGGAGATTTGGATGAAATTTCAGTAGATAAGAAAAGCTTAAGTGATGCTACTTTTTGTAAATACGACACCAATCCAGCTATTAAATGTTTAAGAAGAGAATGCAAACAATGCGGTGTGAAATGTTTGCAGAGTTACCTTAAACCATTTGTTGAAAAGTATAGTGACAGGCAGATATCATGGCATCAATGGGAAAGTATAGAAATAGCAAAAGATGATAAAGTAAAGCGTTGCGTCTCCTGTGTGCCTAAAGAAACAGACATAAAAACATTAATTACATGCTTAGAAACTGACATGCAAGAGTATCCAGAGCACGTTTTCAGGGCCAAATGGCAACAGCAACAGATGGGAATTTGTGTTGATAGAATTGGTGAGGGTTCTATTGCTATGGTCATGGACTTTAGTGAGAACTATGGGTGTGTTTTTCAAAGTGAAGTACAATCTGGATTCTTCGACAGGAACCAAGTTACAATACATCCAATCATGTGTTACTATACAGAAAAACAGGGAGAAAAAGAATTCAAGATAAAGCATGCCATTATTGGCATCAGTGAAGAAACCAAACATGATGCAGACTTAGCTATCACTTTTGAGAACAAAGCTATAGAAATTCTGAAGAAGAAAGGTGTGAAAGTAGAGGAGATCCATGAGTGGACAGATGGCTGTGCTGCCCAGTATAAGGGGAAGAAAGCCTTTGTTGACATAAGTCTGAGGAAAAAGCCATCTGTAACACGAAATTATTTCGAAACATCACATGGAAAGAGTGTTTGCGATGGTCTCGGTGCGACAGTCAAGAATGCTTGCTACAGAGCTGTAATCAGCAATAGAAAGGTGATAGGTTGTGCAGAAGATGTATATCATTTCTGTACAGAGAAACTGAAAATGGAAAATACAGATAATGAAGCTAAAACAGTTTCGAGAAGGGAGTTCATCCTTGTTAAAGATGTTGAGAGAAATAGAGAAGAAACTGATGTGCAAACACTGCAAGGTACAAGAAAATTACATGCTGTAAAGTCAGGAAGCAATGATTATGAACTGAGCATAAGAAATCTGAGCTGTTATTGTGAGCAATGCATGAAGGTTGACGGGAGATGCAACTTCAGCGAAAATGTTAATGCCTGGGAAATGAGAAAGTTAGTACTCAATAAAGATAATTTAAGTCAGAAAGGAAAACAACTTAAAGACAAGAATCCATCAACAATAGAAAATAATGACAAAAAAAGAAAACAAGGAAGTAACCAGAAAGATCATAACTCAGCAACAAGCGAAAAGCCTAATAAGAAACGGAAGTCAACAGAAAGACAAAACATTGTGACAAAGAAGATCAAAGTTGACAAAAAAGCACCAACCAACACAGAGAAACCAATAGAGAAATACCACCCTGGAGAATTTGTTGCTGTAGGACTTAAGCCAAAGAAGAGACCTCTAGATGTATACTTAGCAGAAGTAATAGACATTCTTCATAATGAAGTTAGACTTAAATACATGAGAAAGTCTGGCAACATGTATGTTTGGCCTGAAAAAGATGATTATTCACAAGAGGCTCTAGATGCTATCTTGTACAGGGTAAAAGCTCCACAAATAGTCAATGAAAGGGGTCATTTCAAGTTTAATGCAGCTGAATTGTCTAAGCTCAATTCAAATCTGGAAAAAAATCATAAGCACTTCTATTTGAAATGACAATATAAAGTCAAGGTTTAATGTGTAGTGTCTGTAACCTTAAGATCAATCACATATGGGTCTGTGTTTGAGTCAGCACCTTGGGTTGAACAATACTTTAGTGACTATGATTTATTGAACATTCATTATACTTCAATATTTTACTCTTACAAACACTATTTAGTATTAAACTTTCAAGTGCTATTTACCAGTTCATAATTTTAACACAAGTATTGGACATATACCTGTTACAATGTGGTTTTATCATTTTATTAACTAATCAACATTCATTTAATGAATAATTCTAGTCAATGTGTTCATGTTGAATTATTTTTGAAGTGAATTTTATGGAGATATGTATGGTTCTGCAGCTGTATTGAAATGCTATAGTTTTGTAGTGTCTGTAACCAATTTTATGGACAATGTACTTATGACTCTTATGGAAGTTTGCAATACTTTTGGCCAGTATTAATGATTTTGTTTGTTTAAATATTCTTCTTGGTGTTAGATAAATGCCTAAATAAGATTATTCTATGTCTTTTATGTTTGTTATGCAAAAGTTTCATGGTTAGGTTTTTTTTCTTAGTGATACCTTTGTCATAGATGTTTTGATTTTGTTATTAAGTTGTTTACCACTTCCAGTTATGTTGTTTACTTTAAATGTTGATATCCTGTTACTGATGTTACTGTGAAAAAAAATAAAGTTTTAAAGTTTTCATGCTGTTTTTCTTGCATGTTATACACCAAGTGTAGTGTCTGTAACTGTTGTTATACCAATGAATTGAAATAATGGTTAAACAAAATCGCATGCATGTTCAAGCTAAATCTAACTTGATCTGACTAGGGGACACCCTAGGGTATATAATGAGCTTCATTGAAATGTTCTATCAAACATTTCAATTTTTTAAGTGAGTGAGACTACTCTCAGCACCAATACCGTGTTTTAGCCGTTACCTTTTTAAAAAAAGTGTTGTTGTAAGAGTAAAAGTTATAAATTTACATATATAATGTTTTAACAACATTTTATTTACTGAAAAATATTTTCTTTTTAGTGTGATATTATAAATGGCTAAGAATTAAATTCCGTTATGTGATAAAATCATGATTTTGCTGTATATACTTTTTGTTTTCCTTTCTATCCTTTTGAAAGTAAGGGACTCCAGAGTTTATGCCAGGGACTCTTAGAAATAAGCTTTGGACTCCTGAGTTCCATAAGTGAAGAGTCCAGGACTCCTCATCCTGAAATTCTGTTGAGAGCCCTGAACTTTCCATCCACATATTAGATTACTCAGAGACAAGCAGAATTAATACAAGTAATGGCAAACACAGGTTGTGGAGTAGACCACAAGGTGTTTCTCTGGATTATGCAGGTCTTTTGTGAGATCTGAACTTTACTATAGCTGGATTGATCAGAAGGTAAATCTTATTTGCAGATACATAATCCAATACACAATCTGGGACTTAGACTTTGTGAGCATTTAGAACTTACCCTTCAGAAAGTCACTTTATTTCAGACGAATGAAATTGGATCTTCAGTATACTACCAAACTATCTTTAAATCCATCTAATCCCACATTTGATGTAGTTTTTAGACCCAGATACCAAACCTTGTATGCTCAGAAACCAAATTTCTGTCCACCTTTTGGCATACAAATTCATCCTCACTTAAAAGCAGCAAAAAATAGCATTGTAAATACTGCAGAGTTCAATGTTCCCAAATCACAACTTTGGTTATCAGACCTCCACTGCCCCTCCAATCATTTGATCTTTGGCAATTCAAAATGTCTTCAAGAAATCCTCTCACTTTTCAGACAAAATTCAGTGAAATCAGAACCTCCTATCAAAGGTACATATGTCCCTGTATATAGATGGTTGAAACATGGAAACAAGTTTGAGCTGCTGTTTGCAACACCCCATGACACCATCTTGAGCCAATTACTAGATAAAGCCTCTATGTTTACTACAGAAATTACGACCATACTGATATCTTTGAACTACATTCAAATTGAAAACTTACCAAATTTAAAAAAAAAGAGAATGATTTTTTAGGATCCCATTTCCACACTGAAATCCTTGCAAAACCTTAATTTTGACAACCCATTAATATCAAAAATCTTACAGGAACATGATTTGCTCGTACAATCGGGAAAAAATATTCTGTACTGTTGGCTGTCTAGTTACATTGGTATTAAGAGTAATGAAAGGGTAGATGAAGCAGCCAAAGCTGCTCTGCAGTCACCTATTTCTGAATGGAAGATTCCATATACTGACTTAAAATATTATATAAATTGGCACTTTTCATATACTTGGCAAAATATGTGGAATGAAAACTCCATAAACAAGCTTTGTAGCATCAAATCCATCATTAGTGAGTGGCATCCCTGATACAGAACAAATTGCAGAGATGAGGCTTTCTCAGCACCAACTTTATTAGAAGAAATATTCCACACTGGGTAGTGTACATCTCCCAATATGGTACACTAATGATAAGAAAGGTATTATTTTTATCTTTGCTTCTAGGGACATTTGGTTGAAATTAAAAAGTCAAATTTTAAAAAGTTTCATTTACAGCACCAATTTTCACATGATAACCACTCTTGCATATTTTTTCATAAACTGGATTTGCTGCAAAAATGTCAGATTTGCGGATTGTTTACCTCAGTCTTGATGTGTTTTGCTCTCCAAAGATATTTTAAATCTTGGAACAAGTTTCAATGCTGTTGTTACATAACATATATTGTAAAAACTATAATTAGGTGTAGCTCCAAAGTTGGTGTCTTTCCGTTTGAAGTTGTTAAAATTTCCATTAATACAGATGCTCCCAAACTTGACATTTTTTTAGCTAAGTAAAAAATTTTTTTAAACATGTACCAAGTGATCTGTTTAAAATCTCTAGTAGTAGTAGTTGTTTGTTTTAATGGCATGTCAGCACAATAATGACTATATGGTATGGTGCTGGTTAAAAGTAAAGTTCGAAAAATGTAAATATTCTAGGAAATTAGCCTTCACAAAAAAATATAACATAAACATTTAGTAGTAAATGATAAAAGGTAAATATGATGAAATTTGGTGAAAGGTATATAAAATAGAAGATAAAGGAACAACATGTAAAATCCTAAAAACACATGGTCATAATTTGTTATATCAACTGCATTCCCTCAAAAAGTCTAAGATTTTATCTGGTGGTACATCATCATACAGTCACTTCTGCTTATGAGGACTGTTTGTATACTTTTTTTTTTCTTCTTTCTTTTCTTGAAGTATGGCCGAATTTTATATTAAAATGTGGCATCATAAGAAAAAAGCTGAAGTTGTCAAGAATTGTGTGTACCATGCATTACACAATGCATCGGGCTGATTTATTGATAATACTAACAACAAAAATTATTTGAACTATATTATTCACCTTTGGAAAAGGATGTTCAATAACAGAACATTCAATGAGTAACAGTAGTGTTTGAAGAAATATCAGATTTGTAAGCCACCAAACAGTTTCTTATCATTGTGAATGCTACAAGAAGTATATACCAAGTTATGCACTGGTCACGAACAAAGAAAATGGGGTAAATGAGAACGATAATATTTCATTTTGAGATTTACAAAATATGTAGTGAGTTCATGTTTATTTTATGGCATATTTAAAAGTGCTGAAATATGAATATGAAAGTGATTTGTTTGATACCTTATATGAATATGAAAGTGATTTGTTTGATACCTTATATGAATATGACATTGATTTGTTTGATACCTTATATGAATATGAAAGTGATTTGTTTGATACCTTATATGAATATGACATTGATTTGTTTGATACCTTATATGAATATGAAAGTGATGTTTGATACCTTATATGAATATGAAAGTGATTTGTTTGATACCTTATATGAATATGAAAGTGATATGTTTGATACTTTATATGAATATGAAAGTGATTTGTTTGATACCTTATATGAATATGAAAGTGATTTGTTTGATACCTTATATGAATATGAAAGTGATATGTTTGATACCTTATATGAATATGAAAGTGATATGTTTGATACCTTATATGAATATGAAAGTGATTTGTTTGATACCTTATATGAATATGAAAGTGATTTGTTTGATACCTTATATGAATATGAAAGTGATTTGTTTGATACCTTATATGAATATGAAAGTGATTTGTTTGATACCTTATTTGGTACCAGGCAAAATGGCATCAAATTCGCTTCTTAGTCTTAGACATCATTTAGACTGACCAGAAGTCTGGCAATATATGCTTTCTGTCAGGGTGCTTTGTACATGGAAAGTTAACACCTTGGAGTAATGATAGTAACCATCCATGACACTTCAATAAAGAACAGATAGATCTTAATTTGCCTTCAAATAAAGTTGTGATAATCCTTTGCCAGATTTATTCACTAACTAGTGGAATAGGTATTGTAGTGATGGTGTGGTGACAGGAAACTTCAATGTCCTTGCTTAGAGTTCATTGAACATAAGAGGTAAGCTGATGAAAAAATGAAAACAACAAAAACTCACGGTCAGTAACTCATTTTTCATACTATTAAATGCGAAGTAATGTATGTACATGTAGTTCTGTTGTTATAATTTTAGCACCTCAAAAATAGTACTCGTAGATCTCAGAAAGCTGAATCCTCTAAAGTTGGCATCTCCCAAAATTGACACCATATCAAATTTACTCAATACCAGCACTCCCAAATTTGAATAGGGACAAAAACAGCGATGAATTTCACTGGTAGGTAACGCCATGTAGCATCTAAAAATAAATGTTATGACAAAAAAAGAGAAACGTGAAAATATATGCTTGCTTCTGGATGTAAGGAATCTAAATTTGCACATGAGCAAAATATGGGATTCTTCCGCTTTTAATTTATGGATTTTGTCAATATTTTGTCCCAGCAGTGCTCACTCAGATCTCAGGAAAGTGGTTGCATATTGCATAATTTCATATATGATGTCAGTATGACATAGCATTTAAATACCTTGCATCATTCAGAATCATCTCGTGGTGCAATTAAGTGAGAATGACTGACATGGTATGCATAACTGAATTCATCTTGTTCCAAGAGAATGTGGCTGGGAATGAGTGATTGGTGAAATTAAAGGTACAAATCATAGTTTTTAAAAACTCTCGATTACCTGTTCAGTTAAATGTGTGGACTAGTATCTTAAACAAATTATCAGGACTGTTTTGTTCACAATTAAAATTGATGAACTTCTCCCCCAATTGAATTGAATAAATTTTGGATATATTGATTCATATGTAAAGACTGTTGACTTTGATATGATCCCTATTCTGTACCTTGTTCTTCATCAACATGCCATATTTCACTTTATCTTTTGAAGAGTAGCTAAATGACAGTGAATAGATTTATGGCTCTGTAGTGAACAATGTGACTATTCAGAATTTTGACATGATTACCTTGTGAGTGAGAGTTTGTATTTCAGGTGATTTAGCTGGTTTGAAGTTGTTCCCTTGTAAACTAATTCAGTGTTGCATAGTTTAGCATTTTACAAAACTAATTAATATTTAAATACCAATTTTCTATTAATACATTTGCAAAAAAAATGTTTAGATGTTCAGTTATTGTTTCCATATAAGTATTGTTTTTCTAATTTTTATTTATGGTCAAATTGCTTGTACAGTATTGACTCCAGAAAAGGTATTCATGTATCAGTAGAAAAGGGCTTCAACTGAAATCATCTAAATTTGCAATATCTAACTTACGTTCGAAGATGCTTCAGAGAGAAAAGGCAAATTGTAACTATGCTTTTAAGGAGACTTGAACATCATGTAAAGATACTGTTACTGCAGTAGATCCTATCTTGAAAGACCTTCTGCCAAAATATTCTGGTCTCTCAAGACAGGTGGTCTTGCATTACAGGTAATAACACTATAATCAGTCAATCTGTGCTTTAAGAACCTGGTCTCAGGACTGGTGGTCTCTCGTCAGCAGTCTTTCAAGACAGGTTTTACTGTATACCGTACCGGTAATAACAAAATAGGCAAGTTTTTGCAAAATTCAGATATAGACCAGAGCTCTAGATAAGAATTTAATTAATTGGGTACCTTACTTTCTGGTTTGGAACTAACTTCAGTTTTTGAAATTTTGATGGGGTATTTTGAGAACACAACAAAATGCAGGATTCAAGATTTAACACTGACTCAGACTGAGTCTTAAGACATTAATCATGCATTTTAGAATGCATCAAATGGTTTGGTAACTTAGACTAATTCAGGGTATGTTTGATCACATGGCTCTGTTTGAGTTAGTGTTCTCAAAGTGACCAAGTACTATCATTTCAGTATGCAAGGAACATCCAGAATGTGTCTTGATGTAAATTTATTGAATCAAATGAGCCATCAAAAAACATGAACTGAACTTATAGCAAGAACAATAAACAGACAACTTTGGACTAAATGTTTAAAATTAAATTGTTTTGTGTAGTATGAATGCATTACAAAATTTCATTATTCATTCATAGTTTGTTTGCATAAAATAGGCAAATATGCTGCTTATCTTCAACTCTGATAATGCTGTTTTGTTTTCTTTGTGTTTGTATTTCAGGCATTAATCATAGTTTGAGTTTCAAATATTTTTTTAGAGACTATGAACTCTTTATATTTTAAACCATGTCAACCATTAAAAAGACTGCATAAAGACTTTTTTTGAACTACAGCAAAATTAAGTAAAATTATGAATACAAATAGAACTGAAATGTGATTCATTTACATGTAAACCAAATTCCAATATCCTCTAATGCACAAAAAATGAGCTGTTGTGACTGGAAACAATAATTATCATTATTAATGGAAATTTTTCAAAAAAGATATTCTGAACATTTATATTTATAAAACAATTTTTTTAATTTTTATAGCAAGATTTCTCATGAAACAGATTGTTGCTCTTTACACACTTTACAAATTTTTTTATTTTTTTTACAAAGTAAAGTTTCTTTTTATTAGTAAAAATATTTCAAATAATATAACCTTTTTCATACAAAAAACTCATTAAAATTAAGTGGCATTTATGGTGTTATTTATTTGGAGCTTAGTGGGTACACTGTTTATCGAAATAAGGCTTTAATCTGGACCATGGTATTGGATTTAGAATTATTATTGCAACAAGTATGTTACCAAGTTACAATGGTGTATCAGACACATGCCCAACATAAGAGCATATATATACTACTGTACAACATGCTCTTACCCTGTCATGCCTATTACCACAGCATTTGAGCATATCCGAAAACCGTTCAAGTCATGCAAACAAACTGATACAGAGGCTATCTTTCCTTGCATCAAAAACACATTCGATTTCATCCAGTTATGAAATTTTCCATTCAAGTGTTATTTTGGATAATGTTGGTAGACTTCCTTTTGAGTATGTTTTCTAAGTAGTCATGCAGTAACAAGATCGACCAACCTATATATATCTATCATAATTGAGATGATTAATTTTCCATAGTCTTCATGATGACTTTAATGTCATTGATACTTGCTTTGAAGTAATTCATATTCAACAAATCCATTTATAATTATCATATAAATACTGAAACTCATTTGACAAATATGTAACATGTCCATTAACATTGATTTCTATGAGTAGAATCATTGTGTAACTACCATATATACTTGCATACAAGTCAGATCCAACTGCATAGACTCAGATCTGCTGTCGCATAATATGTTGGCAGATCTTGGTCTATGCAGTTTTGTTAGGGGTAATAAGTGGAACAAACAGCATTGACCCTGATCTGCCGGTACATTATGCACTGGCAGATCATGGTCTACGCTGTTAACAGTTGGACCTGACTTAGAAGAGAGTATATATGGTATTGAAATCATTAAAGACTATTTTCTGCTGCGATAGAAAACTTTCGAACCAGTATATAAACTGGAAACTTTTGACATGAATTTTTTCAAATCGGCTTAATATTTCAAAGAGGTTTTCATATCACATGTTTAATTTAGCAGAGTTCTCTGGTTTCATGGTTCATACAACCTTGAAAAATACTTGAATTTGAGGGGTTGCCTTGTACACTCCTCGAATTTTGAAAATGTTGGCTTTATCCTTGAAAAGTCTCTTTGAATTTATTTGAGGGAATACATAGTGTAAAAACAATAAAATATGTCACATTTTAAATTGAGATTTTTTACAATTTGCATATTTTCCAAAAATAATTAATAATAAATAAAATGGGATCAAATTTGGGTGGATCAAATGCCACAAGACAAGGATAGTTACCAGATGGAGTAGCTTGCCTTTGGTGTAGTGGCACGCTAATTAGTAATGTGTGTTGTTTGTTTTTTTCCTACTTTTGCATTGATAAACAAAGTAACATATGGAGAATGTTGAGTTATGTAATAAAAAATACTACTTTAAACCTTTTGAAACTCCTTGAAAAATAGCTCTCGGGGGTTGTATAAACCATGTAAAAACTATGGCAAAAGGTAATCGTAAAAAGTGTATTTAAAAAGAAAAGTCAATTATCTTATTCTCACAGAAAGTAATGTCAAGAATGACATGTTGAAACAAATACTGTATATACTTATGTATAAGCCGGGTCCAAATGCAAACAACATAGACACTGATCTGCCGTCACATAATGCGCTGGCAGATCAGGGTCTGTGTTGTTTGTTCTACTGATTAGACCTTACAAGCTGCATAGACCCAGATCTGCCAGTACATTATGCGATGGCAGATCTGGGTCTATGCAGTTTGCAGTTGGTATGGGTTTATACGCGAGTATCGACGGTATTATAAAAGTAAGCAAAATTTAGAATGAACTTGTAGGGCACAAATACCATATATACTCACTGATAAGTTGGCTCCAACCACAAACTGGATAGACCCAGATCTGCCATCACATAATGCGCCAGCAGATCTGGGTCTATGCAGTTTTTTAGGAGTAATCCGTAGAACAAACAACATAGACCCTGATCTACTGGCACATTATGTGATTGCAGATCAGGGTCTGTGTTGTTTGCAGTTGGACCCACTTTTGGGCGAGTATATATGGTATCCACAACTGGCAGAAAGAATGGTATCCATACATTTATCCTTAATATTAATAGCCCTGTGGTTAGAGAAGAGTAACCAATCCTTCAAAAAGTTGTCCATACACCTCAGGAATTAATTTGTAGAGGGATAAACCTCCAGTTAATGACTGCTAATTTATTAGAGAGTGATAAATTCAGATAATCGAGGATTTAAGGTCTCCTTTGACTGAGACCTTACCAGCAGAGAAGCAAAGTTTACAATCCTGACACTAGTACCAATCTTTTTAAATTGGATAAAATTAGCAAGTTTTGATTGTACTAGTGCTGAAATGATATGGTATTATGTATCAGTAATATTGATAGTTTTATGGCTATACAATATAGGCTACCAGTACTGCAAAAAACGTTCAAGACAAACCTCTTCAGATGCCCTCAAATTACTTTATTAAATCCATAATTTGTTATACATAATTTTTTTCTTTGGTATGCAAAGTCACTTCATACTAAGCATAAATTTGTTGTATCCTTGTTCATACTAACCCAGTTTTAGTGTATCATATTAATAATACTAATAATAATAATCATAATGACTTTATTTAAAGATGGTAACATAATTAGCTGAAGTACTAATCTACCATGAGGCCTGCATATAAAGGAACATATTTATATACAAACAGACACACACATATACACACAAATATGCATACATATACACAGCAGCATGGATATACAACAATATATTCACTTTCTTTCCTCCCCCCCCCCCCCGTTGAGATAAGTATTTTACTTTTACCAGTATTTACTACCATGCCATTCCTTGTGCACCAGTTTGTTTAGGGCAGCCTGTACAGAAGTTTGTTTAGGGCAGCCTGTACAGAAATGTCCAAATCGTGCTTTGTGTTTTGGATGTCTGATAATTGTTGTGTTGTCTGCATAGAGATCTGTAGATGAAATTGAGTCCCCCAATAAAAGTGGTAGGTCATTAATAAATAATATAAATAGTAATGGACCTAGAATTGAACCTCGAGGGACTCCATATCTAATTGTTCCAGGTTTAGACCGAACGTCATTTATATAAACATGTTATGTTCTCTCAATTTAGTACATGTATGAAGTAAACCATTAAGTTGTGCTGTCATCACATTGGTAGATTATCAGTTTGCTCAAAAGGATTTCATGATCCACCATGTCAAAAGCTTTCCTGAAATCTATGAGTACAGGTCCTATTATTCTACCTTGGTCAAGTGCTTGAAGCTATTTATCAATTAGGGAGATCAAGGCAGTTTCACATGAATGATTCTTTCTAAAGCCTGATTGGTTAGGGTATAACCATGAGTGTTTGGTTAAATATGACATGAACGAGTCATGGACATGTTTTTCAATCAATTTTGACAAGTTTGGTAATATCGAAATTTGTCCGTAGTTATCTGCATCTTCCTTGGAACCAGATTTGTGAATAGGCATGACTTTTGCAGTTTTCCACTTTTGGGGGACAGATGAGGTTGCAATGCTTCAATTGATTATGAATCTTATGCTTTCTGATATAGCTGAGGCAGATGTTTTTATAAGTTGTACATCAATCTGATCAAGCCCTGTAGCTTTCTTAGCATCAAGTTCAGTGAGACATTTTTGAACAAAGTTCTTGGATACTGCTGGGATAGAGAAACATACATGTACCTCCCTAGGGACTTTGCTAGTGCATAACTTTTTAAATTCATCAAAGTTGTTTTCTATCACTAGTACCTTTAATTTTGTGGTATTTAATTTGATGAAAAAAAATCATTGAAAATATCTGTAATATCAGTGTCATCAGTGACATTGGTGTCATTTACCAGGAATGAGTGAATTTTATTTTATTGGTCTGATTTTTGTGTGTTCCCCCAATCAGTTAAATTGAACACTTTCCAAATAGAATTTGAGTTGTTCTTTTTGTTTTCAAGCATTGATTTATAATAAGTTTTTTATTATAGCTTTTTTAATCATACTTGATCTTTTATTTCTCCATATTTTATATTGTGCATGGTTTTCCATAGCCTTGAATAAGTCTCATGTTTTCATGGTACCTAAGATTTCAGTTGTATGCCAGTTAGGTTGGATTTCATACTTTACCCAGTGTACTTTCAGTGGTGCATGTTTAGGGACTACCAGTACATCCATAAATAAGTAACCACTAATGCTTCATCTATATTAGGGGCCCCAGGTGGCCAATGTGTTCTTAGGCGCTTGCCTTTACTGATCACTGACAAGTCACCTCTGTCCGTGTGGGTTTGATTCTTGGGCTCGCCCAACATGGGTATGTGAGAAAGCTTGCTAGTAACATCCTGTGGGTCAGTGGTTCATCCAAGGGTTTTACTGGGTTCTTCGTCCACCAGATATACTGGCCGCCATATATAGCCTATCATGTGCTGAAAAATGGCGTTAAACCCACAACAACTCCTCTATATCATCAGAATTTTAGATTATATTTCACGAAACTTTATTTAGGTCATCAAGAAATTGTTCTTCATTAAAGTTTTTGAATGATCTATAAGTGATAGTTTTGTGTGTGTTGTTCCTATTTGTCTTGCATTTTACCTTTCTTCTGAGAAAAGTAGAGTAATGGTCACTAAGACCAATATTCCATGCTTTATTATTTGCCACATTATCTGGTAGGTTGGTATAAATGTGGTCAATTAAAGTACTATATATTTATGTTACCCTTGTGGGTTCATTTACAAGCTGGAGAAGGCCTAATGATTCAGTAAATTCCACCCAGTTGTTCCTTATCTGACTATTGAGTAAGTCCTTATTTACATCACCTAGTATATACGTTTCTTTCTCCTGTGCAAGAACATTTTCTATTGGTTTCAAAAAGTTATCATTCCAAATTGCTCTGGAGGAAGGTGGCCTTTAAATGAAACCAACTAGGAATGATTTTGCATTATTTTGAGAAAATTTTCACCCAAATACATGTACTCTCAATTTCTAGTGACTCCAAGTAAGTTCGCCTTTCTACATTTACATCTTCTCTAATGCATACAACATGACACCCCTACCCCCACCCCCTTGCTGTCTCTCTGTCCCTGCATAATGGTTTATTGAAGCCTTGACAATGAAATAGATTATCATTGTGGTTATTATTTAATTTGGTTTCAGTGAGTCCAAAAACATGTATATTATTTTCCTTGGAAGACAACATTAACTTAATCTGGTTCATTTTTCCCACTACACCATGTACATTTAAGTGACCTATCTTAAAACCCTTTTTATTTAGTTTCATATCAGGTAAATGTGTGTCATCATGCAAAGGGGCACTCAATGAGATTGTTTCCATATTATATTTATCATCATGCAAAGGGGCACTCAGTGAGATTGTGTCCATATTATATTTATCATCATGCAAAGGGGCACTCAATGAGATTGTTTCCATACTACATTTATCATCATGCAAAGGGGCACTCAGTGAGATTGTTTCCATACTACATTTATCATCATGCAAAGGGGCACTCAATGAGATTGTTTCCATACTTCATTTATCATCATGCAAAGGGGCACTCAGTGAGATTGTTTCCATACTACATTTATCATCATGCAAAGGGGCACTCAGTGAGATTGTTTCCATACTTCATTATCATCATGCGAAGGGGCACTCAGTGAGATTGTTTCCATACTACATTCATCATCATGCAAAGGGGCACTCAGTGAGATTGTTTCCATACTTCATTTATCATCATGCAAAGGGGCACTCAGTGAGATTGTTTCCATACTTCATTTATCATCATGCAAAGGGGCACTCAGTGAGATTGTTTCCATACTACATTTATCATCATGCAAAGGGGCACTCAGTGAGATTGTTTCCATACTTCATTATCATCATGCAAAGGGGCACTCAGTGAGATTGTTTCCATACTACATTTATCATCATGCAAAGGGGCACTCAGTGAGATTGTTTCCATACTTCATTTATCATCATGCAAAGGGGCACTCAGTGAGATTGTTTCCATACTACATTTATCATCACGCAAAGGGGCACTCAGTGAGATTGTTTCCACACTTCATTTATCATCATGCAAAGGGGCACTCAGTGAGATTGTTTCCATACTACATTTATCATCATGCAAAGGGACACTCAGTGAGATTGTTTCCATACTACATTTATCATCATGTAAAGGGGCACTCAGTGAGATTGTTTCCATACAACATTTTTCATCATGCAAAGGGGCACTCAGTGAGATTGTTTCCATACTACATTTATCATCATGCAAAGGGGCACTCAGTGAGATTGTTTCCATACTACATTTGTCATCATGCAAAGGGGCACTCAGTGAGATTGTTTCCATACTTCATTATCATCATGCAAAGGGGCACTCAGTGAGATTGTTTCCATACTACATTTATCATCATGCAAAGGGGCACTCAGTGAGATTGTTTCCATACAACATTTTTCATTATGCAAAGGGGCACTCAGTGAGATTGTTTCCATACTACATTTATCATCATGCAAAGGGGCACTCAGTGAGATTGTTTCCATACTACATTTATCATCATGCAAAGGGGCACTCAGTGAGATTGTTTCCATACTTCATTATCATCATGCAAAGGGGCACTCAGTGAGGTTGTTTCCATACTACATTTATCATCATGCAAAGGGGCACTCAGTGAGATTGTTTCCATACTATATTTATCATCATGCAAAGGGGCACTCAGTGAGATTGTTTCCATACTTCATTATCATCATGCAAAGGGGCACTCAGTGAGATTGTTTCCATACTTCATTTATCATCATGCAAAGGGGAACTCAGTGAGATTGTTTCCATATTATATTTATCATCATGCAAAGGGACACTCAGTGAGATTGTTTCCATACTTCATTTATCATCATGCAAAGGGGCACTCAGTGAGATTGTTTCCATACTACATTTATCATCATTACATTCAGTTTCCATATTTAAATGTTCATATATATTAGAGTCTGCTGAGTCACATATAGAACCTGAATATCCTTGAACTTTTGCATTTACAGTATTGTCCATTGAAAAATAGAGTCAGTAGTCTCACTAGGTACACTTGGATTTAGAGTATTTGTTATAAATGAAGCATCAGCATTCTCCTCTTTGCCAGCTTCCTAATATGTATAATACACTAATTCACAGAGTTTCTGTTTGTGTTCAAAGTGTTGGCAACTGTAGCACTCAGTTTGTTTTCCATGATGGTATACCTGTGTCACATGACCAGTCTCACCACAGTAATGACATTATTCTTCATTATTGTCACCCCCGTATCATGATACAACATTAGAATATGGATCTATGTATTAAAATCAGAATCCATAGCAAGATAACAAAATGTCTGGCAACTTATGCAGACATACAGACAGATTAAATGGCTGAATTCACAGACTGCATCTGGTTTAAAAAAGAGAATGCATATATATTAAGCTGTTTGGAAACTAATTACAAACTGTAAATTTTATTGAGAAGATCAAGCCAGTAATAAATAAGTTTTACTAATGAAAATTAGCTCAATATATGTATATGATATGCATTGTACTGACCCTTCTGTATCATGATACATATTGTTTCAGTTAAAATAGTAGTAGCATTTCTTATTATGCCCCCATTCGTCAGTCCGTACTTGCATAAGTCCATGCATCCATATGTACACCTTTATGTCGATGATGACCTCATTAGATTTTCAGGCCATTATACCAATTTTTTATTCTTTTTTTACACATTTTGGAAGTTGCTGAACTTACATGATTTAGCAAAAACCACCTGAGGAAGACTAATAAAATTGTATAGGCATATTTGTATTCATACGCAGATGACCGAGGCATATTTGTATTCATATGCAGATGACCGAGGCATATTTGTATTCATATGCAGATGACTGTATTTCATTTTCATGCAATTACAGCAGTTTTTCCACTTTTTAGAATTGTACTTTATTTTTTTATTTTTTTTTACACAAACCTTGTTAGCACCATTAAGAAAAAACCACAGGAGATAGAAAAATGAAATTTGGTTGGCATATTTTTATTCATATGTAGATAACTGATTAGATTTTCAGGCCATTACAGCAATTTTTAAAATTTATTTACACATTTTTGAACTTTTCGGACATCAACTCTTTTTGACAAAAACATTATTAGCGCAATTAAGCAAAAACCACTGGAGTTAGACATATGAAATTGGCCTGCATGTTTGTATACTTATTTGGATGATGTCATTTGCTCTTCATGCAGCTAAAGCATTATTTCAAATTTGTCTAAATTTCAGAATTTTTTAAACTTATTGGGGCATACCTGTTTTGCATATATAAATCTAGTCATATTTACATGTCAGTAAAAAAAATTTTTTTTCTTAATTATGTTTACAAGAAAATTTAATAAGCTGACTGCCACAATTACTTCTTTTTATATAGATTTGGAGGAGTGGATTGATTTCAATTGACGTTAATCAGTGAAAAGCTGGGCTCTTAATTCAACCCTAATAAAATGATTTATGTCTTTCCTACTTTCAATTGAGACATTATACAGTTTGTATGTGATATAAAATTGTGACTGCCTCTTGGAAAATAGGAAGCTATGGACTTGTATTCACTTTTCAGTATCCCATTATGTCTGTCACAGATTCAGTTTTCATTCAGTAACCTTTGAGGACTTAATGGATTTAAACCAAATTTGGTATGAGGATGAGGCTTTACATTTAAGAAGAACAAGGTCTAGATTTGATTTTCCTCATTTTCTGTTAAATTTTGAGTTATGGTCCATTTTTAACTTAAATCTTTGCCCATAATTTTGAAGGACTTAATGGATTAAAACCAAATTTTGTATGAAACTTTTTGTTATAGAGACCTATATAAAGTTCAGTTTGCATCATTTTTCAGCCAAATTTGACTGAGGTATGGCCCATAGCTGTTTGACTTAGAACTTGGCCCTTCAGTTTCTGCTCAGTAACTTTTGAAGGATTTGATGGATTGAAACCAACTTTGGTTTGAAGCTTTACATTAAAAAGACCTGGTTCATGTTTTGATTTTCATATTTTTCAAGCAAAATGTTGTGGAGTTATAGCCCCTGTTGGACATATAATTTTGTCTTTCAGCTTCCACTTAACTACTTTTGAAGGACTTAATGGATCAGAACCAAATTTGGTACGAGGCATTATATTAAGAAGGCCTACAATTTGTAGGTCAGGTTTGATTTTCTCTACTTTCTGGCAAAATGTTATGGTGTTATGGCCCCTGTTTGACTTAAAACTTTGTTTATTGATTGTATTATATTGGCAGGGACATATCATATGGATACATTTCTAGTTTACCTATTGCCACCAGCCTAATACAATGAGGGTATATCTTGAAATGAATATCTGTTTTGAACCTAGACTGGGTTGCTATGACCTTCTTTCCAGGATTTATTGAAAATGACATAAATATTGTGTCTGGGTCTAATTCCAATACTTTATTATTAACCACAAAATTGCATTTTGGGATGAATGTGTGTTGTTCACATTCTTGGGGCCATATTTATGGGGTGATTTTGATCAAACATGGAATATGTCTTATATCATCAAGATCGTGGATTAGTTCAGTAATGAGTGAGATCCACACATATTAATGAAGTGATCTTGCATCTGATTGGTGGAGCTTGTTAACATTGTACCAATGACTCTGGTTATGATATGAGTTGGATCTTACATCGTTAGATTGTTGGACAAGTTTGGCTGTGAGCAAGATCTACATGTACATGTATTTTTGAGGTAATCTTGTATCTGATTGGCTGAGCTTGTTGCAACACTGTAGACCGAATTTAGATTGGATTTTGCTAAAACTTGGTAAAGAAACTTATATCATCATGGTTTTAGACAGGTTCTGTAATAAGTGATATCCGCCCATATTAATAAAGTGATCTTACATCTGATTAGTTTTAGTTGAGCTTGTTTCTTCTTCAGAGAGGATTCCTCGTCAGATTTCTTTACAACATGGTAAATAGGTTGACATTATCAAAATCATGGATGAGTTCAATTGTGAGCTAGAGCTATGCATATTAATTGTGCCATTATATTTGGAAATAATTTTTTTGAACTGTAGTAAAATATGTAACATGTAATATAAAGGTTCTGGGATAGTTCATGTATAGGATTATGTTCTTAGAATACTATATATGCCATCTTAATGAAATGGTTAAATTGTTAAGTTACCTGTATGTAATCCAGGTGAGTGATATCAGCTGCTCTTGTGCCACTTGTTTAGATCTACTGGTTGAAGACCAGAACAGCTTTTGAAATGGGCCAGAGTCAGTCCATCTATCATCAGTTGTTCATCAAATGTTTTGCTAGCAATTGTTTATTACAGCTTTGCCTCCTTAATTACTTGGAGGAAAGTCATGAAACTTGGTACATGGTTTCATCCTTAGGTCTTGTTGGTCATGAATGAAAATGGTGACCCTCAGACATCCAATATGGCTGTTATGGAGAAAATCTTATCCATACTCCTCCTGAATGGATCTTCATATCCACATGGGTTTGTCACTAAAAGACTTTTTATGATATGTAGAATCTCCAAAATGAAAAAGTGCAGTTATGAAGACCAAAATGGCCATGGCAGCCATAATGAACATCTTGGTATAGCTACTCTTGTACAGATGGTCATATCTACATGGGGTTTTCACTGAAAGAATTCTTACATTATGTACATAGGCATATATGAAATTTGTTGCAGATCTCATGTCTAACATGGCTGCCACCTTGAAAATCTCTTTATGGCTACTTGTGGATGGATGGTTATTACAGGGTTGTCACTGAAATACTTATGAAGATGGTGCTGATATCATGACCAACATAGCTGCTATGGTAGCCCTTTTGAAAATCTTGTTGTCGCTACTCCACCAGAATGGATTGGTTGTGCAGTAGTGACATGACGTATTCACTAAAAGACTTCTTATGATATTTAGATGGTTCCTAAATGAAAATAGTGCTGGTATCAAGTCTGATGTAGCCACCATGGTGACCATCTTGAAAATCTTGTTGTTGCTATTTTTAAATGATTGGGCAAGGCACTTTCTTAAATGATTGGGCAAGGCACTTTACTCCAATTGCGTCAGCACTAAATAACCAATGTGTTGCTGTGCTGTAAAATATCAAACACCAAATGACTCTTGAATGGATGGTCATGCCAACATGTGGTATTCACTTCAAAAACTTCTTATATTATAGAGTTTGTCCTAAATGAAAATAGTGCCAATATGACCTCCAATAGTTTAGTGTTCCCCTACCATGATATCAGATGTAAGGTCAAAGGTCATGATGATTTTTCTACTGCATTCATCTTGTGAACACGTTAACTCAAACGCATAAGAAAATATTTCTGTTACCAAATTTGGTATGTTGAAGTTTTTCAAGAATATCTGAGATTATTTCAATACACAACAATTAAAAAGAATAAAAGAAATGGACCTATCATGAATTCCTACAAAATCTTCTCAGCCTTAGAGCGCCAGTCCCTTCAATGGACTCTTGTTTAACATTCAATAAAAGATAGTATCATGAATGACAAGCACATGGACTTAAATGCACCATACATGTAAATAAATGCATATTTCATTCTACTTCCAGTTGGTAATTGGTAAATGAGCTGTTTTGTATTGCTGATATTGGGTACTGATATTAAAATGTTAATATATGTTAATGTATTCAGTTACAGTCCCCATTATTCTGACTCCATCTTTAATATCCCTTTGATATCTTTGGTCATATTTCAAGTGATCATGTTACTGCTATATAGTATTTATGCTGTTATCAGACCCATTGACTGTCAAAGACAACTAAATATGCAACTTCACATAGTCACATTGGCTTTTGGTTCTAAAAGAAAATAGTAAACTGACATAAAATCTAACTCAGTCTTTGACTTGTTAGAGTTAAATTATGCAAAGAAGTTAAAATAAGCTAGAAAGATGCTGGATTGTTGGATGAGGAGAATTCTGCCCCTTATTGGAAAAAATAACTTTGATCAAATCATTGATTTGCCAAAATGTATTAAACATTGCCTAATCCTCCATTATATATAGAAAATGAATTGAACAAAATATTGTTAAAATTTATTTGGAGTGGTAAAACTGAAAGGGTAAAAAGAGATATACTTATCACCACATCTACAGATCGTGGCATATACATGGTTCATGTTCCTTCTTTTATTCAATATGTGAAGATCACTGGGATTAAATGCCTTATTGCAAATGAAGAAGGACTTTTGCAGAATATGGTTTTAAAAAAAAACTAATTTTAGGAAAATTTGGAGGCATCCATACATTACAATTTATGGGAGACAAAATTAACAGAGATTAGTAAATGTATTAATAATAAATTTTGTTGGGATGTTATCCATACCTTAGCAACACGGAAAAAGGAGCCCACATCAGTGGAAGAATACTTGTCAGAGGATATTCTAAATTTTGTTGACATTAATAATTTTCATTCCTATACAAAATGGCGGTCAAATGGAATAACACATATCAAAAATCTTTTTGATAGTCAAGGATCATTATTAAATTTTGAAGCACTACATCAAAAGGCTCACACTAATAATTACATTGAACATTTCTCAATTTATTTCAAAAATTTGGTCACTGGAAAAGAAAGATTACAAATTTTATTGACATGGGAAACATCCATATGAATGTAAATTCAGAAACAAATTTGCTTTTAGAAAATAAGAATGTAAAATTTGTATGTAAAGATTTGGTGAATAATAAAATAAATAAACCTTATGGAAAACATTAGGCTTGGTCCAGACAATTAAGGTGCCAGATAAGTGATAAAAACTGGAAAAATCTCTAATCTTGGCTAAGAAGTGCACCAGAGATACAAATTTAGTTGCCTTTCAGTTTAAATTCATGCACAGAATTATTGTAACAAATCAATTTTTGAAAAAAATAAATGTCATTGATGATGAGACATTACTTTTTTTTAACAAAGTCAAAAATATTGAACACTTATTTTATGATCATACAATTATTGAAGATTTTTGGAAATCCTTTTTTGTATGGATTAGGAATTATATACCAAATATTAAGATTTTCAAAAGTGATGTCTTTCTTGGAAATGACAGGTTTGGTGACCTAATTAATTTCTTCATTCCAATTGCAAAATATCAAATTTATAGGTCACACATTGCTTAAAAAAACCCTAAAATTTAACAAGTTGGAAAAGTATTTAGCAAAGCTGCATAATAACACGTTTATGTTCGAGAAAAAGTGGACCCTTTCCAAAACTCTAACAGCTTGTAGAATACAACAGCTAGACTTGTACCTACTATTGAGTGTGTAATTTTATGTATCATTTTCCAGTCTGATTAACATCCTGTTTTTCTTGATGCATGTTAAGACTCGTGTATATTGTTCATTTGCATCTGACAGTGTGTGTGTGTGTGTGTGAGAGAGAGAGAGAGTTTGTATGAGATATTTATATTTATTAATATAAATTGTGTTAGCGAAGAGCCAGGATTTCTCAACTATTACACATAACTTCCATAACACTGTGTCAGATGGTGTTAAAGGGAATTTGTAAATTCCTGAAATTCAAGTTTCAATTTTTTAAAAAATTAAAAAAATTCAAGTAGTATCATTTTCTCCAGACTGGAAAATCTTACTTGAAATATACAAATGCAGTCTGTTGATTGTTCAGAATATTTCCAAGTAAGATTTTGAGTCAAGTAAAGTTTTATGGTGGAGGGGCTGGAGATTGATCAACAGATAATAGGAAGAATTTCTAAGGGTCTTGCACTTATTACAAATGTGTCCAGTTCATTTAAAAGGCATTAGTATATATAAAAGGAGATGTTCAAATCATGAGGCAAAGATCTGAGATACAGGTGAGAAGAATTGTCATACCTGTAATTGAACTACCTGTACAGGTGAAAGAATTTATACCATAACCAAATATCAATTTAAGGTCTGATGATGAATTGATTTCATAAGAGTGTTCAGTCTGCTTTTAAATGTATACATTTCCAGTAGGCGTTCGTAAATGTTCAATATTGAATTGGAAAATAATTTAACTCACTGGGTAATGGCCCTGAAGTTGAAAATTTCCATGGATTGTAGGGAAGTATAGCTTAGATGAAGTTGACAGCTCTGACATATTGCTATAAGTGGATCAGTTTGGCAGATAATGTTTTGATAAAAAAAAAAAACATGTTACTCAGGGGGGAATATGAAATAATATAACTATTTTGCAATTTATTGTTCAATAAGTTGCCAAAAAGTATATTTAATACTACTTGCAACAACTGTTTAGGTAATTATTTAGAAAGGTTTTAAAGAAAGATATGTTTAATGAAACCTGCTTAAGCAGACACTTCCATTTAAAAGACTTCTATCTTAAAAAGAAAATTATTTTCATAAAGGGCACCTGACCAATCATTTTCTACATGGCTTTCATGGGACTATTCTAGTGTGTATGCACAGTTTTACAATAGATCAGTTTAAGATGTTGCTTGATTATTGTTTGGCACAAAATGATATTGGCAGACTTGATCAATCAAGTGTGAACTGAAGGATGTCCAGTTTTGAGTGCAACAAAGTATAAACATAGCAGTCCAGTGTTTTTCGAAAGTCCATCCATCTTGCTCATCCAGCCATCCAGCTAGTGTCAGCTTTTTGATTCAGGTCTTGTTCAAAAGGCAATATCTCCTGTTTTTGCAGGAGTGGAACATTCTTAAACTTGGCTCACAACTACATCAGGTGGAATGAACATCTATAGATCGTCCAAAGAGGTCAAAGGTAAATGTCACATAAGTATTGTCTAAATTTTAGGTGGGTTGTCAATTCTAAAAGTGTGTACATCTTGCAGTATCTGCTGTTACCATGGATGAATTTTCATCAGACATTGCAGAGACATTTATCATGTGATATAAAACATTTCTAGGGAGTTGGAGGTCAAAGGTCAATGCACAGTGGTTTCAGTGTTTTGGGGAGAAAACTTGCATCATGTATTTATGGATAGAAATCAGATTGTAAACCAGATTTACCAGTGAAATTGGAGCATCCTTGGACATGACATGAGATGGCTATATATTATGTTTCCATCCACTTCTTGTTATCAGATCTGGCAGATAAATTCAAAAGAGAGATGAAGAAACCCATCCAGTGACGCAGTAAAAGGTCAAAGTTATGGTCAAAGGGGTCATTCTGTAGTACCGTATATACTCGCGTATAAACCGGGTCCAAATGCAAACAACATAGATCTGCTCTCGCATAATGTGCCGGCAGATCAGATATTGTTTGTTCTACTGATTAGTCCTTACAAACTGCATAGACACAGATCTGCCGGCACATTATGCACTGGCAGATCTGGGTGTAGGGAGTTTGCAGTTGGTATCAGCTTATACGCGAGTATATATATGGTATGTTGCTAAGGTCACAGTGACATTGTTGCATGCAAGACCATAAATTTACTTCATTTTTTTTATGCATGTGTTCCAAATAGAAGTATTTATTGTTGTAATGCTCTAATTTCTTCACAATCTTCCATATGAGTACTGACATAGATCGGTCCTGTTTCAGTAATGTAATGCACCGCAGTTGTTTAGTTTTAGGATGACCGCCATATTCAATGTGGTAAAAAACTTGTTCTTTTCATTTCTAGTACATCACACTTACTCTCATTTTTCAGTGATAAGTCCATGCTTGATGATATCCCATCCATCACTTTTACAAGATGTTAAAAAAATTTTTTTTAAACAAAGCCTTTTCTGATGACAAGCCCACTCCCCCAATTTTCAAAATATTTACAAGGTTGGCTTCCTTAGGGCTTCTTATGGGAGAAATACTGAAAAACAGGAGCAGTTAGTTCTTTTAATACCTTATTAATCAGTATATTTATGTTCAGATTTTGGAGGTGCTGCTGATAAAAAGACAAGAGTTTTTCACCTCAGTTGAATCAGTGATCATCTGAAAATACCCAGATGTAAAAACAAATGTATTTCACTGGCTCAGGTCTATAAAAGATTTGTGACCAAGTGATGTCTTGTATTCCATGATTAGATTATCATCATGCATTTTGCATGAAGTTGGAAGATTGCTTTGAATTTTGCATATACATCAAGGAAACCGCATTTTTTAAAACAGTAAAATGCTTTCCCTTCCAAACAGTGAGAAATATTTAGATTTACAATATACTCTGTTCAAGATGCAGTTTTGTTAAGGGGGGGGGGGGGTTGACTTACACAAAACTAAGGCCAGTTTCATTTGGAATGGGGAGGACATGAACTAGAACTGAATTGCTTCATTAGCCAGATTTCAGACATATTGATGTTATATGGAAAATACAGACTGGTGGTTGCAGCTGTATGGATTTCTTATAAAACCACATAAATTGCCACCAAGAGGCATTACTTTACAATTGGAAGTGGTTGTATGATTTTTGATTTCTTTTTTCATCTGTTTTAGGAAAGAAGTTCATGGTATAAAATACAGTCAACGTAGGTTAACACCTATTTTTTATTATTATATCAGTGGTTAAAAATTCACTTGTTCTACTTAAAATGACAAATGAATAATTCCAGCGGTCAAGTGAATTTATCAGTCACTCATCCAGGCAAGTGTTGGATGGGGCGAGTCGTGGTTCAGGGCTCACACGTGTTTCTTTTTAACAAAAAAGGATGTTCTGTTGAAACTATTGCCAACTTTGTTCATTGAAAGTCCATACTTTCAACTGTTAGTTTGTTTTCCATTTGTTTTGATCAAGCTCATATAAACACATCACTTTCACTCTTCAGTACCAATAAACGCTTACCAGAGGGAGAGCAGACTGGTCTCAGTTTGTAATTACTTACAACTAGTGTAAGAAGGGTCACAAAATAAGTTCCAGAAAAGAACCTTTCACATGAATGAATTTAGATCATCGTCAACTTTTACATATCAATAATAGCTGGGTGACTTTGAGTTTATTCTAGGCGAGAAAAAGTTTTTTGTACTTACCTGACTAGGCGAGTGGATTTTTATAGATTTTTCAATCCCCGCATGTGTTTGACTACATTATAACAGAAGTTTGTATTCACCGTATTACCTAACTATAAAAGGAACTAGGTTGTGACTAGAAAAATACTACTTTATATGCAAGGTAAGGTTATGTTAGTATATGTTAGAATCATGGTTGCCTCTATTTATAATGTGATCTGAAGATTAAATGATTGTGTTTGGTGCTTACATTATTTTAATAGGAAAGCGGTAAACAAGAAGAAATACCAAGCATAAAAGTCATGAGATTTGGGTGATGTAAAAAAAAAACATTCTGCCAGACTTAAAGAATTGATTAATTGATACATAGTATTTCATATTGATATGTTTAAAGTTGCATTCCTTTCCAGACTTAAAGAATTGATTAATTGATACGTAGTATTTCATACTGATATGTTTAAAGTTGCATTCCTTTCCAGATTGAGTTCTAACTTATATTACTACATGTAGTGTGTTCTTTCCAACCATTAAGAATTTAAAATGATGGTTTTACCAGCAAAATCTACCCAGATCGTCTAGTTTGGCATGTTTAATTGGGCACAAATTGTCTTATAGCAATGCTTGGACAGTGAGAACATATGATTTCTACACTTGCCACCCCTCAAGTTACCATATATACTCGCCTATAAACCGATACCATTTGCAAACTGTCACATAATGCACTGGCAGATCTGGGTCTATGCAATTTGTAAGGACTAATCAATAAAACAAACAACATAGACCCTGATCTGCCGGCGCATTATGCGATGGCAGATCAGGATCTATGTTGTTTGCATTTGGACCCAGATTATACGCGAGTATATATGGTAATCATTAGTTAGTTGGGTACACTTGCTTGTCCCACAGTGATCTCATCACTGGTTGATTGACATCATGATACGAGTGAGCAATGTACTGAGAAACACCCCATCTTATTTAAATGCTAAATTGTATACCGGACATTTTAAGTTCTTGCATGAATTCCCCATTTTTCTTTACTTTGGTGTACCTTTGTTCAAAACTATTTTTACCACTAATTATTGGGTGAACAATAAGATCGTGTCATGCCCTTATCGAAGTTTTTTATTTTTGAGAGAGAAATCAACTTATGCGGGTTCATTCTTGTTTATTTTTCAAATACAGGTTTAAATATTTTGTATAATTTCATCAGACCAGAAGATTGATAATAGATAATTGTGTCAGAACTGCAGATAATCTTTTGGCAGGAGGTGAATAATTATATGGACTTGTAACATTCCTCTGTTTTATGCTGTTATGATTTAAATCTAACACCTTTATCATTTGTTTCAGATCATTGGATATCGTTCAAGTCCATTACAGTTCAGTCTGTATGGTTGATTGGTTGATTGTTAATCACACCTCTGCTGATAATGTGACTAATTTGATATGTAGGCTGGAGTAAAATAGCATGTCATCCTGTTGACTCCAAGATGGACCTGGTTGCCAGTATGCCAACCAAACTATGATGGTGATCAAGGTGAGACTATTTAATTTTTTAACAAAGAAGTGTTCTGTTTATGCACTGCTGTGTTTAATACATGAAATAAGAACTCTTCAACATTTGCAATACTGAACATTCTCTGGTAAACAGCAAGCCATGGACTGCTTTTAACTTTTCATATGTCAGCTGTTTAGGGGATGTAGAAATGATAGGATCTGACTAATGTCTTTAAATTGGTCATGCAGTACAACCAGTAATTAGAGGCTTCCCCTTCTGACAACATAATGTGATCTCTCAAGACAGGTGGTCTTTCATGGCAGTGGTTTTACAAGACAGGTTTTAGTGTATATACACTCAAGCTTTTGACACCCCCTTCCCATTTCATATTATTTTAAACTACACCTGCACTAGTCTTTGTCAAATGGATCATTTAGAGGTCAGATTGAGAGTTTATTATCACAAGATAGGCCCAGTTTTTGAGCCAGTATATGCTTAAGACAGTACTGTGCATACAGAGCCTAAAAATATTTCATACTTCTGCCAAATATTTGAAATTGTTGAACTTTTTGTGATTTTTCTCCAATGTAACACAGGGGACCCCAGGTGGTCGAGCAGTCTTAGGTGCTTGCCTTTACAGATCACTGACATCTCACCTCTGTCCGCATGGTTTCGAGTCTTGGCTCGGTCAATGTGGGTATGTGAGAAAGCTTGCCAGTAGCTTCCCCTGAGTTGGTGGTTCTTTCCGGGTTCTTCCCCTACTAAATATACTGGCTGCCATCTATAGCCTCTCATGTGCTGAAAAATGGCTTTAAACCCACACAACAACAACATGTAACCCAACTTTCCTTCCAAAGGCAAAATCTTTCCCATCTTTTGGAGATTAAAATTTATTGTGTTAGAGTAACATTAATTGTTTGGGAGGTGGGCAGTAAACATTCAGAAATGGACATCTTAGATACATGTATTGATAAAGAGGAAGGAGGGATTTGGTGCTGAATGTTAAAGGGATAAACATACCAATAAAGTTCCAACCCTTCTCTGCCCCAAATGTATCCCTTTACGTCCATGCATTCGTGCAACACAGTCTTTACCTAAAACTGTCCTTATTGAACTTCAGCTTACAATGCAAAGCCTGTTATTTATGATATATTATTTCTTTTGCTGATACATGTATTGATCTTACTGATTACATCTATTTTTGAAATGGCTTTATTTAGCTGTTTATGTTTCTTAATTCTATACATGTCTAACCTTGAATATGTGTGAAGGCATTATGCATAGAGACAATTTCTGATGGATAACAAATTCTCTTGGGATTAGTCATTGATTGGAGTACATATTATGCCTTAATTAGTTATTAGTTTAACAGCTATAATAATCTAATTTTATACTGTACCCATATTTACAGTCACAGGATGTTCTTTTGGAATGGCTTTTCCTGAAAACTGCTTGATCACAGTTATTAGACTTATGTGATATGGTATTGTCATAATCATCATCATCGTCATCAGATGTCTTGTCTGTAGCTATTGTTGATATACATATTTTGTACTCCATGACAATTACATATCAATGGATTATCAATTAATACAACATAGAGGTATAGTATAGAACTAGTATTCATGGCAACACAGACGGAGCTGTAAATAACCCTTTTATTACAGAAAAGCATTGTGGTAAGTGATCAAAATTTGTATTTTATTATCATCCAGAGTACATTGAGTGGCAGAGTTTACATTCACTACATTAGTCTTACACTGACTGCATGACATGACAGTGACCATACAGTAAATTATACATTAGTCATACACTGACTTCATGACATGATAGAGACCATACCATTACTTTCACATTAGTTTTACACTGACTTTTACATTGGTTTTACACTGACTTCATGACTTGATAGTAACCATACAGTTACTTTTACATTTGTTTTACACTGAGTTTATGACATAACAGTGACCATACAGTTACTTTTACATTAGTTTTACACTGACTTCATGACATGATAGTGACCATACAGCTACTTTTACATTAGTTTTACACTGACTTCATGACATGATAGTGACCATAAAGTTACTTTTACATTAGTTTTACACTGACTTCATGACATGATAGTGACCATACAGCTACTTTTACGTTAGTTTTACACTGACTTCATGACAAGATAGTGACCATACAGCTACTTTTACATTAGTTTTACACTGACTTCATGACATGATAGTGACCATAAAGTTACTTTTACATTAGTTTTACACTGACTTCATGACATGATAGTGACCATGCAGTTACTTTTACATTAGTTTTACACTGACTTAATAACATGATAGTGACCATACAGCAACTTTTACATTAGTTTTACACCGACTTCATGACATGATAGTGACCATATAGTTACTTTTACATTAGTTTTACACTGACTTCATGATATGATCATGACCATACAGCTACTTTTACATTAGTTTGACACCGACTTCATGACATGATAGTGACCATACAGCTACTTTTACATTAGTTTTACACCGACTTCATGACATGATAGTGACCATACAGCTACTTTTACATTAGTTTTACACCGACTTCATGACATGATAGTGACCATACAGCTACTTTTACATTAGTTTTACACTGACTATTCAGCTACTTTTACATTTGTTTTACACTGACTGATCCTAGAGAAGTTCAAGTCCTTCTTAAATGCTTAGTACACCAGTGTTGTGTTATCCATCCTAGAAAGCCTTTGATTGATTTTAACATGGAGATATAAACATGTGAAAAATGGTGCAGACGTAGTTCTGCTGTTGTAACTATATAACTTCAGTGTTTTGGTTGGTCAAGAATATATTTAGCCATGTTGATTAAGGTCTGGTTACATGAAATATTTGTCCAGTGATTTAAAAAAGGTTTTTTATTTTTCATGTTGGCAAGATTAGTCCACCATATTTCACAACCAAAGAGGCAAATCTGTTGAGTAACACATTGTAACAGTAATATGGAAGCAGGTGTATCATCTGAAGTACAAAGAGACTGTTTGATTTTTAAATACCTGAGTGCTTTATGTTTCAGTTTTAATATTGCCAATTGCATGCTTCCATTGTGATGAAATGTTATGCCGAAGTATGTGTATGAGTCAACAATTTCAAGTGTTTTGGTATCAGATGGAGAAAACAAACTGCTTGAATGTCCTGGGAGGACAGTTGAATGCTATTGTTTTAGTTTTAAGTGCATTTAAATTTAGTTTGCATTCAGTGCAAAATCTATACAGATTAATAATGTTCTTCTGTAGGAATCAGTTACCACTTAATTATATGACTTCATATGGCAGCAGGTTTAAACTTCTAATAGAAATATTTCCTGAGTGAGCCTTTGTTCAATAACACAGGTCTTTCAGGAAAATCCATGAAAATATTAAGTGTATATAGCATGCATGTGCTGTATTTAAGCACTGATAAGTCTGGTCCAACTGCAAACAACATAGACCCAGATCTGCTGTGACCTAATTTGCCAACATATCAGGGTCTGTATTGTTTGTTCTACTGATTGCTCCTGATAAACTGCATAGACCCAGATCTGCCTGTGCATTATGTAATAGCAGATCTGGGTCTGTGCAGTTTGCAGTTGGATTTGAAGTGGTTATATGTGGTACAAAAGTCATTTAGCCTGTGACTTAGCTGCTGTAGCTGTCTGAGTAGTTAAGAAAACCATATCTCCCCGGATGATTGACCTTGTGTATTTGTGTAAAGTTTGGCTTGACGTGCACTGTATATTCATTTGATACTTGGTGTACTGTCATTTTAAAGATGCAAATTGGATTACAACAAGTGATAGAGACCAGCATCTGTTGACATCATGAACATTAGATCATATATTCAAATAGATAGTTCATATTGGTACATATGCAGTGAATGTGGTATAGACAGACATTCCTCCAATTTGAAAGACTGACTGGTTGACATTTCATGTATATATAAAGCCATCTAGTTGCTACAATAGTGAGGTAAAAAAACAGTCTCAGTCACAGCACTGTCTGCTGCTGTTGTTGCTGACATAAACAGAAGTAATTTTATGAAGAGTGGTAAGAGAATGTTTTTAAACATAAACTGTACATCATATTAATATTACTTTCCCAAATTAGTAACACACATTTAGAATAGGAAATTTAATTAGTCTTCTGCTTGAACACGTTTGTCTTTGGTGGAATATTGCTATACAAGAGATTGACAAAACTTATGTTTAGTTTTAACACACTTGTCTTGTGGTGGAATATTGCTATAGAAGAGATTGACTAAACTTATGTTTAACTTACAAATGATCTTGACAATTTAATTTTACAGACACTTGGGAAGTCTTTTTTTTTTTAGGTTAAAGAAATCATTGATTAAGACTGATTATGGTACTTGTATATCACATTCTTGGAAGTTCAGGTTGCTTTAATTGTTGCCATGCTTAAGATCTTTTGTCCCCATGATATCTTGTGAAGGAAATGTGCATTTGTACATGTGTTATGTAAACCTCTGTGGCTATATGTGCAAATGTGATGTGTGATTTTTGATGTTTAATGCTATTTTTAGCACATGGTGGCCAGTATATTTGGTGGTTGAAGAGCCTGGGAAGAACCACTGACCCACGGGAAGCTACTGGCAAGCTTTCTCACATATCCACATTGGTTGAGCCAAGACTCAAACCCACGTGGACAGAGGTGAGATGTGAGTGATCTGTAAAAGCGAGTGCCTTAGACCTCAGCCACCCAGGGCTCCTTGTGTGCACCTTTGTATGCACATGTGTATGTGTAATGTAATGCAATACCATATATACTCGTGTATAATCCGAGTCCAAATGCAAACAACATAGACCCTGATCTGACATCACATAATGCGCCGGTAGATCAGGGTCTGTGTTATTTCTACTGATTAGCCCTTACAAACTGCATAGACCCAAATCTGCTGGCGCATCATGCGATGGCAGATCTGGGTCTGTGCAGTTTGCAGTTGGTATGGACTTATACGCGAGTACGTACGGTACTTTCTACACTGTTAGAAATAGAAACCTTATGATATGATCACAATGCAAATGTGTATGTTTAATGTAATGCAGTACTTTCTACACTGTTAGAAATAGAAACTTTATTATATGTTTAATGTAATGCAGTACTTTCTACACTGTAAGAAATAGAAACTTTATGATCTGTTTAATATAATGCAGTACTTTCTACACTGTTAGAAATAGAAACCTTATGATATGATCACAATGGATTTTGTTAGATGTGCACAGCTGTCTGGGAATTTTGATTCAAATCTTGCAGGTGGATCATGGGTGGGATGGGTGGGAAAAAACCTGGGTGACAAAGCTGCTCTGGTGATGATTAAATAGTTTGACCTCAAATATGTCCTTGTTCTTTCTATTTTTATAATCGTGTATTATTTTATAGTGAGATTTATATATTCTAAATGCCCTTCACTAGTAAGGGAAAGGGTGCTTAGCTCCCATTTTCTCAGCATGATATAGCCAATAATGTGCTCAAAGTACCATGAACAACCAACCGACAAAAACAACTCTTTCACTATAAGAACACATGAGAGGATGTGTACAGTATATGCATGCATTTGTATGTTTGTGTGTGTATGTGTGGTTGTACATGCAAGAGGAGATTAAGAAAGGGGAGGTCCATATATTAGAATGATGGGAATAAAGATCTTCAGAATATCATTAGGAATGAGGGGAACTAAATGTACCATATATACTTACTTATAAGTTGAGTCCAACTGCTAACTGCATAGACCCTGACCTGCTGTTGCATAATATGCCCTCAGATCTGGGTCTATGCAGTTTGTTAGGCGTAATCAATGGAACAAACAACGTAGACCCTGACCTGCCGATGCATTATGTGATGGCATATCAGGGTTTGTTATTTCCAGTTGGACTCCACTTATAAGCGAGTATATATGGTAGGGATAATGAAGGAAATCTTTGCCCCCCCCCCCCCCCACCTATTATTTTTCTTAACAAGTCCTACTAAGAGAGATATTCTTTTGAACAGTAACATAATTGGGTAGAGGAGTTATTGTTTGAAACCTTGTTGACAGTCAGTGTCAATGTAGTAAACTATACAAGACAGTAACTATGTTTCTTTTCATGAAAATGTAAAGCTGTGTATGTCCCAGAAGTGTCATTGGGTGTAGAACTTTCCCTTTCTCTCATACTTTCCTCAAAGACCTTGTATTCAAGTACCTTAATGTAAGTTTAGATTGGTTTAGTCACATATATTAGTTAATAACAATGTCCTAAAGTGAATAATTTATTTATGTAGTGTTGATGGATTGTTTATATTCTGTGCTGTTTGAAAACAATAATGGAAATGTAAATGAAGCATGCATATTTCAAATGACATGGCTACAATATCAGATTTCCTCTACTCCATCAAATGTCTTTAGCAATATGTCAAGATAAACCTGTCAACACTGAATTTAATAAGAGTCCCAGTTGAGTCATTCAGGACCTATCTCTCTTGTTCTACCTACTGAATATATATACCATAGTATGGTTACAGAGATAAAACGCTTCTATGCTAAATATTCAATTCAGAGCTAATTGCCTTCCATACAGGTTACCTGGAATAATTACCTTATATACTCGCATATAAGCTGATACCAACTGCAAACTGCATAGACCCTGATCTGCCATTGCATAATGTGCTGGCAGATCTGGGTCTATGCAGTTTGTAAGGACTAATCAGTAGAACAAACAACATAGACCCTGATCTGCCAGTGCATTATGTGACGGCAGATCAGGGTCTATGTTGTTTGCATTTGGGCCTGGCATATACACAAGTATACATGGTAGGGCTTCATAATTCACTATGATAGCAGATCCAGAGTATGATATTGCATTCACATGGTGTAGCTTCACCCCCAGGGTCTTGGCAGTAAAATTTTGTCCAGTCACTAGGCAAAGGGAGATATGAGAAAAAAGTATGCATCTACTGTACCATTGCATCCACTGGAGGATTCACCCCTATTTCAAAATAGTCTGTTAACATTCTTGTAGAATTGAATATTTTTGTGCTGCCACCATATTTTGTTTAGGGAGCCTGTAGTGTTGTCCATGTACATCACAAATTTTATTTCTGCTTGATGAGTTTTGAAGGACTTCTTAAGATTGAAACCAAATTTGGTACGGGGTTCATTATGAAAAAGATTGAGATCTTGCATGTTGTTGCCAGTTTACATCAGCACCGAGTTATAAGCCGTGTTTGATTTACAAGTTGCCCATACATCATTTAGTTTCCATTTAGAAACATTTAAAGTACTTCATGAATTGAAACCAAATTTCATATGTGGCTTAATATCAAGTTCTAAGTCAGGTTTGAATTTCACAATTTTCCATTACTATTTGACAGTCATTATAACCTATGTTTGGCTTGGAAGTTTGTCATTGCATCATGAAGCAGAGTCTTTTTCAGTTATATGCTTTATTAGCATGGGCATCTGTGGCCAAGGTTTGATATATTAGGTTACCAGAGTAATTGTTTTCTTCTTGCTTTGAACTGTGTAACTCTTTTGTTTGTGTCAAGCCAACATAGTGGAAAGTGTGACATGGGAGTCACTTTTTTGGCATCTGTGTCAACAGTTGGTTAAGATTTTGGTTTAAGTTTTTTAGCAATCCTTTTATTGCGGGGTCGACATGAAATCTTGAGCTAATCAAAAGAAACTCTATGAAATATATGAAACCCATTTGTGTGATTTACAGAAAATAAAAAATATATTTAAATCTAGAACACAAACAGTAAAAAAGTTTGAAAACATATAAGACAAAAGAAAAACAAAAAGGAAATAAAGATATTTAGGTAATAACTCAATACATATATGAAAACTTCTCATGTACTGGAAACTTGGGCTGATTAACTAATTGTATTCCATTAATTTGGTTGTTTGATCATTAATCATACACTGTATATACATGTACACAAGTCTTTCACTTAGCTCCAGCATAGTGACCAAACTCTGTAAGCTAGAGACAGTAAAGTGCATCTAGATCATTGGATTTAAATGGTGTCCCATGCACGGGTACACTTGATCGATACCTTGTCAACAGTGGCACAAATTGACTTGTCTTTATGTCTAGCACTTTACTTAAGCCTGGCTCGATGGCTGTTTATACAAGAGCCATAATTCAAAAATATTGTGACTCGGGTCTCTTTAATCATAGAGATAAAGTGGAATTTAAAATCAAAATCACAGTAGCAAGTACATGTAATGGCATAAATTCTCACAAATCTGCTTTAGATATATTTTTTTAATCAAGGTGTGGTTGTTCGTTTGATCCTGTCTATTTGTATGTCTATACGTCAGTCCTTAACATTCTGGGAAGTTGGTTGGTGGAATTGTTCCCAAACTACTTGTGATACTCAAATGAGATTTGGCTGGCATGATTGCAGGCAAATACAAGACTACATGATTGGATTTTCATCAGAATCATGCCACTAAAATAACTTCTCCATTTTTTAAATAAAGTTTTGAACTTTTTAGATGGTGTAAATGTTGCTCAGGGACTGAGAATTTAATGGGGAGAGGTGGGAGGGACTGGAATTTTCTTTTGAGCCAGGATATGTTTTTTTTTACCTCAAGATAATTTTTTTCCAAACAAATATAATGGATATAATTTTTTTTTTCCTGCAGATCAGAGCAAGAATATTTTTTCAAGCTATTGAGAGCCATCAATTGATTTAATAAAAAAAAAATCCCATGCCTTCCAAATAAATGGTCAGTCCCTAATATAATTACACAAAAAAAACAAAAAACCACTTGACATAGATGAATGAAATTTGGCAGACATATTTGTATGCATATGTAGATGACTTCATTAGATTTTCATGAAACTTAGATGACTTCATTAGATTTTCACAAAACGTTTCCATATTTATTTTTTTTAAATGTGAACTGTGGACTTTGGTATTTTTGGGGGCTCCATTGGGAGGGGGGGATATACATGGTTTACAAACACAAATCAAGTGCTTGCATATTTTATTCTAAAACAAACTTTTTACATGACATTCCAAAATACTTTTATAATATTTGCAAGGTAACAATCCCCACACTTTGAGGGTGGGGGGGATATTGTGATACCCTTACTGTCTGTCTCTCTGTCCATAACTCTACATCTTACTCAATGCTGGGTTGAAATTCATTAATCATGGTACATAGGTTGCCGATGTAGTAACTGTCTGCAAGAGGGACATAATATTTAACCCTCCTCCACAGGGGAGCCCTGGAAGAAGTTTAGAGTTTAAATATACACCGACTGCAATTGCCGTGTATTGTTGTTGTTTTTTTACCAAAGTTTATACATGCACTCCTAGTTGTAGAACGTAATACTTCTAACAGATTTTGGGTTTGTGACCCCTTGGTCACAGTCTGGAGCTGGTGGAGGAGTGGGAATTATAATACAAAAGTGGGGGGAATATTTGCCACAGATATACCTTTACAAGTATGATATTTTTTATATAGAAAAGATGCAAGTATTAAGTTATTATAAAAGTGGTACCAACAGAATCTGTTCATAACAGTTTATTGCTAAATTTTTAATTCACTATAAACAACATTTTATCACTTATACATCAGATATAAGAAAATCAAACATAGCATAAAGTAAATAAATGAAATGCTTGTTAGCAACCAGTACATATTCAAGTAGGGCATATGTGTGAAATAGATTACCCCTTAGCAGACATTTATGTTGTAAATACACTTAATAGGGACAAAATGACTTCACTTCAGCTCACCTGTAAGACAAGAAATAGATTTATGACTTCATCCAAGCTGTCATTATTGGCTTCTGCATCTGCAGTTTAACTCCTTTAATTTTGTTTGTTTTTGTGACATTTCTCCTCTTGTAACTGTGGGAGGGCTTGAATTTTACTTATATTTTTATGGTAGTCATGAGGGCTAGTAGGTTTCAGTATCTTGTAGTCCCCTGCAGAAAGTTGACTAGTATTACACTGACAATGTAACTGGTTCATTTTTTTTTATTTTTGGGAGACAAAAAGAAAATTATTTTGAATCATGGAATGTACAACATTTTGCCTTCGAGTTGCAATTTATACAGATAATTGGATAATATGGGGAATGCTACCAAAATTTGTACTATCCAGAAGAACTGCATGTATTAAAATTGTTAAATTTACTACCGTATATACTCGCGTATAGGCACAGTCCAAATGCAAACAATATAGACCCTGATCTGCTGTCGCATAATGCGCGGGCAGATCAGGGTCTATGTTGTTTGTTCTACCGATTAGTCCTTACAAGCTGCATACACCCAGATCTGCTGGCGCATTATGCGACAGCAGATCTGGGTCTATGCAGTTTGCAGTTGGTATTAGCTTATATGCGAGTATATATGGTAGTTTCCCTGTAAATTGACTAGCATTGGATTAGCAGCCTAGCCTTGGATTAGCTGACTACTGCTAGTTTTGAACCTTGCTCCATATAACTATCTTCGGAAATTAAAAATGTTTCTGCATCTTAATATGAACTTTTTAACCCACGCTGTTGCATCAAGCGTGGGGATATTGTGATACCATTCATCTGCCTGTTTATCCATCCTTCCAAGCTGCATACACCCAGATCTGCCGGTGCATTATGCAATGGCAGATCTGGGTCTATGCAGTTTGCAGTTGGTATCGACTTATATGCGAGTATATACGGTAGTTCCCCTGTAAATTGACTAGCATTGGATTAGCAGCCTAGCCTTGGATTAGCAGACTACTGCTAGTTTTGAGCCTTGCTCCGAATAACTGTATCTTCAGGAATTAAGAATGTTTCTGCATCTTAATATGAACTTTTTAACCCCACGCTGTAGCATCAAGCATGGGGATATTGTGATACCATTCATCTGTCTGTTTATCCATCCTTCCATGCATCCATCCTCCTGTGTGTATATGCATCCATCCATCTTGTCACTCATTTCACTTTGTAACTGAACTCCATGCATACACCAATTGAGGAAGGGTGATCATATTGGGTGTGATTTTTCACAAGAATAAGTAGATAGCAATGTCAGTTTCAAATCCTGGAGAAGGAGGAGACGGATCGGGTAGGGTGGTCAAAGGTCACATCTTCCTTGTAACCTGTATTTTGTCTAGCGTGACTGAGGTAGGTTTATTATATATGGTATATTTAATGAGAACAAGTTGATGAAAGTGAAGGATATGTATCATGGATGCATCTTCCTGGGAAGGATGGGGATGGGGGCAAAGATCACATCTTTGTTGGTAATATAAATTATGGTGTGTAATCTGAAATTCATTACACCTTTAAGGGAGGGTGATCATATTTGTATGATCTTTCATGTGGTTGAGTAGACGACGATGAAAGTATTGAATCATAAATGCAGCTTTGGGTGTGGGGTGGGGAAGGGGGAGGGGGAGTGTGGGTCAAAAATGAAAAAGTGCTTATATTTATTATAGCTTCCCTCTTTAGTTTTTACTGCACTTTTCTTGTGAACATGTTAACTTAAATTTATACTCCCACCAAAAAATTGACAGAATTTGGTGGTTGTTTGACTTTCTCAAGAATATCTCAGATGGTTTCAGTACTTGGCTGTTAAAAAGAAAAATAGGAGGGAAAAAATGGGGATTAATTCTTGCACATTTGTTTTGGCCAGTGGAGCATCAGTCCTTTTGAGGGACTCTGGTTCTGACTCCAGTTGTAGTATTTGCAGTGTAATATCATAACCAGAGAGAATGTTTGCGTCAGAAATTTTACAAAAAATACTAACATGTTTATTGCAGTTTAATTTTTGCAGTTATTTCATTGTTTGTATAGGAATTATTAAAAAAATATGTATTTGTAGGTATTTATTTTTGTGAATATAGTCCGTATGCAAATTCCATGAAAATAAATAGTAAGCAAAATTATAAGGTTGACTACTGCCAGACCTCTGAAACTTTGTTCATAAAAGTCGCCTGTGAAGGAATTTGTGTATGAGTGTGTGTTTGTGTGTGTCAGTGTGTGTGCACATTGGTTCATATCATTCATTTTGACTTGAGCACTAAACAGTTCTTAAAATCTACATGCTGTTAATCATGGCAATTGAAGCATTATTTGATTTATTGCAGAAGTTTTATACATTGCCATGAATAACAAATACACAATTTATAACAGTTATTCAGCTTGGATAAGAAAAGCAAACTTGATAACATAAATAAAGTCTTTTTAACAACCACTGCAATAACACCATATGTTCACATAGGGGTTTTGGTTGGTAAGAAATGCCTTTGTTGTAAATATTGTAGGGAAAAGAAATGAGTAGCCGTAAGATCACTTGCATACCAGTATAGTTAAGGAGTGGGTAAACCTCTTTCAAAATGCATTTCTACAGTCCTCACATTAACTCCTGGTAAATTGTTCTTTTTTTTTTGTTCTGTTTTTAGCTCAACTGGTCATAGACCAGAAGATCTTATGGGATGGCCTGTTGTCTGTTGTCCATTCTATTAGCACAAGTTTGTTACTGCTGTTCCTCCTAAACTACTTGGAAGTTTGCCATGAAGACTTCTTATGGTGTCTCATTGGTCCTAGATGAAAATGGTGCCAATCTGACCTCTAAAATGACTGCCATGGTGGTCATCTTGAAAATTTTGCTATAGTTAATTCCCCTGAACGGATGAATAATCATATCAAAATGGTGTCAATCTGAGATTCAGCATGGTTGCCATGGCAGCCATCTTGAAAAGCTTGTTATTGCAACTCCTCCTGAACAGAAATTCAGATCAACATGGTTTTTTCACCAGAAGACTTCTTATTATATCTTGTTGGACCTAAATGAAAATGATGCTGATTTGACTACCAATATGACTGTCATGGCAGCCATCTTGAAAATCTTGTTATTGCTACACCTCCAGGATGGATGGTCATATCAACATCGAGTTTCACCAAAACACCTTTTATGATGTTTTGTTTGTGCTAAATGAAAATTGTGCCAATTTGAAATCCAGTATGGCTGCCATGGAAGCAAGTTTGAAAATCTTGGTATTGCTGTTTGTCCTAAATGGAATGACCTATCAACATGGTATTTTCACCTGTAGACTTCTTATGTAATCTAATTGGTCCTAAACGAAAATGGTGCTGATCTGACCACCAATATGGACATCATGGCAGCCATCTTGAGAATCTTGTTATCACTACTCCTTGTAAATGGAAAGTCACATCAGTATGGAGTTTTCACCAGAAGATTTCTTATGGTGTTTAATTGTTCCTAAATAAAAGTCATACCAATCTGACAGTCAATATGGCCACCATGGTGGCCATCTTAAAAATCTTATTGCTACTCCTTCTGAATGGATGGTCGTATCAAAATGGGGTTTTCAACCCCAGGACTTCTTATGATGTCTAGTTGGTCCTAAATGAAAATGGTGCTGATCTTACATCCAATATGGTCACCAAGATGGCCATCCTGAAAATCATGTTATAGCTACTTATCCTGAATGGATGGTCATATTGACATAGGGTTTTCACCAAAAGACTTCTAATGATGTCTAGTTGGACCTAAATGAAAACTGTTCTTACATCCAATATGGCCACCATGTTTGCCATCTTGAAAATCTTGTTATTGCTTATCATGGTTTATGGAAATTCTTTTCAGCCAATACAGTGTCAGTCTGGACTCCTGTTTTTATGCCACAGTATTCAAATTGTGATTATTAGACCATAGGGTACTAGAGTGCTGGAAATAGGGTACATTGAGTAGAAGTCTTTAATAAACTGGGGACCAGAGGGATATGTTATCTCAGGATGACTCTTGTTACCCATTGCCACCAAGCTGGCACTGTTTGTTATGGGATTAAGGTTTGTCACACACACTAAACCTAGGTCATTGTAACCTACTTTCCATGGTTATCTATTCTACCTGAGGCCACTAAACTTGAATTGGGGGTGCATGGTGACCAGCTCTTATAGATTAATTTAATTTTGCTTTGAAGATAATTGAGTCATAGAAGTGGGTGGGGTTAAACTGTTGTGATCTTCTGCTTACTAACAGCTCTGATTGTTGTTTGTTTTCATATTCCTGCCAAAAACTTGGAATGTATCATATTATGATGACAACTGATCTATTCCCTATTTCATTTCTGCACAGTTGCTTGAGTTCTCCATCCTCATTTATGAACAGATTTTTTAAATAGCTTACATTTTGGATAAGGAAAATAGTCTATCAATTTTGTTGTCAAAATGAAAGAAGAAAAATGGTTTCTGCACAATAACATTAGTTCTACATCACAGACCTGATCAAACTTTGTGGATGGCTTGCACTTGAGGTAGAGAAGAAGCATGTCGATTTTGGGGTCAAAAGGTCAAATGTAAAGGTCACTGTGACTGAAGAAGAATAATGGCTTCTGAACAGTAACTTTAGTTCTACATCAGTGAACAGGACTAACCTCTGTGGATGGCTTGCACTTGTAGTATAGTAGAGGCCTATTGATTTGGGGGTGAAAAGGTCAAAGGTCAATGACATTGTGACTCAAAGAAACAGATTTTGCACAGTTGACAGAACTTTGTGGATGGCTTGTGCTTAGGGTAGGAAAGAAACTTCTATATTTTGAGGTCTAAAGGGCAAAGGTCAGAGTTATGGTAAGTCTGTTAAAAAAATAATGGTTTCTGTACATGAAGTTTAGTTCGAGACTGCATACCTTGACCAAAGATCCAGGTCTTTGAGAGACATTGGTTTATAATCTCCAGAGTCAACCATGCCCTACTGGCACCACATAGAGGACTATTCAACATGCAGTGTGCATATAATGTACTGTTCAGAGTACTCCTATTTGGGGGTGGGTGGGAGGGGGTCAGTTTGCAAATGTCCTGCCAGAAAGTTGATATCTATGTCTTAATGAATTTAAGGATGTATCCTGCATCATAATTAACTTCTTTCTCACATGACTTTACAGTGCCAATGTTACCGCCATTTTTGGGCTCTTTTTGTTTAATTATTCTTGGCTTTAATTAAATTATCCTATATTGTTTCAACAGAGATTAACTCAACTTATAAATTGTGTTTTTAATGCAAAAGAAACCTAACATTTATTCAGCAGCTTTTTTATATATAAAATTCTTCTTAATTTGAATTTTTATTTTGTCAATGGAACTTTTTTTGAACATCCTGATCATGAGAGAGAGAGAGAGAGAGAGAGAGAGAGAGAGAGAGAGAGAGAGAGATTCTTGTACCACACTTGTATATATTAATTAGTGATATCAGCACACATGCTTGAAGTCTAACATTTTAGGTAGATTTAATTTGATGGTTCTAATTTCATAACAAAACCCAATGATCTTTTATTTTAAGGAGCTATGCTTATGGTACCAGTATCCAGTATATTGGATTTCAACAATTATTTGTACATGCTTCATGAATGATTATTAATTAGATAAACTTGTGTCATTGACAGAGAAAATATTGATCTATTGTTTTGAATTTATGTATTCCCTCAGACTCAGGTCAGATCAATGATCTATGGTTAAAGGATTAATTATATTGGGAGATTAATTCAGAGACTTGAAGGAAGCGTATAATTGTAACACAAGGAGTATATAGTTGAAATATAATGTAAATTTCAATATAAGGCACAAACAAAATATGTGTGTTTCAGTCGGCAGACCGTCCCTGTTTCTCATTGCCGACCCTTACACTTTTTCCCCCCATGGTAAATATTTAAAAAAAAAAAAATCACATTGCCGAAATTGATTTGTGCATCTAATTGAGCCGGTTTTTGCCCAGTACTTTGAAGTGCTTGAAATATTATTTGATTTATATAAAAAAAAAGAACCTACCTGCCTATCCTAATTTTAAACCAGTGCAATAGGAAACACACACATATTTTTTTTTGGCCTAACAGTCCTACAGTCTTTTGATGTTATTCAATTTTAGAAAGATTTTCATAACAATTGTGTTAAAAATGCCTTTGATACCATTATTTGTATGATATTTATGTGTATTGGGATATGATTATAATGTTATTATGGTTAAGTGTTCAGCATTATACAAAACATTATGCAGTTTTACAAAAGTCTCTTTTCATTCTAATCTTGTATTCAGCTAAGCTGACCCAAAGTCCTGTCATAACTTTTGAATGGCCTTGTTGTGACATCTAATATTCTTCTGTTTTGTCCTCAGTTGCTGGCATTGTCTTGTCAGTTGGCAGTATTTACATGTGAACAGATTGCATGCAGAGTTAAGCTGATATATTCTCTCCCGCTTTGAAATTTTCTCCACTGTGTAAAGTTTCCCTTTCTTGTTGAGACTTGTCTTTTTAAACCAGTGGTTAGAGATAGAAGTATTGATATTGGTTTTGTGTGAACGTCACGCTGGCTTACTGCCTTTCAATTTAACTATAGGAACACAGTGATGTGTTCAGTAGTGTACTTCCATGCAGGTAATCTCTGGTCTGCCTGCCTCTAAAAGGTTATACCATGATAGTAAGAATTTTTCAACAAAGATGATAGAGAGACAAAGGATTTGGTCTGTCTTCAACTAGAGGCTTAGAGTTTTCAGTGAAAAATTTGAAGTGTTTGTATATTCCATGGATATTTAAATTGTACAGGTGTGTTCAGTCAGGGTATGTATGATTTGTATATATTACATTACATAACAACAAGTGGTGTGGAAATACTTACAGAAAAGGATAGTATGTTTAATGAACTTGTGTTGGAGCCAATGTATTTCTTCAGATTCAGATCCAGGTTTGATTTCTACATTTCATTGTACAATTAAATGGATATAAAAATTAATATAATTATGACAGGGATAAAACACTTGAATGGCTCTTACTAAATATACATTTAATTTGCAATTACAAAGTAATTTTACAAGGTATCTGCAAGGTGTATCACAGATTCAACAAGTTTCACTTATGGTGTTCTGTGTTGTAAGTAGTAAGTATTAAAAGGAGATGAGTTTGAAACTTTCTTCATGTATATATACATGCATCTTCTTCTAAGTACATTATATATATATTGATAAGCTTTCTAGTGCTTTTGCATTATCATATCATCTTCTGATAGGTACATTATACTATCATAGTGTTTTTGTAACTAAACAATTTAACCAGTCTGATGTCTCTGTTATGTACACTACATTGTTGTTGATAGGGCAAGATATAAACAACAATTTCACATACATATACAATACATATACACAAAAACACATCTGCAAGACTTTCATAACCATGAAACATGTACCACAGTCCAGGATCAAACAAAATAATTTTTAAAAAAATTGGATAGCAAAATTAGTCACAAGACAATCACTTTAAATTTTTGTCATATTAACAACATGACAAAAATCCACTCAACACATGCCCTGTACAGTATTTTGAAAGTGTATCAGTGCATTGAAACAATGTATAAAATAGTCACTACACCAGAACCTTCTGAAAACAAGTTTCATCATCTTTTTGGATTCCTTTTCCACATTGAAAGCCTTACAAAACCTTAAATTTTACAACCTGTTAATATCCCAAATCTTACAGAAACATGATTTGCTCATAAAATCTGGAAAAAGTATTCAACACTTTTAGCTGTCTAGTGACATTGGCTATTAAGGGTAAAGAAAGCGCAGCCAAAACTGCCTTGCAATCACCTGTTACTGACATCAAATATTACATAAATCAACATGTACTATATACTTGGCAAAATATATGGAATGAAAACTCCACAAACAAGCTTAAGAACATCAAACCCATCATTGGAGAATGGCATTCTTGACACAGAGATGAAGTGGTATTATACTGCTGTTACATACCACCCAAAGGGTGAATGTCAACCAGGGTGCATGCCTTGCCTGTGATGATTGACGCTGGAAAACATTCTTGTGGATGGTATCAACTTCCACACTATGAGAGAGAATTTTGTTTTATGTGAAATAATTCAGAAGCTTTATGATGCTGTACCAGCTGAAATCTTGGACTTTTTAAAAGAATACAGTCTATATAACAAATTTTGACCCTTTATTTTAAGGATCTGATATTTATTTATCTCTGATGAAATCTAAGTGGACATATACTGGCGTTCCGTACACTTGCGGTACTAACAAATTGAACTGTTATAAATTATTAACAAAGACACACCTGACTATAATTCTGTTGTTGTTTTATTCTTTAACATCTGTTTCCAATTTGGCACAAATATATTCTTAATGCCGTAACAGATTACAGTTCATTTTCCGCTCAACAACATGACAGGTAACAGCAATCATTTTTAAAGGGAGGTTACCATAATGTCGTAAATGAGTATTTGTCTCTAAGGTGGCTCAGAAGGGTAATAACACGAACGAAAGGTCCAAAAAAGTATCCACAATACTCATGTCATTGAAATGATATATTATTTATTAGGGTGGTTGGTGTGTGGAGGAAGGTCAGTTCAGTATAACTTTGATTGTTGAATGTTTCATGTTTCTAAAGTCAATTCTGATCATACTGTTAAATTTTTTTATCCTTGTTAATTTGATGCTTAAATAATAGACAAATTTCATAATTATGCAATATTTTCACTTTATCAGATATGAAAACATATGTACTATGCCATAATAATGAAATATTACTATTTTTATTTTAAAAATAAAAGCAACAGAGAATGACAATAACATAGTTTTAGTGCTTTAAAGAAGTGTGCAGGATTCAATAGAGTTATGGTCCTTTTTTTCTACCATGCTTTTGTTCACCTGACCGAGCGATGCGGTAAGCTGTCATGTGATTCTGTTACATCAGTAACATTCATTGAGAAGCAGATGACCATTTTCTGTTAACTGGGAAAATTATTTACTGTTTTTGTGTTTGGTAGAGGTATAGTGGTGAAGGAGGGTATACAGGTGGATTTAATTTTCTTTTTTTTTTCTTCTATCCTTTCATTTTTTCTTCCCAACTTACCACAAAACAAAACATGTCTTTGATATTTGATGTTCAAACTCTTCGATAAGTTCCTTGTTGCTCTGTTGCTGGGATAAACAACAGAAAGGTGTTGCACCATTGTATTTATTACAGAAATATGATTTACTGCGAGATTATGGAACCCGCAAGAATATGAGAAATGACTATACCATATAAAAAACATCTGTTTATAAAGGACAATATTTTTGTGTACATTTTATATTAGAAAAATCATTTGTACCAACACATAGCTATATGATTGTACTCATACTTATTTCATATGTGGAATACCCATTTCCATCATTTAATATTCAATTTGAATTTTTGCATGAATCTGGAATCATTAGTTGGAACTATTATGGTCTGGTTGTAGAGTGCATATGAAGTAAATTTCATTTTCTTTTCATTATCAGTAAATAATTTATGTAAGGGAAAGACTTTTTAGTATCCTCCTGAATAGTTATGTTAATATTTATTAACTTTTAATAATTTGAGATCTGTTTATTTTTGCTGTGTATTGTCTTTCTCTTTCTAAGTTCATTTTTTTGTCTGACCTATGTAAAAGGTTCACTTTCACATATATCAGTGCATAAATTACATTTTTAGTTCACCAAGCCAAAGGCCGAGTAATCCTATGGTATGGCATTTTGTCCTTCATTGTCTGTCTGTCCATCAACACTTGTTTGTCTGCACTCTAGATGCTTCACTTCTGATCAGATGCATATTAATGAGGTGATATTGCATCTGATTGGCCGAGCTTGTGAACACTCTTGAAGCCGTATCTCTGATCAGATTTAGATCATATTTGGTGGTCTTGCATCTGACTGGCTGAGCTTGTAAACACTCTACATGTATATATCATATTTTTGAAAAAGAATTTGATCAGATTTGCTGTATAAGCTTGAGTCATCAAGATCTGAGATCCACAGATATTAACGAGGATTCAAGTGGATCAGATGATCAGAATCGAAACTGCAACCTTCTGGTCATGAGTCCAATGTCTTGAATCACTACAGCTCCTCTGGGTAGGGATCTTAATGGTTACCAAGTTATGATTCAAAGGGGTGGGGCCCCAGAGGGATAAAAACAGACCCTGGAATCCATGATGACCGCACAGATTAACTCTCCTATAATGCCAAGTAAGTATGTACTTTAAGGGTAGGGCTATGAACAGTTTCTAAGTTATAAATCAGGGCCTTGTCCCCAGGGGCAGAGAGAGAGATCCAGGGGAGAATGCTGGTTCTATTATTGAAACAATCCCTAACACCATGTTTTCATCTGAGCATTTAACATCAAATTGAGCCGATGCAGCCAAACAGCACCAAGCCAAATGTTAATTGAAACCTATCTGTATGATCTTTTATGTAAACCACTGTCCATAAAGTTACGCCGTGAGTATGTTTCAGTAATCGTGTTATGTAGATAATGCCATCATTCCATATGTAAACCAAGCATGTGATCAACTTCCCCTTGCTTAATCCAATCAGCAGGCTAAGACAACCTTTGATGTGTAAAGGAGGAAAGTGGTTTAAGATAAATTGAGTGAGATATTGTTCCTAATTATCTTGGCTTTGAGAAAGCTGGACTTTTGCTGTAATTTTGCAATTTTGGGATTATTTATGTGACAAATATATGCGTGTAACAGAAGACTTGATTGACATGATGTTTATTCAGTGGGTTTGTTAGAAAATCAGTGAAGTGTGAGCTTTAGTACTTTTCTTTAATTAGTGTATATTAATAGTGTTTCATTAGCCCTTGCATTTCTAGCAATAGTTTCAGTATTTTACAGTCTCATTGTTCATTTGAATTAAATTGTGTGGATAAAATGAGATGTGCTTTCAGGAGGATTTAAATTATAACATTTAAATTTGATATGTTTAATTAGAAGTAAACATGTTTGCATTTATTTATGTTTTATGTAGATTATTCATTCAGATGGATCATAATCGTGGTTAAATCTTAAAGCACAGAGAATTGCAGGGAATAAAGCTCAATTTGGTCATTACTATATTTGCAGAATTTTCGATAACAGTTTCATTTGAATGAAGGATTGATGTAAATAAGTATTAAATCTAATTTTGCTATATCATTTCATTATTCTTTCTTTCATTTTCATTAATGCAAGCACTTAAATACTTTATGCTCTTTGTATTTTCTCTCTATACCTACTTATCTCATCAAACACTGATTTAAGGCAGTGAGTGGCAAGACAGCTACTGGATACTGTATACCGTATTTGCTGGCCTATAAGTCGATACTTTTTTACGTGGAAGTCTGGGCTTCGTCTTATACTCCGAATCGACTTATATATGGATTATGTCATTGAAATTGCTTTACCATATGTTAATGTAATTTTTAATTACGTGAAAATCGTTGCATACAATGTACCAATAAATAATACCTATAAATAATACGTGTACAGACCATCTTAATCATTTTCCCAATTAATCTGGAATAGTATAGTGATACCAATAATATTCATGAAACCGGAAGTTACTAGCAAAAGTGACGAAGTCAAGGTATTGATCTGGCTTCGTCTTATACTCCGCATCGACTTATATATGGATGAAGGATTGAAAATTGACGAATTTAGCGAATTCGAGTCATACTCCGCACCGACTTATAGGCCGGCAAATACGGTACATACATGTGAGTGGAAAGACAGCTACTGGATACTGTATACATATGCACTGAAACAAGATACACTGCTTTATAATTCTCTTTTTGTTTCAAAATAGGATAAAACAAACAAACAGATGTAAAAGATAATATTTTATTACATTATGTTGAATTATCAAATGACTGGGGGTGAGGGGGACTTTCTGCATCACATTTGCCTCATTTTTCATTGGATCTTTTATTTAGTGGTTTGGAGCACCATGAAATCCACAAAAAATTTTACCCCACGAAAATTAGTGAAGCTACAATATGTGATATAAGCTTTTCTTTCCTCTTTGTAGTTTAAATACGTGTTTGAATCTGCATGCACAAGCTGACATATGTCAACTACCTTAATGAGCGATATCAGGACCACTTGGGCATCTTGTTAGAATTCCATCCATGTCCCGTTTAAATTTAGATATATTATCATTTCTAAATTTAACTGAGTTTTGATAGCTGTGCCTTTCTTATGGATGTAGCATTTCCCCTTTAAATAAAATGTAATGTTTTAGAAGCAGTTTGAAGCATTCAGTTATAAATTCTTGATTGAATTGTGAATCTGTGCTTGCACTTTTCTTGTTTAGTCAAAATTTCACTGCTTCTGTATCAAGATCATGTGAAATAAAATGTGTAAGTTTACTATATCAAGATCATGTGAAATCAAGTGTGTAAGTTTACTGTATCAAGATCATGTGAAATCAAGTGTGTAAGTTTACTATATCAAGATCATGTGAAATCAAGTGTGTAAGTTTACAAAATCAAGATCATGTGAAATCAAGTGTGTAAGTTTACTTTATCAAGATCATGTGAAATCAAGTGTGTAAGTTTACTATATCAAGATCATGTGAAATAAAGTGTGTAAGTTTACTATATCAAGATCATGTGAAATCAAGTGTGTAAGTTTACTATATCAAGATCATGTGAAATAAAGAGTGTAAGTTTACTATATCAAGATCATGTGAAATCAAGTGTGTAAGTTTACTATATCAAGATCATGTGAAATAAAGTGTGTAAGTTTACAAAATCAAGATCATGTGAAATCAAGTGTGTAAGTTTACTATATCAAGATCATGTGAAATCAAGTGTGTAAGTTTACTGTATCAAGATCATGTGAAATAAAGTGTGTAAGTTTACAAAATCAAGATCATGTGAAATAAAGTGTGTAAGTTTACAAAATCAAGATCATGTGAAATAAAGTGTGTAAGTTTACTATATCAAGATCATGTGAAATAAAGTGTGTAAGTTTACTATATCAAAAGTAGCAAGTACTGATTCCTCATTCCCATGTGTGGTAATTGGTTGAGAAAATCAAAATCCAGTATGAAACTAGAAATGTCAAGCAAAGTATTTTAGTGTTTGTATGAAACTATTAAGTCAACATTTTTCATCTTTTGGTCTGTTATTTTTATATATTCTGAAACTGAATTGCTTCTGTGATGATATTACTTTTGTGGATTTCAGGGAGACGGTAAAAATAACTGGTATAATTTTCAAAATTTGTTATAAATAATTCTTTTCTTACTTGTATAGGTCATAGGTCATTTCAGTAGAATTTTCTAAATTTGTTATAAATAATTCTTTTCTTACTTGTATAGGTCATAGGTCATTTCAGTGTTTTTCAGTTATGTGGTTTTTTAGTTTTAACATGTCTGTATTGGCTTGCCCACTTATTTTTAAAGTACAAGTCATACAGGTCATGTTGTACCGACTATTTCAACTACAGGTGTAATTTTTAAAATTTGATTACAAACACCTTTAAATAGCGATTATTCAATTTTCAGCTCATTGATCAGTCTTCCTTACGAGATCATTGTATATACGCCCCAGGAAATACACACGACAAATGACTGCTTTAACATACACTTTAGTCTCAGACAACCAGACTCTTGCATGGATCCATGAAATCTCTGTCATTTGAGGGTCTGGTAAAAAAATGAATTTTCCTTGTAATGCTAGAATGAAGCTTTCCCAAAATTTGGAAAAGTGATTTGATTGGCTGATGAGGTGAGGGGACATTAAACGTCATTGTGATGATGAGTTTCATTGGCTGATTGAGACATGCCTCTTGTATCGGCATGTGTATACGAATGATATTTAATGATATCCTTTTAAGCTTAGAAGTTTTGGCATGAGTGATCAAAGAAAGGATGCCTTGGTAAGTTTTGAGATAATGAGAAATGTTTTTGTAGTTTTGCTTGTATAAAGTAACCGATGAATAAAGCATTTTACTAGATCCTTGTAAGGCAGAGATATCATGGAGCCAGGTGAGAGTCTGATTGATGGAGACTAACTTATTTCCTTGTAGAATTCATTCATCAGCATTTCTAATATTTTGTCTATGTACAAATTGCTGTCCATAATTGTAATAGCAGCTGCAGCTTTGTCTGTTTCTTTGAAAGTAATTGATTTGTCATCTAACAAAGATTTCAGTGCTTGTCTGTCAAATTGTGACAAGTTGTTTGTCGCTTTGTGATTATTTTCTAGTGGATGTTCTTAAGGCCTGGATAACATCTTCTGATTCTCTGTCTGTACTTTTAGGTGGATTCCATCTGATTTTATTTCTAACCAGTGTTTTCTCTTTTTCTTTTTCATCCTTGCATGTATAAAATATTTTTCTTAGTCTTAGTTTACAACTCAATTCTTTATATCTGTCACCTATATTTCCTTTATGTGTGGGAGTAAACTTAAGACCTTTCTGTAACAAATTTGTCTCATTTTCAGAGAGCTTTCTGCTAGAAAGGTTTATTACAGGATGAATCATCTTTTCCATGGAGTTATCTTACTATTTTCATATTTGTCTCACTGATAGTTTTGTGACTGATTTTTTATATCCATTTTTTTTATATATATGTAGGACTGAGTTTTATGGCTATATCAGTCTTGCAAATGTCCTTTTGTGTATAGGTATTATATATGGATGTAAAGAAGTTGTTTATGTCATGCCTTATCAACAGTGATTTAGGTTACATAACAAATACCTCAAATTGTTTACTTACAAAAATATATGTATATATACCTACCTGAATAGCATCCATGATGATGCAAAAGTGCTCGAAGGAATACAGTTGCAATATATTACTGATTTCCTGTGATATATATATGTATTACCATAATTTTAATGAGGATGATGTCTTGTATTACCATAATTTTAATGAGGATAACCCGATGGGTACATTTATCTTCTTTAACTAATTGAAGTCACATTTGTTCAGTTGTTAGAAACAATGGCCTTCATTGTTCAGTTATCTCCCACTTAGATGGCATCACAGGAAAAGGTAGTCCTCGTCATTCGGATTATCTTTCATCCAAATGCTAGTAAGTTTGAAATAGTGAATACTGCTTATATTTATCGCAGATATTTAGTTTAATTTACAATTTTTTAATGAACTTTTAGATTACTGTTACATATTGCTGTCATCAATGATGTAATTTAAGAGAGTTAATTTTCCTTCTTCTTTTAAACCACAACATTTTAATTTATATAGCTGCATTATGATATTTACATGGGATTCTTATAATATTCATTATAACATCTGTGTAACTTTAGAAATAGAGATCGCCTGTAAAATTCAGTGTTGACATATCTTCATTAACCTGGAGATTTTTTTTTTTCATTTTTCATTCTCATTATCAGATATGTAGAATTTAATTTTGTACATAATGCTTTAAGTATGCAATAATTTTGCTGCTAAAATTTGTTTTTGTTTTATATCAAAATAAAAAAGAATGTTATCTTTGGCTTATCAGGTGCAAGGCAAGTAACTGAGATCTGTTGCCCATTATCATATACTTCAGGATATAATCACATCAGATTCAGACCATAATATGAAATTTTGGTCATTATTTGTGAATGTTTTTCCATCTAAGAAAAAAATATCATATTTAGAGTAAAATTTCATTTATCAGAACCTGGCACACCTGGATTGTTGGTTTATCCAAAACACTTGTACATCTCCAAAACATGCAGATTTTGTATAATCCAAAAATTTTTCATATAATTTAAATGAGATGATTGTGATTTGAAATCCAGATTTTTAATTAAATAATGTGCTTTAATTTTTAAGCTAGTATTTATTGGTACTAAATTAGTATTACAAACATTTTGATCTTTCAGCACTGAACTTAGATATACAGTTTTTTGTTGTTTAATGCACAAGTTTCTATAGACATTTTCATTCGCTCAGGTGTCATATTGATTCTAACTTCCTTACTTTACAGGTAAGACATTACAGAGTGGAGGTGTTTATAACCTTGTGTCAGCAGAGTGCCACTGCCATGACAATACCATTTAAATGAAATGCTTCAAGTATAGGTATTGTATACACACAAGGATTGTAGTGTTGCCATTGCCAGAAGCAGTTAAATCACAATGACTAACACACATTGGACAACTTGAATATGCTTCCTTTATTACCCAGTGGATTCTTTAATGAGCAAGGTAATCAATCTGATCACTATTGGTTCTTTAGAAACTTAACACTTGTATATGGTAGTTGAACAGATGATTAGATGCAATTAGGAATAGAATGTTAGGTATTTGTTAAATTGAATTTTTCTGCTCTCATGGCTTTGTACAAGATTGTAGCAATGCTTGAAAATTGCACTGGATATTAGTTGATAATATATTCAGACTTGGAGTTTGCCTTGCTATGAAATGCTAAGTAAGACTTCGACTTTATTGCAGTTTACTTTTGCTAAATTTTTTAAAGCAAAATGATTTTGGGATTGGTTTGATTTTTTTAAAAAATTAGTGTTTTGAATATCAGAAAGAGAAATGAAAAGAACCTTAGGTCCACACATATACCGTGATGTACATGTATGTATTCACCTTTAGGTCCTAACATATACCTTGATGTACATGTATGTACTCATCTTTAGGCCCTGACATATACCTTGATGTACATGTATGTACTCACCTTTAGGTCCTAACATATACCTTGATGTACATGTAAGTGCTCACCTTTAGGTCCTAACATACATGGATGTACATGTATGTACTTATCTTTAGGTCCTAACATATTCCTTGATGTACATGCAAGTACTCACCTTTAGGTCCTAACATATACATTGATGTACTTGTATGTACTTATCTTTAGGTCTTAACATATATCTTGATGTACTTGTATGTACTCATCTTTAGGTCCTAACATATATCTTGATGTACATGTACATGTACCTGTATATACTCACTTGTATACAATGAAACATGTTAATAATAAAATTGGATTCAGTGAATTTCTGCTTTTAACAAGGAAAAGATTTAGGACAAAATGATGACATAATTTACAGGTCCCTCTCTATAAAGCACCTCAGTATTACACATTCCCTCGTATAACAGGTATGATCATGGATTCCATTTTGGGGATGAATTTAATTTTGATATAGAACCTGCCTCAGTATAAGGTAACCTCACTTATAAGACAGTACATTTTTATAGTTCCCCATGACTATGTTAAAGTAAGTAACCACTGTATGTACTTTCTCTGCTTATATAAAAATTTTCATCTCTTTTGTAGGGTTCTTGTGATTCCTGTTCCACAGTAATTGCATAAAATACAAAAAGATTTTCTTTATCACAGATGGTGATTTGACATGTGATTAAAATATGTACATGTACATTTCATCTTTTAGACAGAGTTACAGAATTATATCTTTTTAAGATTACTTTAAAAGTCAGACTTGTGTTTAAGTCAAAAGAAAAAAGTGAATTATTTGTCTTATACTTTTAATAAAGCTAGTATACTGGAACACAAAAAAATTAATATGTAAAAAATACATTGTCTTGAATTTAGAAATGACATGATGTAAGATTGATTAATGTTCATTAGCTCGTGTCCAGGCCTTCTCATCTAATCAGATTCAAGAATTTCTGTTGTTTTATTTGCTATAAACCATAGATCAGGCTTTTAGCTATACTATTATTCTCATAACCCACACTTGCCTGTGGAACTATTTCCATAGACTGTGGATTCTATGAAAGTGACTGTACTTGAATTTGATTGGCTGAAGAGTCTGGTGGTAATTAGCATAGAAATCTTCAAAACAACATGTAAATAAATGAAGACAAAGACGAATTACTTTAAAGTTTGTATTAGATAAAACAACAAAACATTTAGTAAAATGTAAAAAAATATGTCTCTGCAAAAAACTCCAAAATGTATGTCCTTACTCAATACATAACATATTCCTTCCCATCCTTTTCATTTTATGATCTTTTAAATTCCTTTGGGGATTTCGATTCTCATCTTCTCACTGTCATCATTTGATTGTGGTTGTAAATGCATGTCACTCCCTCATCTTGTCACTGTCATCATTTGATTGTGGCTGTATGTGCATGTCACATCACTGTCATCATTTGATTGTGGCTGTAAATGCATGTCACTCCCTCATCTTGTCACTGTCATCATTTGATTGTGGCTGTATGTGCATGTCACATCACTGCCATCAATTGATTGTGCTTGCACATGCATGTCACACTTATTAGCTTTGACAGGTAGGGAGTTCTCTGTCTCTGAAGTAAAGCATACTTATGTCATGTATGGTTTGGGCAGCTGCAGGGTGTTACTTATTTCTTGAAGAATGTCATGTGATGGTTGTTTATAGATGTAATAGCACTGCTACATGTATGATGTCCGCTTTTGGTTGTGACCATTTTGTCATAGACATTCACTTTAAATAGTGTGTTTACAGAAGTAACTTTCCCAGAATTATTACTTATAGTACATCCAGTTGTATTAATCCGAGCCTTTTTGAAACATCGTTTTATGTACTTGGACAATTCATTGATGCCAAGGCTGTGCACCAAACACAGGATCAGCATTGTCCACACCTGATTTTGGGGATAGGGTTTTTCTATAAAAGGGTCTTTCATGGAGTACAAAGTTAAGGTAGCAATGGTATATTTTGACAGTGTCTCTAGGGTTAGTTTTATCTTCCCACTGCTTGATTAACTTGGGTTCAGTCCTACAATGCACAGGACCCATCAACATGTTTTTTTAGATTACAGCCACTGAACTGTAAATATATCTATCTAATTTACTCTAAAAAAAAATCGTGAAGCATTCAAATTTCAGTGTTTGTCCATTTCTCTTAGCCTGAAAGCTTTACAGTTATATTAAAAAAACAGCAAAGCTTAGACCTTCAGAAGTATCAATTCAAAACACACCACTTTCCCATAATAGTTATTAATTTTCCAATACTGTATAAAACCTTTTGAAATGAATATGCAGCCCCTTTGCAGTCACCTCCTTCATTTGAAAACAAGCTTTTTTGCAATGTACAAAAGTCAGAAGTGTTACCTTTCAGCAGAGACAGTCAAGATTTTCCATTCTTTCGTAAGTGACACTTGATTCCAGCTGTTGCAGCCATAACAGTATCAGCACAACAAATTTCAGCAATAAATCTGGCAAGTAAAAAATCCAAAGTCTCACTGTCAGCATCTGTCAGATTCTCAGGAACACTACTGGGTCTGTCTAAAAACATACTGTTCTATGAATTGATATTTCAGTTACTCCAAGGCTTTCATGCCCATCCATTCACTTCATGTACGCCATGACACTCAAAAGTCAATGGTCATGATGCTAAATAACATATACATTGGGTTGAGGTTGGTATCTCTTGACAATTTTTATTTTATATAACCCATCTCATCCCATTGTATAACCTATAGCTAGATTCTTTCTTCGGATATTGTATCAGTGTCCATCCTTCAAGAGTGGGGAATGTCAGCATATGATCCCGCTGGCTGTCATTTTTTGGCACATATGTTAGAGCAGGTACAACAGCACATAGTTACTTGTATTCCATTCAAAATAGACTTTAATCCATGGGATATGATATAACCCTTATGATCGAATTCATAGATGTGCCCTTATGGCCTTGGACTTTTTATCCAACCTGTTGGAGGAGTGGGTTGAGTGTCAGCAGCTGAGAAAAAGCATTGAAACATGCCACTAGTGTCTGCTAGTTCGTAATGCTATTTCTCAATAACAGATCGTTTCCATTGATGGTAGACATTGTAATAAAAAAGCCTGGTTGGTTTTCTATGTATTGTAATAGAATAAGAAGTTCTTGAAAAGGTCAGTGACCTCGGTATTCGAAGAAGTATCTATAAAAGTACAAGTAGTATACCATACACATTGACTAAAGACTTGAAAACTGGAAGTTACAGAAACTTTCAGTGATTTGATGAATAATAGTAGTTAAAAATTCCACAATCCAAAACTTATATTCCATTGGATGGTCTTACCAAACTCTTCCTTTGAAATTATAAAAGACTTCAAATTTTAAAAAATCCCATTTTTTTGTGGAGATCTAAGTAAGAAAAATCATTGGGAAGAGGTATAATGAAGGTGGATTCAAAATGATAGATACAATAGGACCCTGCTAAAGCACGCTTCGTTATAGCATGAATTCGGATATAACACGATCGTGGCATGGCTCCCGAACTTTCATCTATTTTTTCGTACATGAAAAAAAATTATTTTTTCAAAGTACGAAAAATAATGTGTAAAAAATTAATTATCATTTTGGGGAAGAGATCATGTATGAATTTGGATATAATACGATCGTGGCGTGGCTACCAAAATTTTACAATAATTTCGCCAATTTCTTGAACTACTGCAAAGTTTTGTGCCAAAATAAACAAGAGTTTGATTTAATAATTTGGCAAGCTGTATTGTATTCTTGAAGAAAAAGTGTCTTATGATTGCATCTTTCATTATATGAATAAAGATGCTGAACATTTCTATTTGTGAATGTTCATTTAAAATGTGTCAGTAGTCAATCACTGCACTTTGATCTTTGTTTATTTGTGAAAGATGTCAGCTGATATTAAAGTTGACAAGTGTTAATCTTATTATTACTGATACATGAACAATAAAGTCATTAAGTCTTCTTTGTGTTTGTCTTCAATACATTCTGTGTACAATCGTTGCTCAAACAATAGCCGACATGTGTTTGCTCATTCAACTGCATACACAGCCAAGCACCGAACAATGCGGTGCTTGATAAAAGATTTGCACCTGAATTTATAAATCAATTAATTTAAGTCATTGACAATCAGCAAAGTCAGTCTCAAAGCTAAAAGTTGTTCAAACCATGCGGCAATGATTTATAAAACATCAAAAAAAAAAACGAAAGCCGCCAACGCGCACACGTGGCTTGGCGGTGTTGTTAGACAATCGCCACGCAATCAGTTGACCAGTGAATAATATTGTACATTCCCTATAAAAATGATCCCATTGTTGATTAACAATTATTCTTGCTGTAGTCGTTCAAACAAATAGGTGTCAGAGTTTTAATTAGTAGTTATTTACAATGGATAACAGTACACGGAAACGTTAAGCTTTTTATGTTAAAGAGAAGCTTGAAGCCATGGACAGGATTAAGTCCGGTGTTTCCACAAGTCAGATTTAATTCCCAAGTGATATTTCCCAAGTTATCTGCCAGTGCACATGGGCCGATAAGCCTCTGGCTTGTAAAAGCACTCACTTTGTTTTCAAGTAGAGTTCTACAACTTCCTGTGCATATACTTTGACCTTAATCCCTTAGCTTGTAAAGGCACCACACTCTTTGTTTTCCCACGTGACAACCCTTTGATCTTGCCACGAGTTTGATACTTGTTCAGTGCTAAGTAACAGAGGGTGGTTATTTGAACTACCTGTGATCTTGCCGCACAATTGACACGTGTCCAGTTGCATCCTTTAACAGCTTTCTGACTTTATGATCAAAGTGTTACTTGCAAGAGCCCAAGCTCAGTCTCTGCATAAGCACCCGCATATGACAGTACAGCTGAGGAATCGGACATGATTTACGATGACTAGATGACGACGATTTACAATAACTAGATGACGATGTAGGATTTCAGAACTTTATCAGACAATGATATTAAACTTCTGTGTGCATATTTTCGATGGAATTATTATGGACTCACTCCTACGCATGCCATGAGATCGGCTGGTGATTACACGTGTTGATCCTTGAACTATTCATGCTATGCAATAGACATGTAGATATAAATATACCAATGCATGGTTCTCTAAATAAAGTAAAATATTATATGTGCAATCTCTGTTTTCACTGCATGTGTATTTATTTTTTATTATGCATTGATTTAAGATTTAAGATGGTAACTGTGCCAATGAAGGACGTTGTTTTGAGCCCACAATTCCCCCCCCCCCCCATTTTTTGGTGCATGCATCATTTTCGTCAGCTAAATGACTTGGTTTTGTCTAGGTTGGTTATAGCTCGGTTCGGGACATAGCACGATCCCATTTTGTGGACCCCGACCATCGTGCTATAGCGGGGTACTACTGTATCTTCTTCTAAGCATTAAAAGCAAGTTGGGTGAATCGAGATAAATGCAAAATCTGTAAAACTTCCACATTAGAAACAGTCAAGAAACATGGTGGGGATATCTTCTTAAAAGGAATCTGCACATCATGTAAAATTTAGGAATTAAAAGTTAACAATTTTTATAAACAAATACTGGAAGCATGGTGCTTTTTAGGTCTACTGGTCATAGACTAGAATAGCTTATGGGATGGTCTGTTTTCCTCTGTCTGTCCATTTTTATCACAAGTTTGTTAATGCTACTCCTCATAAACTTTACACACACATTCATCGAAAGGTCTAGTTGGTTCTAAATGAAAATGGTGCTGCTCGGACATCCAGTATGGCCACCATAGCGGCCATTTTGAAAATCTTATTATTGGTACTCCTCCTGAACAGATGGTCATATCAACATGGGATTTTCACAAAAGACTTCGTATGATGTCTATTTGGTCCTAAATGAAAATGATGCCAATCTAACGTCCATGGCAGCCATCTTGAAAATCTTGTTATTGCTACTCCTTCTGAATGGAAAGTCATATAAACATGGGATTTTCACAAAAGACTTCGTATGATGTCTATTTGGTCCTAAATGAAAATGATGCCAATCTAACGTCCAGAATGGCCACCAAGGCAGCCATCTTGGAAATCTTGTTATTGCTACTCCTTCTGAATGGAAAGTCATAAAAACATGGGGTTTTCATCAGAAGATTTCCTTTGATGTCTCGGGGCCCCGGGTGGCCCAGTGATATAAGGCGGTTGCATTTACAGATCACTGACATCTCACCTCTACGTGTGGGTTCAAATCTCATCTTGACCAATGTGGGTATATGAGAAAGCTTGCCAGTAGCTTCCTGTGGGTTGGTGGTTCTTTCTGGGGTTTTCCTGGGTTCTTCCACCACCAAATATACTGGCCACCACATATAGCCAATCATGTGCTGAAAAATGGCATTAAAACCCACAAAACCAACAAAAACTTTTGATGTCTAGTAGCTCCTAAGTGAAAATGATGCTTATCTGATCTTCATTATGGCCACCTCTATGGCTATCCTGAAAATCTTGTTATTGCTACTTCTCCTGGATAGATGGTCTTATGAACATGGGGTTTTCACATAAGACTTTTAATTGTATCTGTTTGGTCCGAAATGAGAATGGTGTCAGTCTGACATCTGATATGGGTGCCATGACAGTCATCTTGAAAATCTTCTTATCACTCTTCCTCCTAAAGGGAAAGTCATATCGACATGGGATTTTCGCCATAAGACTTCTTATGATGCCTAGTTGGTCCTAAATGAAAATGGCGCTGATCTGACAGCCAGTATAGCCACCTTTGCAGCCATCGTGAAAGTCATGTTATCACTGCACGTCCTAAATGGAAAGGCTTAGTTTAGTTTTGTGGGGTTTAATGCCATTCTTCAACACATGATAGGCTATACATGGCAGCTAGTATATTTGGTGGAGGAAGAACCACCAACCCACAGGAAGCTGCTGGCAAGCTTTGTCACATACCCATGTTGGTTGAGCCGTGACTTAACTCATGAGGACAGAGCTGAGATGTGTGAGTTATCTGTAATAGCAAGTGCCTTAGACCACTCTGCCACCTGGAGTCCAAATGAAAAGGTATATCAACATGGGTTTTTCACCAGAATACTCACCATTGCAGCCATCTTGAAATTCTTTGTATTGCTACTCCTCCTGAATGGATGGTCATATCGACATGGGGTTTTCACCAAAAGACTTCTTATGACATCTAATTGGTCCTAAATGAAATGGTGCTGATCTTACATCCAATATGGCCACCACAGTGGCCATTTACTGATCTTTTTTGCTCAAGAATATCAGAGATGGCTTTGACACTCAGCAGTTAAAAAGAAGAAATGGACTTATCTTGGATTCCTTGGAATTCTTTTCAGCCAGTAGAGCATCAGTCTCTTTGAGGGACTCTTGTATCTTGTTTAACTACTCAGATAATATTAAATTGTTACAGGAACATATTCTTTTGGAATAATGAAAAATTACCAATTTAAAGTTAATGCTTATATCTCAAGAATGGATAGGAAAGGGTATTAGACTTATTGTTTGAAAGAAAAATCAAGATTTTTCAGATTTAATTAAATTTGTGATCCTTACTCCATAAGTTTATATGATTTTTAAAAGCATTACACACTTTTGTCCTCAATTCCATAGGACTGGTTCAGTGCCCTATAAAATTAATCTCAAGTAAATTTGTAAGAAATATATAATTGTGAAAGTTATGAAAAGTTAAATAGCATATAATTACTTATATACCTATAAAGTTGATCAATCTGAATTAGAAATAACTTATCATAAAGTTTGGGAAAATAGTTTTCAAAAACATAAAACTAATTTTAATTATGTAATACTTGCTATTATTGCATTACTATAACATTTCCTGGCACTAGTCCCCAGTCTAAAGACATTATTCCCTCCTCTAATTAGTAATTGGAGCTCTAGAATAAAAAAAATAACATGATCCCAGACTGATACCTTAGTCCACTTCCGACAGTTGGAAAATCCTCCTTCTTTCCTTGAATTGCTTGTATTTATACACGTCTCTTGTGTGCTCAACACTTTATCAAATAATTCGGCTATTGGCATTTCTAGTGTCGTATCCTTTTTTTGTATTGATTTCTCCCCAGTCCTGTTTTTTGTGTGTATTTATGTCATTTTTGTTGATTTTGAGGCTTTTGAGTACATCACTAGCAAAATGGTGCTTCTTATGTTTCATTGCTTTAATAATAACTGGTGTTAGGGTGAGTAATTTCTACCTTTTTGTTGTTCTGGTTCATTCTTGTATTTTGTATATTTTACTTTCAGCCTTCAGTAATGCCTCAAGGTGTTGGTAAATGTGGACAAAAAAGGCAGGACCTGTCTTGCGTGCATGGCATGTGTACATGCAGATGATTGCCCCATTTATTGTTTTTGTGGACCAGTGAGGGTTGTGACTTGGCAATAAATCACAGGGCCTACAGGGCCAGGAAGAAAGGTCCCACTTCTTCCTTTTCTTTTCTGGAAGACTCCCTCCATTCCAAGGAGAGGGCTACAGCACTTCCTGGTGTACAGAAGTTGCCTGCTTCAATGAGAGAGGTATCTGGAGTTAAGAAGTTTCCTGCTTACATAACTGGTAATCTTTGATGGAGGGATCTTTAGCACTTTCCAGTGCATGGAAGTTGCCAGCCCCAAATAGCAATCACCACTTCTAACAAGGGAAGCCAGTCGTCGTCTCGTGCAAGTAGACCTTGGATGAAAGCAAGATCTTGTTTGTCAGAGTCTAGTTCCTTGAACAGAGGCTCTTCCAATAAGGTCTGTATCATCTGATTGATCAGTGCCTGTTGACTGGATACGAGGTACCAGGTTTTGTATCAGATGAGAGTCAGCAAAGATCTTTCACTGGGCACCAGTCACCAGACCACCATGTACCAGGCACCAGGCACCAGTCACTGGAAAATGTGTCTAGTGACAGTCATAGAAAAGCTATCACCAGGTGCCAGTAACTGGGCCTTAGATACTGAACACTGGTCCATGGGTGATATCACAAATGACATTCACCAAGTTTCTATCACCAGGCAGTGAGCATTGGGCACCATTCACCAACTATGGTGCCGATTTCCCATTTTCAGCCAAGGGTCACCGATCACGGAGCACTGAGCATCAGTTGCAGAATGCTGGGAGCCAGGCACCGATCTACATTTGCTGTGAGTCAGACATCAGTCTTCAGACCAGGTACTGAGTTTGGACCACTGGTTTAGAGAAAGGGATCATTTGATGCCCCCCCCCCCCGCCACTTTATATTTCCATTCAGTCCCAATGGGGAAAGGACTTTGACTTTTGAGAACCTGTATAGGGGAAGGGATTGGGTTGATACCACTCCATGTTTGATGTTACATTTCAACCCATACAGAGCTAGGGGACTCCCACCAGCTGGTGGTGAGTTGGCCATGTCTACTTTTCCAACCATGCCACCATGGATGACTTTGCCATGTCTTGATAGATCACCAAACCGGGCATGCCCTATATCTTTTCTGCTTCCTCTGGCCTTGTTATCAAGGGCAGATGAGAGGGTTTGCCACTTGTTGCCTCTGGCGCCTAAGAGGGAATTCCCAATTCCTTTCTCCAGGGAGATAGGATTAATGGGCTATCCCCATCTCCTCCCATAAGCAGAGACAGGATGATAAACCCCCACTTAAGAAGTCCCCTTCTTCCAGGATGGAGATGAGATGAAATAGCCCTGCCTCACCTCAGAAGTGAAGACGGGATGACAAACCGTTGATTCTTGTGGATGCAGATGAGTTCCTGGAGGAATCTGTCACACTGGGTCTTACTCATCTGGTGGGTTCACCTTCTTCATTTCACCCAGCAGGTCAGGTGACAGAAGAAGAATAGATGTGGACTATTGATAAGGTGGTAAATGCGGTTTACTGCCTACTTCCCCCAGATATGTGTCCCAAACCCTTGGGATCATTGGAGGCTATGATTCTGTCCAGTTTGGAGAGGCTTTGCAGGGTACAGCCCAAGTTAGACCCGGTTTTACTCCCTCACTCAGCAATGGTGAGGATGCTGATTCAGAAATTGTCTAGTGGCCAAGAGTGGGTTGGACAGTGGAAGGGGTTGTCTATCCCCACTTCTATGCTTCAGCTCTGTGTCTCAGCCAATAGCTACAATGTCCATTCACCTGCTTGGATCTTAAGCCCCCACCTTAGATTTGGTGCCTCACAGGTGGGGATTTCAGCTGTGACCTGGGCCCAACTCCTAGTCAATACTTTTGAGGATTAGGAGCTGAATGTGCAGATTAGTTACCATAGCCTCATATGTTGATCTTTCCGTGGCTGCCTACTTCAATCTGTTGAAGGAGGAATCTCCAGATGCCTTGCAGAGACTGTTTTAGGTCATGGCCAAGACATCGAGACATTGAAAGATGAGCAGATCAGCAACATCTGTCCCTGACCGCAATACTTGGCCCGACTAAAGCAGTAAAGAAATGCCCCCATCCTGGAAGGTCCCTGGCTCCCTCTTGTAAGCATTTTAATCAGAGAAACAATCAAAATCGAAGTAAGTTACAGTTTAAAACCCCTTTCTGCCCATCATTCTCACAATGAGGTGGCTGGAGGGGCCAGGGGAGGAAGTTGACAGACCCCTCCACCTTCCCTAAGGAATTAGTCAATTATCCCTAGGGAGTCGCACCCTCTCCTGCAAAGCCTACCCCCCCCCCCCCCCCATTCCCAATGTCTTGTTAGGAGCCATATTAAGCCTTTATGTAGAGACTTGGTCAGACCTCTTGGACAATGTGTGGGTCCTTTCCACAATCAAGGAGGGTTACCAGCTTGGTTTCTATTACCCCTTCACATCTTTCAAGGACCCCCATTTTGTTCCACCAGTCTCAACTGGTATCTCTATGGGAAGAGGTGTATTACCTTCTAAGGAAGGGTGCATTAGAGAGGGTGAAGAACATAAGAAGTCCAGAATTTTATTTCTGGATTTTCTTAGTTTCAAGGAGAGGGGGAAAGTTTTGACTCATCATTTTTCTACACCTTTGAACAAATTCCTTCAGGAAGAGCAGTTCAAGATGGAAACAACCAACTCAGTCAGGAATGCCATCAGGCTGAATGACTGGGTGGTCTATATAGATCTCTAGGATGTTTATCATCCCAGCACACAGGAAATTTCATCAGTTTTGTCTAGGATACATCTTTCAATTTTGAGCTCTTCCTTTCGGCCTAGCTTCCACCCTCGGGGGCCTTCACCAGGGTGATGGGTGTAATAGCAACTCATTTAAGGCCCTTAGGGATTTTTTTCCTCCTCCTGTACTTTGACGACTGGTTGAAGCACAACATCCTCATATGTGCCCTTCTGAGGGGTCTGTCTGTCTGTTGGAAGACAGTGGCCTAATCCCATATTAGGAGAAGCTGGATCTTACAACTTCTTAGAATTTCATTGACACATGGATGAATTTTCTCACCTGTCAAGGAACAGTATGTCTTCTTCCTGACAGAATCTCACAAATACTTGCTTTCTTACTGAGACTGGACGAGAAGACACCGTTGTCTGCTTGTCTCTACCTCTCTCTCCTGGGGACTCAAAAAGTGGGGAAGTGGACTTTCCCCAAGGAAGGCTTTATATGCAGTCACTCCAGTTCTTGCTTCTAGTGAACCGGAGACATCACAAAGACCACCTGTTTGATCAGATCCACTTAGGATTCAAATTTCATTCATTTGGTGGAAAAATCAGGACAAAGTTTCTATTCATCCTTCAGAACCTCACTCTTTCCTTTTCACCGATTCCTCAGATTCAGGCCAAGCGGGCTCATCTAGAGCTTGATGGAGTAGTCCTGGAGGGCCTGTAGTCTCATGGAAAGAAGCTTCCATGCAATTATTAAATGCACAATAGATACAAAATTGAAAACTTTCAATATAAATTTCTAATGCTATTATAGTGACCAATAAATTTATAATGCAATTTCAAATTATTGATTCCTTGATGTGTGATTATTTGTGAAATGAATAAAGAAAGTATGATTCATTCATTTTGGAATTGTATTCATATTCTTATTTTAGCTCACCTGACCATAAAGCTACATGAACTTATGGTATGGCCCTGCATCAGTTGTGCATCGTGTCTCATGCATCCCATGTCCATCATACTGTAGGTTGTCTTTCTGTCAGTAAGTGCTTGTTACCACACTGAACTCCATATTTCTGATTTGATTTGAATCAAACTAGGAATATGGGCTTATATCATCTAAATCTCGGATGAGCTTAATAATGTGTGAGATCGATGCATATTATGTGATCTTGCATATGACGGGCTAACCTTATGAGGCTAGCCCTATTACCACTCTGGAGGCTGTATTTCTGATTTGATTTTGATGAAACGTGGAATATATCCTTATGTCAATAAGATCTCAGATGAGTTTGATAATAAGTGAAATCCATGCATACTAATAAGGTGATTTTGCATCTGATTAGCTGAGTTTGTTACCAGTCTGGAAGCCAGATTTCTGATCCAATTTTTATCAAACTTGGTAAATAGGTTTAAATTGTTATTATCTTGGATGAGTACAATTATGAGCAAGATCCATACGTATTAATGAGGTAATTTTGCATCAGATTGCTTGAGCTTGTCTGTACTTTAGCAAGTCTATTTCTTATATTTTTATTGAACTTGGTAAATAAGCTTATATCATTAAGATATATGTTTTTTTCTTATGAGCAAGATTTATGCATCTTAATGAGTTGATCTTGTATATGATTCTTACCTCTTGAGAGACTGTATTTCTGACTTGATTTAATCAAACTTGGTAAATAGGCTAATAGCGTCAAGATGTTCGATGATTTTTATTACAAGTGAAACCTATGCATATTTAAGAGGCAATCTTGTATCTGATTGGCTGAGTTTTGTTTCTTTTTTACCACTCAAGAGACTTTATTTTGATGGAATTTTGATCAAACTTGGTAAATAGGCTTATGTCATCAGGATTTTGGCCGAGTGTAATCATGAGTGAAATTCATGGACATTAATGAACTGACGTTGCATCTGATTGGCTGATCAAACTTGTTAAATATTTGTATATTATCAAGATGTTGGATGAATTTGATTATGAGCAAGATATACACACATTAATGAGGTAATCTTGTGTAAGTTAGCTAAGCTTGTTACCACTTTGGAGACTGAAATTGGATTTTGCTCCACCTTAAGCTTATATCATAATTGTTGTGGACAGGTTCTGTAATAAGTGAAATCTGTGCATATTAATGAGATACTTTGCATCGGATTGGCTGAGCTCGTTACCTCTCTAGATCTAGAGACTATATTTGCCATCCAGTTTATATAAAATTGGGTAAATGGGTTGATATCGTCACAATCTTGGATGACTTTGATTTTTAGAAGAGACTGCATATTTATCTTTAGAATGGATTTTGATCAGGATATAGTAAAATAGGTAAAATCAGCAAGATATAAAGTTTGGGAGATAGTTTACATAGGATGTGTTCTTACAATACTACATAAACCTGCTCAGTGAAATTGTCAACTGTTAAGTTATGTAAGCCAGGTGAGCAATATCAGGCCCATCTGTGCCTAATGATTTATCGAAAACAATGATTATTGCTGTGAAAAACAGTTAGACTTCAATATGAATATACACAGTGTCTTTTTCAGAGTTAGTGGAAAAAATAAGGTGTTAATAAATTGCATATTAATATCTGCTTAGCAATATATTTATGTATTTAAATTTTTGAAAAAGATCCCATTTATACATTCCTTTATCGCAGTTTTAGCTGATCGCTATGAAATTGATAAAAAATAATAGGTTTAAAACAAAACACACTAAATAAAGTAGAAAAAAAGTGTGGACTTTTTATGGTGTTCTAGTCCATGACACATAGATATAGATATTCAATATTCATTCCTATTTTGTAATCATTCCACACTGTAAATGCATCTCATATGGCCATCTCTCTTTCTCTCTCTTTCCCTCTCTCTAGTTTGAAACATAGCAAATGTTATTCTGTGGTTTGCATTAACGTTGGTACTGTTTTTTTTCCAAAACTGACTCTGATGTATGTTTTTTTATCTTCCTTTATGGCAAATAAAGAATTTAAAGAAAGGAAAAAAATAATTGTTCAGTATTTAAAACAGACTGTTGTATGTTTTTTTTAATCTTCCTCTCTGCAAAAAAATAGAATTTAAAAAAAGGAAAAAAAAAATTATTCACTATATTTCTAAACATTATAATAGAGCGCTTCAGTTTTCTTGTACAACGGGAACAAAAAAATGAGTATTTGGATGATTTCGGCTACATTTGTCCTAAACACAGCAGCATTTTAAAACCAGTTATTATAAAGTGTGCATTGTTTTTTTCAGGTTTATATAATGGCTGTTTCATGTGACACCCACAGGAAGCAATAAAGTGCAGTCCTCAGCCCTGGTACAAAGGTGTGCAGTGATTAAATATCTTGCAACACTGCAGGTACAGTTATATAGGTCTGGGGTTATAAAACAGGCAATACAGAATTAAGATTATGAAATAATGTACTTATCATTATGTTAATGTCAGAGTGGACTAAATGCTAAGGTCTTTGTTTTTTCTCTTGTATTGGTGAAAGCAGATGAAAACAGTTTGAGCAAGTAATGGTTCACAACTTGAAGGGTGGAATTTCTGACCACTACCTTGGACAATTACAGTCGCCAATAGATAGGGACAGTCCAGTCTCAATGCTGATTATTCCAGCTTGAAATGATGGACTGCCCTAATGTTGGATAATTGACAGTGAATCATACCCACCCTTGGCACTGTATTAATACAATAGATAAAAGGAAGGTAATTATCACATAACATCCTTGATATGATGTTCTTTAGACCCACATTGTATTTTTTCAATATAGCACAATATGTACCGTATATACTCGCATATAAGCTCAGTCCAAATGCAAACAACATAGACCCTGATCTGCCGTCGCATAATGTGCCAGCAGATCAGGATCTCTGTTGTTTTTTCTCCTGATTAGTCCTTACAAACTGCATAGACCCAGATCTGCCGGTGCATTATGCGATGGCAGATCTGGGTCTATGCAGTTTGCAGTTGGTTTCAGATTATACGCGAGTGTAATATCACCTTATAACATTAGAGATGAAGTCATGACACCATATAATGCAAGGGTGTCAAGTTTGAGGCATCTAAATAATCTTCACAGCGATATCACTAGAATAGTTTGTGTTTTCAATGAATAAATTAAGTGATTTCTGTAATTTGATGAATAGGATCTTAAATTTGTGTGAAAACTCATTGAAAAATAGAAACTATTTAAAACTCTTTTCATGAATTTCATTTTGCAATTAGTGCTAATGTTAGACCTTTTGTTTTGCACAGCTAGCCTTTATATTTTCAAAATATAGCATCATATACTACCAATTGTACTTCTATCTCAGCTGTTGAATTACATTTCTTATCTTCCAAGCTGCCAACACAGAATTGTTTTTTTCTCACTGAAAAATTTCAGTCAGTATCTCTCATTGGCCACACTCTAATCTTGGCTGTAACATCAAAGCAGACTATACCTGTGTCATGTGATCTCCTCAATCCTAATTGATTTCTAACAGATTATAGATGGATAAAGCCAGTCAGTTTTAAGATCTTCTTGTAAACATTGCCACATGCTCACATGCTATTTCAGTCAATCAGGTATGAACACAAATCGTTTGGTGTGCTGGCCAAAATTGTCCGGTCATTTTCAAAATTAAGACCAATGGTCAGTGAGCAAATTAATGAAAAATGAATTATCACTGATTTCATTTTTCGTATGATGAAAATATACTAAAGTCCAAATTCTTTCAAAATTTATGCATGCACTCTGCTTCCTTATTTATTTGCACAATGTGAAATGTCACTATTAAAATCCTGTGTAATGGAGGTTAAAGATCAGCAATAAAAAATACAATCACTGATCTTGGGGGCAAATAAAGCATTAATATTTCAGTCCTATATTTATGATTTTTTCAGAGCATAAACATTCCAATGTAAAGCATCTAAATTATTTGCTGAACACATGGCTCAGTTGTTTTGTACATGATTGGTTTTGTTGGGTTTAATGCCCTTCTTCAGCACATAATAGGCTATACATGGCAGCCAATATATTTGATGGAGGAAGAACCTGGGAAGAACCACCTACCCACGGGAAGCTACTAGCAAGTTTTCTCACATACCCGTGTTGTGTTTTGTAGATGAAGGTCTTTCAATAACATTGCAAATCAGTTCTAATGATGGATAAAATGACTTGCTATTTTTACATCAACTGTTTCTTTTAATAGCAGCAATACATTTACCCATCACTATTATATAGCTTTATTCCTTTTTCGTGTCGAAAAACTCGTCCGTTCGATGTGAAAACATTCTCCCACTTAAAGTGGAGAATTTGTCAACAAGCCACGTCACGCCCGTGCATCTCTCTGCGCCTGCGCGAACATTCATCTTTTTCATGGACGCCATACCTGGTGGTTGTGTCGCAAAAACGTAACCTGAGGAAGTTGTCTGCTGCGGTTTTTCAACTACATTTCGGACTTCCCTCCTTCTAAATTCATCTGTGTTACAGTTGTCCGTCTCGGCTATATGTGTTTTATGCCACTATTCGTCAGTGTTTAGTTCTAGGAAGAGTTTTTCTAGTTCTCCACGTGTACTCTACCCTTAGAGGGGTTAGGGTAAACAATATATCTTGTTTCTTTTCAGGTACACGATAAGTCGTCTATGTCATTACAACACGACATAGAACAACTGTGATAGCGCTGCAATTAACAGGCGCATAATTTTACAGAATTAATATTTCATTTATATATTATTCTCCTACTATTTCAATTGTTTCTTTATTATCTACGCGTGTCGCGTCGCATGCTTTTCTTGTATTTTCCTGAGAACAATAAAGCTTGTCAAGTGAACTAGCTTCTAATATCTCTTGGGAAGAACATATATATGTATATTGTTTACCTGTAGCAAACTAACCGCTGTGGTGCAGATAACCCGCAAAGTATATGGTGAACGGGTATGTATAGAGTACGCGACGTACCAAAAAAAGGTGAGTTTTCTACATGTAGATTTTAAAGGTGAGTTTACACGTTGTTATTATTATTGATTGATACTTCAATAATAGTTATTTCAGATAATATTTATTTCAGATAAAAGAAACAATGCCAGCAAATCAGTCTGTAGGTAAGTGTGGCCATAAGAAGGCCCCATGGGATACACACTCAGACTGTCTTACCTGTTCCAAGTGTAAGCGGAACAGTCGCTGCAATATTTGTACAAATTGGACCAATGAAACCTGGAATCTTGCTGATTCCAGGCGTACTTATAGAGGGCGGAAAAAAATAGTTAAATCCCCCTCATCGTCTGATTTCTCTGGATTTTCTTTTACAGGTACTCAGACTAAGGCAACATACAGCAAGAAGGCCACTCTAGTTCACAAGGACATTCCGGGGCCCCAAGAGCCTGCACCAGCCTCCCCGGACATAGTTGAGGTCCCTCCTGTAGGGGCCAGTGAACGCTCCAAGAGTAAATCGCATCTCCCGGGAAGGGAGAAGACGAAAAAGAGCAGTAGTGTGTTACTTCCTTCCACCAGGAAGGAAGTGTACCACTCCAAACATTCCCAAAGTAGCGTGTCGCACCCTCTCGAGGAGGGGCTACACCGCACCTTGGGTAGTAATGAAGACAGACGGACATCTGAGATGTCGTCTGACCGGTCACTGACCGGTGACCGGTCCGGTCACCGATCAATGTCTTCTGACTGGTCACTGACCGGTGACCGGTCCGGTCACCGGTCAGTGTCGGGTGACCGGTCCACCGGTCACCGGTCAATGTCTTGTGACCGGTCACTGACCGGTGACTGGTCCGGTCACCGGTCGGTGTCGGGTGACCGGTCCGGTCACCGGTCAATGTCGGGTGACCGGTACCCGGTACCGGTACCCGGTACCGGTCACCGGTCTTTGGTTGATCACCGGTCGCCGGTCACCGGTCACATCGTTCCGGTGACCGGTCATCCAATACCGATCACCGGTCATAGGCCACCGGTCTTCTCGTACCGGTCACCGACGTCACACTGATCAACAATCAGAGGCCTCGTCGTACGGAAGGTCGCAGACCAGGGAAGGGGATCGGATCGGTATCCCCCCCTTCCCTATTATACCAATGAATCCATACGGGATGTGGGGACCAACATCTCATAATATTTGGCCCCTTATGCCCCCTTGGGCTACTGGACCCTGGACTCTGAGTAGAAACGATGTTGCGGCTCGTGTTCTGCCATCGCCTCCTCGCCAGGTAGCATCCACTAGTATATCCCGACGCCTATCATCATCCGCGAAAGGCAAGCGGTCTCGTCTTTCTCCTGAAAGATCTAGAACACCTAGAGCCCCTACTCAGCAAGTACGGGAAATGGCGCATAGTGCGCCTCTGTTACCTTCTCCAAAGGACATTGTGTCGCCCGGCCACCCTCCTGCTCGGAGTGTTCTAGATGATGATGCTGTATCTATCATCGTCGATTCCAACGAGTACGAACTGGAACCGACAGATAGACCCAGCTTCCCTCAACCAGAGGAAGCGGAAGAGATATGGTCTTTTGATAAGACGGTAAATGAAGTTTACCGCCTACTACCTACGGATTTGTGCCCGAAACCGTCTGGTTCACAGTACAAGAAGATCCTCTCCAGTTTGGAAAAGATCTCCGGGGCTCAACCACAATCAGATCTTCTGCTCCTTCCGCATTCCTCTACAATTGAGGAAATATCACAGAGGTTCTCCTCAGGCCAGGACATCGCTAGACGGCGCAAAGGGTGGGCTGTCCCAGCCTCTACTTTAAGACCTATGGTCTCTGCCTCTAGTTACCGGGTACATTCCCCGAAGTGGCCTGTTAAACCTCCTCAATTGGATGCAGATGCATCTCAAGTCGGCTTGACAACTTGAACCTGGGCACGCCTTCCTATTAAGACGATCGAAGCCATTGAGCAGAAGGTCTGTCTTCTGACCACCATAGCTTCTCATGCGGACCTCTTCTCAGCTACGTCGTTTAGTATGCTGAGGGAGGCCTCTCTGAATCCAGCCGCATTACAGCGTGTGCTGGAAGCTGTTGCCAAGACATCTCGGCATTCACTCGCTATTGCAATGGCCCTTTCAGCGGAACTCCTACACATCCGTCGTGATGTTGCACTGGACTCCTCGAGGGTCTTACTTAGCCACAGTAAAGACCTTCTAAGGGCTGCTCCTTTGGATACTGAGAGTCTCTTCGGAGGTCTCATTCCCACTGTGGCCTCACAAGATTTGAAGGACCATCAACATAGGTCCTTCACAACTGCACCTGGCCCATCGCAATCGGCCAGGAAGCGTACTAATGTGCATCGACCTCAGGGGCCACCTGCTAAATTCTTTAAGCAGGTACAGCCCCAATATAGTGCACAACCTCAATATAGTGCACAACCTCAAGTGAGACCTCCTCGTCAGTCAGGTCCTAGGCGTGGACCTAGACGCCGAGGAGCCCCTAGGAAGAAGTTCTACAACCCACCTTCCTTTCCCAAGGAAGGAGGGGGGGGACGGCCCTAGGGACTCGCACCCTCTCCTGCCATCCATTCCTCTCCCAAACATCCCCGTAGGGGCTCGCCTAGGCCTCTTTTCAGAGGCTTGGGCAAGTATCACGGATGATGGGTGGGTCCTTTCTCTTGTAAGCGAGGGTTACCGTATTCAGTTTCAGGAACAACCTCCACTATCAAGGACCCCCGTATTCTTTCATCAGTCCAATCTGGTGAAACTAAGGGAAGAGGTAAATACCCTTTTACAAAAAGGGGCAGTCGAGAGGGTCCTGAACGATCAGTCCCCTGCATTCTACTCCCGAATCTTCCTGGTCACCAAGAAAAGTGGGAAATTTCGCCTTATTATCGATCTCTCCCCCTTAAACCGTTTTCTTTTGGAGGAACATTTCAAGATGGAGACCACCTCCTCAATCCGAAATGCGATGCGGCCATCGGATTGGGCGGTCTCCATCGACCTTCAAGATGCATATCTTCACATTCCGATTTTTCCACCTCATCGGAAATATCTCCGGTTTTGCTTGGACCAGGAAGTTTTTCAATTCCGGGTTCTGCCGTTCGGAATAGCTTCCGCACCCAGAGTTTTCACCCGAGTTATGGGAGTAATAGCGTCTTATCTACGAGTACGGGGAACCCCGATCCTCCAATACTTCGATGACTGGTTAATCCACAACGTTCAGGTTCAGTCCCTCCATCAGGATCTGTTCCGTTGTTGGTCCACAGTAACTCGATTGGGTCTTTTACCCAACCTCGAGAAGTCAGAACTGATTCCATCCCAAGACTTCGTTTATGTAGGAATTAACTTCCTCACAAACCAGAACTTAGTCCGGGTTCCCGGAGAGCGTATAGATCGAATCCTGGCACTCTTAGAGACACTACGAGTAAAAACCGTGTTGTCTGCTCGCCTTTACCTATCCCTACTGGGAACCTTGAACGCCGCTGCAGATCTGGTTCCCTTAGGACGGCTCCATATGCGCCCTCTACAGTTTCTCCTACTCGCAAGGTGGAAACCACACAAGGATTCTCTATCAGCTCCGATCCCTCTAGGACCAGATTTCCATCATCATCTGCGATGGTGGATGAATCGAGACAGATTCCTAGCTGGGGTCCCCATGCACGCTCCAGATCCCCACTCCTACCTGTTTGCCGACGCGTCAGATTCCGGTTGGGGTGCTCATCTAGAGCCGGAGGGGATAACTCTTCAGGGCCTTTGGACCCTACACGAGTCGTCCCTCCACATAAACAACCTAGAAATGAAGGCTGTCTTTCTAGCGTTACAAGGGTGCGTCGACAGGGTAAGGGGTCGTTGTGTCATGGTCTCCTCCGACAACACGTCCGTTGTAGCGTATCTCCGACGTCAAGGAGGCACACATGCCCCTTCTCTTTGCGTGGAGGTCTGGAACCTCCTCCGCTGGGCTACCTCGGAGAACATCTCCCTCCGAGTTCGCCACATCCCAGGGAAAAAGAACATCTTAGCGGACAGTCTGTCCAGGTCAGGCAAATCAGTTCTCACAGAATGGACTCTTCACCGCGAAGTGACAGAGTCCCTTTTCTCACTATGGGGAAGGCCCCTCGTGGACTTGTTTGCGACCAGGCTCAACAACAGACTCCCCTTTTATGTCTCCCCAGTCCCGGACCAGAGAGCGTGGGCAGTGGACGCGTTCAGCTTCCAGTGGGATCATCTGTTCGCATACACCTTCCCACCGTTCCAATTGCTTCCCCAAGTTCTGCAAAAAGTAAGAACTTCCACTGCCCGGATCATTCTCATAGCTCCGTTATGGCCCCAACGATCGTGGTTCAACGATCTTCTAGATCTATTGATAGATCAACCCAGATCTCTCGCTCAACGGAGGGATCTTCTGTCACAACACAGAGGCTCCCTCCTACACAACAGCCCACACATTCTCCACCTTCACGCTTGGTTCATCTCAAGCGATCTATCCGCCAGAACAAGTTTTCGGGCCGGGTTGCCAGTTGCATCATTCAGGCCAGGAGAGCTTCTACATCCAAGGTCTATGATGCCAGGTGGAGAATCTTTTGTGATTGGTGCAGTAGGAAACGTGTTGATCCCAGCTGTTCCTCTATAACTGCCATTACTGATTTCCTTTTGTTCCTTTTCGAGAACAAAAGATGTTCAGTATCTACTATCAAGGGCTATAGAGCCGCCATTTCTAACACACTTAAATTCTCTCAGGGCTCGGAGATTGGTTCAGATCCACACCTTGCCGATCTCATTAAGTATTTTGAGCTACAGAGACCTGTCACTCGCTCTCTGATGCCTAGATGGAATCTATCATGTGTTTTATGGTCCTTAACAAAAACCCCCTATGAACCATTGGGTGAGGCATCCTTTCAGGATCTCACACTCAAGACGGTATTTTTACTCGCTTTGGCGTCTGCGAGAAGACGTAGCGAGATTCATGCATTGTCGGTGGACACTGGCTGTCTCCGTTTTAATATCAATTTTGAATCCGTTTCCCTCCTTTGTCAGCCAGGATTTTTAGCCAAAAATCAATTACCTGCGGTAGCTCCATCACCTATAGAGATCCCCAGTCTTAGTCGAATCTGTGCTGGGGATGATCAAGATAGGCTCTTATGCCCAGTTAGGGCACTGCGTTTCTATCTAAATGCTTCAAAAGTGAAAAGAAAGGGCAGGAAACGTCTTTTCCTTCCTCTTAAGGGCTCCGTTGATATTTCGGCCTCCACGATTTCAAGGTGGATTGTCACCACAATTAAAAGAGCTTACCAGTCCCTTACTGATAGAGACCTTTCCTTTATGAAACTAAAAGCCCATGAGGTTCGAGCCGTCGCTGCCTCATGGGCCTATCTAAATCACTCTTCTCTGGAGGACGTCATGAAGGCAGCATTTTGGCGATCCCATACTACCTTTTCGTCCTTCTACCTCCGCTCATTAGCACATCAAAGCGCAGGCATATTTTCTCTGGGTCCCATAGTTGCGGCACAACATGTGGCCCAGAAGGACTCCAGCAAATAGTAAAGTGGACATCTCCCCTCAAATGGTGAGTAGTTTACATTTTTCCTCTGTTTTTGATCAGTTTAACATCAGCCGACCCACCTAACTGACAAATTCAGCTATATAATAGTGATGGGTAAATGGATTGCTGCTATTAAAATGTAGTTTTTTGGGGGGTAAAACTAATTTTAATTATGCAATACTTACCCATCACTATTATCAAATGCCCTCCTCCCACCCCGCTCTGATGCCCTGGCGTAATTTCGTCTATGAAAAAGATGAATGTTCGCGCAGGCGCAGAGAGATGCACGGGCGTGACGTGGCTTGTTGACAAATTCTCCACTTTAAGTGGGAGAATGTTTTCACATCGAACGGACGAGTTTTTCGACACGAAAAAGGAATAAAGCTATATAATAGTGATGGGTAAGTATTGCATAATTAAAATTAGTTTTACCCCCCAAAAAACTACATTTCATGGCACTAATAAATAAATCCTTATTGTAAGTAATGGATGCAAATATAGATCTTGTTCTAATTAAATTACATGATATTTGACACCTTTAACACATTTTTGTACATTCCTTGTCAGAAAAAAGAATTATAATTACCTAAAATACATACATTTATTGTCTTGTCTAGCTTGCAGTGATCTTGTATGACTTTAATTACACATTATCAAACAACTGCTGTGATTCTGACTTTTGACCTTTTGCTTAACCCTTAGTAGGGATGTTTATTCTCATCCATAAAACTTATAGACCAAACATGATAACAATCTGCTTTATGGCAATTGTCAATTTATAAAACAAAAAAATTTATAAAACATTAAAAGCTACAAGTAAATCACTCTGTGACCTTCACCTTTGACCCTTTGATCCATAATCCCCAAGAATGTTCTCTGTACACTGGTGAGTTCTGCACAAAGTCTGATGTATTATCCATAGACACATAGTGTCCATTTTTTTACTTAGATAGATGTAGAAATTATGCTATAAAAAATGCTGCTTGTTTAATGACAATTCTGATAGTGAATAACCCTTTACATACAGGGATGTTGAAATTATGCCATAATTATACTGTTTGTTTCATGACAATTCTGATAGTGAAATTAATTTATCACAGCTACATGGAAAATGCGTACGAGAATTATCCTGCCATGGTGGCTTTTTTGGCATTGCTGAACCTTCAAATCCATGCCTAAGATCACTTCTTTTTCAAGGTGACCCAATTTCACACATGCATAGCTGCATGATAAAGTATTTTGCATTCTACTCATGATAAATCATGAATTTAAAGCTAATCTTTCTTCTATGCCTGAAACACTGCAGCAAAGCAGTCTGCTTCATTCAAACCAGCTGTGGATTGACTCCATCTTTTTTGGAGGGGTTGATGGACACCATGGTGCAGGGAGTAACATGAATTGGCCTGGCATCCCATCTAGGAACTGTTTTTCACTCCAAGTCATTCAGCCATGGAAACTTGGGTGAGCAACTGGAGTGAGCTATGGTTATATGAGCCACTGCTAGGTTCTGAAAGATTTGTTAATATCACATAGTAGGCGTGGACCTTCTGGTGCACAAAAGCCTAGTTCCACCTACAACTATAACTACCACTCGCCTGTTGCACATATGATACATTACAGGCATCCCAGCATGACTTGAGGAGAGGATTTCTATATTTAGCAGTATCAGGTTTAATCATTTTGTGACAGGTAATGAGTTCGTATCAGATCCTATAACAAACCTACATACCAATGAAAGAGAGGGTCACTGTTTACACAGGGGATTATGTTACATGTGGACACTGTGTGAAACACTGCTAATCAATCTTTATTAGAATGGATACTGATCCATGTAGATCTATCTTGTCACAATTAGATAGTTCAAGTCAGTTTATTAGAACACATATACAGTTTGAAGACCAAGATGTTTCCAGATTCCTAGATCATAGAGTTGACTTTTGCAGAATTTCCAAATATGATGGTGATATAGTGATTATAGTGTATGTCCCTTTTCATGCTTTTGTATAGAATAATACTTTATGACAAAGTATAGCACTGATATAAACTTGACTACATGTAACATTTGTTCAGAAACCCTAATGATATATCATAGCAGGAGTGATCATCGGCTGCTATATATACTTGAAAATTTTGCTTAAAGTCATTTCAAAGCCCAGTTATTAAAGGTATATGTAACAATAATTTATATACTAGTATGCAGTTAAGTCCTCCATCTTTCATAATTTATTTTAGTAATGTCTGTATAGGTGCGTTTACTTTTAAATTCCTAATTTACCTTGGCATGTTCTCCTTCTCTACCTCTGTCCATGTCTTGCATGAAGATACTTTGTCATTACATGACTGATTTTACTTTGTAACTTTGTATATACAGTGAAACCTTAAAAACCAAAAACCCTTGGGACCAAAATTTAATTTTTAGTTTACTGAAGGTATATCAGATGTGCAAAAAAAAGTCTTTTTATATTAAGTAGATGAAATAGGGAAAGTGCTTATGTGACTTAAGAGAGAGAAAGAGAATGTAATTATTGAGAGAACATCTGTGTCTATGTGTGTGTATGAGTACAAAGAAGTTGGAAAGCTGTTTGATTTTTAACATTTAATGAAACTTAGCTGAACAATATACGTTATTTTAACTTGACTATAAGTCCATTCGAATTATGAATGATAATCCATAATGCTTAAATACTCTGCATTATTCATAATGTTCACAGTTCAAGAGCCTGTCTTGAGAGAGGCATGGAGCATTGTCTGTTTTTTCTCACATCTTTGTTTCACAACTGTGGCTTGTGTCAATGACTCCAGTTCATGTTCTGTAGCCAAATAACACTCATCCTCCGTATAAGATGTAAAACTTCTGGGTATGTCAGTATGTCATATCACTGCCAGGTGGCACTTCAGGGTATGTTAGTATGTTGTATCACTGCCAGGTGGCATAGAACATATATTCTTATTCTCACTTCATATTCATTGCTTTCATTGCTGGCCTAATTACTTGAACGAAATTGCGAAACAAGTTCACTCTTCCAGTCATTGGAACTTTCTTCAACTGGAGCATCATTGTCAAAATTATATAGGCACTCAGGGTAAATGTCCAGTTGCAATTCAAGGGCCAAATGATCCTAAGGAATATTTTCTTTGTCCTCATTCTCATTGATGCTATCATTGTCCGAATTATTAGAGAAACTGGCAACTTCAAAGCAATTATTGATTGTAACAGGTGTTGTCTCTAACCAAGCTTTGAAATCTAATGGATGGCATCCAACAGAGTGATTTGTTTACAAAGTTCACAAGCACTGTTTGCACAGTCAGTCATAGCCGCAAGAGAACATAGCAGATATTTCCAGTATCTAGCCTTAAATGTGTGAATTGCACCCAGGTCAAGAGGCTACAGTGTGATGTCATGTAAATTTTTCCCCAAGTTTCTTCAACGTGGGTTTTGGCACAGATTCATATTCTTTGATTAGACTGATTTTATCCTGTAAGGATAATTCAGTTCTGTGATGCTTACCTGGTTGTTCTGATATTGTAACATGTGAGTGAAGACAAATTATAGTCCTGGTTACTTAAATAAATGTTATGTAAAGATATTTCTCTTTTGAAAATCAATCCAATGAATCTGACTTTTAGAATACTGTTTTGTTGATCTCCATTTGATAAAGTTTTATGCAATTCTTTATTTTTTTCATTTTTAGAAATTTGCTTTAAATTCGCACCATGTAGCCATTTTTATGCTGAGGTGCCAGTAAACACTTAACACATACATACATACATACATACATACATACATACATACATACATACATACATACATACATACATACATACATGCATGATCTCCATCGGCAGAGTATCAAAAACATTCTATTAATAATTTATACTAACAGGTGGCATCAATCATGCACGATTAGATAATAAGCTGATAAATATAATTTTTCTTAATTTGCTTATCTGCAAACATTTAGTTATTAACAATTTAACTTACAAGTTGGTCGTTCTTTAAGGTGCAAAGTATAGCCTATTGTCGACACTAATCTGTGATTGTACATGTGTTGAGTAATGTTTTTACCTCTTGTGCCCGAGGGACATTTCTGGGTCATTGACTGACCGATAAAACTCCAACAGTATTTGCTTACCATATATAATCTAGTCCAGCATGTGCCAGGTGTGTATTTTACTTACCCATGACCACAGACTATTTGTGGACTATAAGTATCAAAGTTTTAAGGATTGTAGCAGTTAAAATACATTTCCAAGTTTGAAGTGAGATTCAGTTTTATGGGATCTTTATAAGTATAAAATTAAAATTTGGGACTGAAAATTTGTTTAGCTTCTCACGATAGAGGGGTTTTGGTTTACTGATAAAAAAAATTATGATATTAAAGAAGAAAGAATTTGGGACCAAACATAAATTATAGTCTTGATGGTATTTCATTGTACCAGTTTTTAGAGGTTTCACTGTAGTAGAGGGCATCAGGGGATGTTAATTTTACTCAACTAAAGGAGTTACACTTTTTAAATAAAGACATTAACATTATTATTAAAGAAGGGGAAAAAATGTTGATATTGAAGAAGGAAAAATTTGGAACCAAACAAATTTCAGTCTTATGGAGTTTTGAGAGGTTTCACTGTAGTAGAGAGCATCAAGGGAGACTAGTTGTACTCAACTAATTAAGTTACCCACTTCAATTAAAGACATTATTATTATTATTATTATTATTATTATTATTATTATTATTATGCAGATATGAGCCTAAGCTGTTAACGCTTAGCTGCGTATTGTTCACAGGCATATAAGTGATAACTCCCAAACATAAAATTTGGAATACTTGCAAAAACAAATCTGGAAATTTCTTGAAAATCTGAAATTTTATTGGCCATCATCTTCTTAGTATGGTTTATAGAGAATATAATTTTTTTCATGTCTTTAGCAAATAAAATCTGTTTATTCATTACATCCATTATGCATTGTTAGTCATGTAAATTGAGAATATATGTCATAATGTTCAGTATTTCCAGTTCTCATCTGGTGCAGTGTCCATTTGGTAACCTTTAAGTGAGCTAATGTTTTTAGTATTTGTAGTTGAAATGTCTTCTAAAAGATATAATTTGTACAGAAAGCAGAGTCATTTACAAACAGAGGTTTTTATATTAAGTGGTTGCATATTTGCATTTGCTATAATATGCTTCTAGTTATTAATTGGAATAAAAACTTTTTATGCAGTTTTATTAGCTACTACTGGTCATAGACAAAAAGAGCTTATGTAATGGTTTTCATTCAGCATCCGACATCCATTAGCACAAGTTTGTTATTGTTACTCTTCTTAAACTACTAGGAGGATTGCCACCAAACTTTACAGATACATTTATTCTAATGTCTATTTGGCCCTCAATGAAAATTGTGCCCCTTGGACATCAAATATAGCTGCCACAGCAGACATTTTGTAAATCTTGTTATCACTACTGCTTCTAAATGGATGGTTATATTGACATGGAGTTTTCACTGCAGGACTTCTTTTGATGTCTAGTTGGTCCTCGATGAAAATTGTGCCAATCTGACATCCAGTATGGCTGCCATGGTTGCCATCTTGAAAATCTTATAATTGCTGCCCCTTCTGAACAGATGGTTGTATCAGCATGGGGTTTTCAATGAAAGACTTCTTATGATGACTGGTTGGTCCTCATTGAAAATTTTTCCCATCAGACATCCAGTATGACCATCGTAGTGGCCATCTTGAAAATCATGTCATTACTATTCCTCCTGTATCAATGGTTATATCAATATGGGGTTTCTACTAAAAGACTTCTTATGATGTCTGATTGGTCCTAAATGAAATTGGTGCTGATCCAACATCCAATATGGTGGCAATGATGGCCATCTTGAAATTTTTTTAATTGCTGCTCCCTATGAAAATTGTACCCATCAAATATCCAATATGACTGGCATGGTGGCCATCTTGAAAATCTTCTTATTGCTATTCCACCTGAATGGATGATCATATTGACATGGGATTTCCACTAAAAGACTTCTTATGATATCTAGTTGGTCCTAAATTAAAATGGTGCCGACCTAAAATCCAGTATGGCCACCATGGTGTCTATTTTGAAAATCTTGTGATTGCCACTCCTCCTGAATGGATGGTCATATTGACATGGGGTTTTCACTAAAAGATGTCTGATGTTTACATGATACTAAATGAAAATGGTGCCAATCAGACCTCCAACATGCCACCAAAAATGCCACAGCTTTCTTTTGTTTTCACCAAAAGACTTCTTATTATGTCTGGTTGGTACTAAATGAAAATCATGCCAATCTGACATACTATATGGCCAGCATGGTGGGCATAATGAAAATCTTGTTATGGCTGCTTGTCCTAAATGGATGGCTGTAGCAACATGGGGATTTTATAGAAAAATGACTTACGATATTTGGTGGCCATCTTTAAAATCTTGTCATCACTCAAGAATATTCAAGATGGTTTCAGCACTCGGCAGTTAAAAAGAAAAAATGGTCTTATCATTGATTCCTGGAACTTCTTTTTGGTTAGTATAGCATTGAAGCCTTCATGGGATTCTTGACTCGTCCTTTTTTAGATTGATGAATGTTTAATCTGTAAGTTTACATGGAAAGAGATGTTTCCAATTTAAATACAGTATCAAATTTTTAAACTCTAACAATTAAAGTACGCCACTTAATTGTTGGTGGATGCTACTGCAAGTTAGATTCATGGCCAATAAGACGCAACTGGTACAGTTCAAATTTAAGAATGCTGTGTGCAAAGAAGTATGATATTTTCAAATGGGGCAGAGGGAGATTGTTGAGTGAACTATTACTAAGGCCTGTAATTGAGGAACAGGTCCAATATGCCACCTTACTACAGTCACCATATATAAACTATATATTGTATCAATTTAGTGCATGTCATACGTAGATGAGACACAAATTCCAATCTGACTGCTTAAATGGTACTTTTGCTAATTGATTGGTAACTAGGGCTAAGCAAAAACTTCAAGCAGAAAGCATAGTTGAAGGTGAGGGGCTTAACATTATCACTTATTAATTCAGTATAATATAATTTTTATTGTAGAATTGTCATTAAAATTCTAGGCAGGAAGAAAAGGCAGAAAAAGATCAGTCAGATCTCTCACATATATAAAATAAATATTCACTGAAAATTATTTTGTGGCCTAAAACACAAAAAAATAAAAAATTATAGTGAACAACACAACCAGTAACATGACATCTGTCTTGGGAAAGTTGTTTGTCTTTCATTTTAAACCCCATCAGCAGATACAGTTAAGTATCAGCCAGCAGTTGTTTTTTGGGAGCAAACAATATTTGGCATTATTCTTTCATCTTAAGCCCTCAGTAAACATGCATACTCTGTTTTCAAGTATATAGGGATTTAGTTGTCACTATTATTTTTGTAAATTTGTTGATTCTAGATTTTTCTAAGAAAATCTTTCATCACCGTTAGAATATATTTCAATTCTGTACTTAGTAAATGATATCGAGTTACATCTGTATGGGACAGATAAATGCATTCTATATATAAATGTACAGTAGGTGTTTTTACATCTGTATGGGACAGATAAATGCATGCTCTATAAATGTACAGTAGGTGTTATTACTCCTGTATGGGACAGATAAATCCATTCTATATAAATGCACAGTAGGTGTTGTTACTCCTGTATGGGACAGATAAATGCATTCTATATAAATGTACAGTAGGTGTTGTTACATCTGTATGGGACAGATAAATGCATTCTATATAAATGTACAGTAGGTGTTGTTACTCCTGTATGGGACAGATAAATGCATTCTATATAAATGTACAGTAGGTGTTGTTACTCCTGTATGGGACAGATACATGCATTCTATATAAATGTACAGTAGGTGTTGTTACTCCTGTATGGGACAGATAAATGCATTCTATATAAAAGTACAGTAGGTGTTGTTACATCTGTATGGGACAGATAAATGCATTCTATATGAATGTACAGTAGGTGTTGTGACATCTGTATGGGACAGATAAATGCATTCTATATAAATGTACAGTAGGTGTTGTTACATCTGTATGGGACAGATTAATGCATTCTATATAAATGTACAGTAGGTGTTGTGCATGTAATACACAGCAGATAGTCAACATTTACTGTTTTTTCTGTGAGTTATCTAGTAAATGTACTTAGAAAAAGTTTTGAACTTTATGGATGTATTTGTGAACCAAATTCACGACTTCAGCCCATTTGTCAGGTCAGTGGAACATTAATTTGTTGTAAGTTTTAAGTTATCCTTGTTTCAGCTTGTTAAGGAATAAAGCATACTAACATCAATATGAATCCAATACTTTCTGTGAAATTATACTCCTATTTTGTTTAAAGTTCATAATTTAAAAGTAATCTTTTATGCAAGTTTTGCAAAAGCCTTGTCAAATTGAACTTACAACCTGATGATGCTCACAACTAGTTCTACTGTTTTTGATGGATTGGCATGAAACTTGGCAAATATTATTGTCATCACCTGAAGATATGCATATCGACAAATCATTTTGCTCCCACATTTTTTTTAGGAGTTATTCCTCTTTTTGAATTGCAACTGAATGCAGTGTATGACAGAATCTTGTGAACACAACTAGTCTCACAGATTTCAGTGGATCGTCATGAAACTTGGGAAATATGATCATCATCTGAAGATGTGCATTTTGACAAATCACTGTACTCCTGCAATTTTTGTTAGAGTTATTGCCCTTTTTGACTTGGAGTCAGATGTAGTGTACGACAGATAGATGTGAACAAAACTGGTCTCACAACTTTAAATGGATTTAAAATTTTGTACATATTATGGTCGTTATTTGGAGATACACTTATCAACAAATTACTGTCCTCCCACAATTTGTTTTGGAGTTATTGCCCTTTTTGTCCTGCAACAGAATGTAGAATATGACAGAATTTTGTGAATGCAACTTGTCTTGCAGTTTTGTATGGACCACTGTGAAACTTCGTACATAGTAAGGTCATTACCTTTATGCTGCCATAATTTGTGTATGAGTTATTGCACTTTTTTACTTACAGCTGGATGCAGTATATGTCAGAAGTACCTGAATGCAGCTACTCTTTCAGTTTTTAGTAGATTGCTGTGAAACTTAATATATATTATGAAGATCATCAGAAGATATGCATGTTGAAAAAATTATACTCACTATTTTAAAAGTTATACCCTTTTCTTTGCTTTAGACTCATCTCCATCATAATGGAGTAGGGGTGAGATGTGGGAGAGACGGGTATATTTTCATGAGCAAATTTGTCACCATTTCTGTAATTTTCCACTTGCATTTATCTTTATTCATAGCATCCACTTGCCTGTAAGCTTAGCACAGTGACTAATTTCACCTGTAAATGCCATTATTTATGTGGGTCTGAATGAAGTTGACTGAAGATAATCACCTCACCTGTACTGTCTGTAAAGTATATGGGGTGTCAAATGAATCATACTTGGATAACTGTTTGGACTGGTCTGAAGAGGGATGGGTGACCGTTTCGGTAAGTTAACCCAGGTTTTTTTAGAGACTCAAGGAATGCTTCCATATAGATGTGGATGCCATTAATATTGCAGCCTCAGTTGCCAACTTTCTTGTGTCCCAGTCACTCTAGACAGAAAGATACCTTATTTCAAAGAATATATGGCAATATGTGCCATCACAGTGCCACAGCCAGATCATACCAGCATTGAACATACTACCAGTCCTCTACTGATACAATAGACCCCAGTACTGGGCTATGCTGATCCATCCCTTGATAGCTGGTACTGGACCTGGGCACCAGATGTCAGCTGGCCCTGGACCTTGTCCACTCCAGCTATGGCACACTATGGAGCTACACCCTGTATCACTGTGATTGGATATGGTGATATGTCATCCTAACATACTCAGTCCAAGGCTCAAGATGCAGACAGTATTCAGGACACAATCATGCCACTTACAGCCCAGTCCTGTCTCAGATGCCCAGTGCAACTGACACTGGATTTGGCGAACAAGATTCCCACAGTATCCAGTACCGAACCTATGAAAGCATCATGGACCAGCACCAACAGGTCCATAACCAATCACCAGTTCTGGCACCATCACAACCCAGTGCCAACTACTGTGATTTCCTTTTCCTGGGAACCCAGTACCACCCCTCAGATTTTTGACATCACTCAAAATGTATGTCTGGAGATCACAGTTTCCCAGCATGGATGGACTTCAGTTTTGTTCATCATCCTCAGCTACCAAGTTTCACCAGCTTAGTCATTGCTACCACTGCAAGATTGTTCTTGGTCGCCCCATACCACTGCATTTGAAGAGGTACACTTGCAAGCCTCATCTTATCTTCTTGATCCAATGATGTCCAGTGGAGACTTAGGGAGGCTGATTTGAAGATGTCTTCCGGCTTATGCCATTAGAGATCTGTCCGCCTCCTCCAACTCTGTCAGAGGCCTCTTATAGAATTCCTGCATCCTTTAACCTTTTAACCGAGAAGCACCAGCCTTCTTTCAAACATTTACCATAGTCGGGTCAAGTCACTGATATGTTACACTGCCTTGAAAGTCAACTTCAAGACGCAAGTGCCAAAGGGCATTGCAATGATGACTCCCATATAACTTTAATCCAGCTGTTTGCATACAAAACATACATACTGGTTTTCAACACTGAAATCCCAGTCATCAACAGAGACATTGCAAACCTGTGAATATAAAAACTATACTCTGTGCACATGGACTGGAAATCTAACCTTGACACACAACTGGTATGCAACATTGTAGCTATTGTCTCCGTGCTCACCTTGACCTTGGTGGTTATATTTCAGCAAGTTGAGCATAGCATAGATCCCTCTGTTGAGATCAATGCTGGCACACACACCAGTGAGTCAGTCTTGCACACGGCTCATGTACTGAACAGGTCAGCTCAGTATTCATTCATTTCATAGCTGCTTTTGTTGATCACAAGCTTGTGAAGAGAGATACATCCCAATCCACATCTGTGCTGCTAGAAGACCACAACAAAGTCACTCTCTTATTTCATTCTTTGTCTTCCAACCTCCTTTTCCACAGCCACAGTTTCCACATAGAGGAGATCAGGAAACAGGCCTTCAAAGTGATAAACCTCATGCAGGCACAGCTACCCAGAGCATCTGATTGGTTAACCTTGTTACCACCCTTGAGGCCATATTTTTAATCCAATTTTGATCAAACTCAGAATATATGCTTACAGCATTAAAATCTTGGATAAGTTCGATAATGAGTGAGACCTATGCATACTAATGAGGTGATATTGCATCTGATTGGCTGAGCTTGATACTACTCTGGAGGCTGCATTTTTGATCTGAATTTGATCAGACTTGGAATATATGCTTATGTCATTAAGATCTCTGGATGTCGTGTTTAGATCATTCACAACACAAACTCACCAGGATATTACTTCAGACTTTTCCTGGTTCAAAAAGGCAATGGCAAGCTCTAACAAGTCATAGATCTAAGCTCTCCCAACTGACACAGTCAAGCACCCAAGTTCTGGAGACCCTGAAATCGATCCTCAGTGACATTCAGGAAGGAGATTTTGCAGTCAGTATAGACCTCCAAGATGCACACCTTCATATTCCCATTCACAGGTTTTCTTGTGTATCAGTTCATGGCACTCCCTTTTACTCTGAATCTTAGTTCCTGGGTCTTAATGCAAATCATGGACAGAGTCATGCCACATGTCAGAACAGCTGCCATGTCCTTGATATTGAACTACCTGGATGACATTCTTCAACAGCACATCAAATCCTTTGTTTCTCTCATGCTTCACCTCAGATTCCTTTTTAAGAAGGACAAATCCAATACCATTCAAATCTAGCACTTCATTCATCCAGACATGGTGTTCAAAACCTCATTTAATAGAGTTTGTCTCCCTCAGGAACATGCCTTGAAGATCATCTTGGTGGTATCTTCCATCTACTCATGGAGTCAAATTTCAGCCCAGGAATTTCTTTGCCTTTTGAGCCTTTTTAATTCAGCTGCAGATCTTCTCATCTGGCTTACCTGTTCATGAGACCCCTACTGATGACCCTTCTATCCCAGTGGTAGCAGAAACTTTGCCCACTAAATGAAATGTTCAGAGTTTTGGATTACATGAGGTTCCACATAAGCAAATATGAGGAACTCTCTTGGCTTATGGCAGGCATTCCACAGCTGGATGAACCACCAGAAATCATGATCTGCACAGATACCAGCATGACTAGCTGGAATGCCCCTCACCAAACTGTCCTGCTTTCAAGAAGCAAGAAGACTTTGGTCCCTTCAGGAGCATTCTATGCACATCAGCTTCCTGGAGACTGTTCAGGATTTATATATACACCCACCATTTTAAAAAGTTTTTGACACTGTAATACAGTGAAACCCAGTTATAACATGATTCATTATAACACAGATTGGGATATAGCACAGTTTTGACATGTCTCCCAAAATGTTACAATAGTTTCACCAATTTCTTGAAGTATTACAAAGCTTAAGTGCCAAAATAAACAAGTGTTTGATATAATAATTTGGCAAGATGTGTTGTATTCTTGAAGAAAGAAAAAAATGATTACTGCTTCTTGATTATTTTTGAAAGATATAATCAGGGCTCGAAATTGATGTTAATTCGCTATCCCATGGTTAATGATTTTGCCAGAAAATCAGTAAAACCCAGCTGTCACTAATCCATTGGAGCAGTAAAAATTACCACTGGCCACCTATCATAACAGTTAAGAACTTAAGAAGTGGTCATGAGTCGGCATTCCCTTTAATGGTTAATTGATCTGTTTATTGTGTTAATTTAGTACCTACCAACATCCTGCAATTGCCAAGGTACAATAAATGCACGCGGCACAAATGGACAGGTTTTAAACCACTCATCCACTCATCAAACAATCTTTGCACACATGGAATTAGTCTGGTGTACTGTCCCCAAGCACTGATCTCATTAGTGATGATAATAAAATGTATAGGATCTCGGGCCAGTATTGACTAATTGGAAAAGGTCGCATTTGCCAACTGGACGAATAATCCAGAATTATACCCAACAATGTGTTTTAATAAACTTTCAGTACATTGCACGGTTAAAATTGTAAACTTGTGGATGTATTTTCATAATGCACAGGTGCCACAGGAATGTCAGAAATTAAATGATAACAAATGAGAGCGTGATCACAAGTATGATCAAGAGAAGAGACTAAGAAAGTACCAGAAATTCTTGGTAAATGAATACAAATGGCTTAAACACAACCCAGGAAAACCTGTGGTGTTGTGCAATTGCTGCACTGAGTATTTGGAAATATAGGAAAGTGCGCTGGGTACTTTATTGATTGATGGGCATAACAAGTTTCATAAATAGTCCCTGGAATCACAAAATACAAGCTCCCTACACATAATGGCAGAGTGATACATGAAATCAAAACAGAAAGGAAGTTCCTCAGAAGCAGGGTGAATTGTGGCATCTTTGAACAACAGTGTCATGAAAAAAAACGAACATCAACTTTTTGTGAGTCTTGTTGGTGAAACACAGTTATTTTTTTGAACTGATGCTAATAAGTAATAAATGTTGAATTAAAAACTGAACTGGCTTCTGTTTGATTTAGCAGGATCAGTGAAATTGAGGCAGGATCGGTTAACAATTTATAATGGTGATCCTGCGGGTTAGTGAAAAAAAATCCTAATTTGAGCCCTGTGTAATAGCAACTTAAAAAGCTGATAATTGGTAATCTAATTATTATGGAACCATCAACAATAAAGACATTAAGTCTTTGTGTTTGTCATCAATATTGTCATCAAGTGCATCCAGTATTTCAAGAATTGTCAGAGATCAAATGACAAAATTTTGCAGCTTAAAACTGATTTTTGTTTTGTATTTAGTGTATTGTAGATACTGTTGTTCAAGTCAAGATTTAGGTTTTCTGTATACATCTGCCATAAATCAGAATGTATTGAATTTTGATGGTGTCCATCCATCCATCTGTTTGTATGTCTATCTGTTACCAATTTGGTTTCTGCACAATAACTTGAGTCGTTGACCATCTACAGTTACCAAACTTTGTCGATAGCTTGTATTTGGCTTAAGAAAGTACCCCATTGATTTTGGCTGAAAAGGTCAAAGGTCAAGGTCACTGTGAATGAAAAAAGAAAAATGGTTTCTGCACAATAACTCCTACACCATCTGCAGTTACCAAACTTTGTGGATAGCTTGCACTTGAGATAAGAAAGAACCCTATTGATTTTGACTCAAAAGGTCAAGGTCACTATGACTGAAAAAAGAAAAATTGTTTCCAGACAATAAGTTTTCCACCATCTACAGTTACCTGACTTTGTGGATAATTTGCACTTGGGGTGCGGAAGAACCCTATCAATTTTGGGACCAAAGGTCAAATGTAAAAAAAACTCTTGACTGTAAGAAGAAAATAGCTTCCACACAATAACTCGAGTTCTCCACCATCTACAGTTATAAAACTTTGTCATTGGCTTGTACTTTGGGTAAGGCCGAGTCCTGTCAATTTTGGGCTTAAATTGTCAAATGTCAAGGTCACTCTGACTAAAAGAAGAAAAATGATTTTCAGCACAATAACTTCAGTTCTCCATCATCTATAGTTACCAAACTTTGTGGATGGCTTGCACTTCGGGTGGGGAAGAACCCTGTTAGGGGGCGCTCTACAGATAATACATGCTTCTGAGAGAGTGACAGGTGTAAGATGAAGTATTTTGCATTTGCAACATGCACAATGGAGAGAATGTTGGCATACTTCTATGTTACTTTCATGTACTGTGGCTGAAATTTCTTTACATATTGTACCTGTGGACACTGGACATGATCTAAGCACACAGCCGACAAAATGGCCGCTCTAAAGTACTCGAAAAATCAGCCTGAATTAGTCAAAAGTGCACTATTTTCAGGAGTTATTAAAATAGGGAAACGAATTTTGCCAGAGCAGACAATACCAGCCTCTGAAAGTACTATGAATAAATTACAAAATATCTAAAAAGTAAAAAAAGTTATCGGCTCTTTTTTTTTTTTATTTACCTTTGAAGTCCAGGAAGTGAAAATGACTAAGCGGAGCTAGCAGTTTTTTGAGAGGTGCACATCCTAAGTAAGACCAAGCTGTATACTCTATAACCCAAATTTCACCCATCAATCATACACCAAAATAAAGGGAATTAAAAGTTCTTTTAAAAATGCCTAAGATATACAAGGTCTTTTTTAAATAGCCAGAACAGCCAGTGAGGAAACCTTGGGTAATTCTTTTTCTTTAAATTTCTAACCCTATGCAAAGTACGAAACTGGAGAGCGCCACCTTAGGAGTCAAAAGGTGAAAGGTCAAGGTCACTGTGACTGAAATAATGAAAGTGATTTCTGCAGAATATGACTTGCACTTGTAGTCAGGAAGAAGCCTGTTGGTTTGGAGTTCAAAAGGTGAAAGGTAAAGATCACTGTGACTGAAAGAAGAAAAGTGGTTTCTGCACAATAACATTAGTTCTGCATCACAGACCCTGATGAAACTTTGTTGATGGCCTGCACTTAAGAAAGAAGCCTGTTTTGGACTAAAAAGGTCAAAGGTTAAGGTCAGTGTGACTGAAAGAAAAGAAATGGTTTCTGTTAAGAAATTTCAGTTATCTACACAGAGGATTGTTAAACATGGGATAGGCATATCATGTGTCATTCATGGTACCCTTGTTATTTTTGTTCAAAGTTTATGTTCATGCTCTTGTATTTTGCGAAGAATACAGGAGCTATATCATAGGAATACCATTGTTCTAGAAATGACCCTACAATTAGGTTTTGTATATATCAAGGTATCAAAACTGTATAATTCCTTATTGTTAAGATATAATGCTTCTTTTTATTTCAGAGTAAACCTAGATGAGAGCTGAGGATTTTGTGACCAGTTTTCTCACCTGTGTTGGAAATGGGTTGAAGGATGGAAGTCTGAGACCAAATAAGATGGATCACAAATCAGGATAGATAAATATTATATAAAATACACACAAAATGAAAGTTTAGGTGATCAGTGAAAGAAACTATGGATCAGACAAGATAGCAAATATTTTAAAAAATGGCAGAAGTTTTGAATGTAAACCCCTCTGCTCAAAAGAATGGGGCAAGGGATGATACAAGTCCCATGAAACAGAAAGTTTTTCCCAACATCACACATAAAGTTTTCATTGAGATCTCTCCATCCAAAGATCAGAGGAACAATGTCTCCGTTCCATCAAAGCATGAAACAAATCAAGTCTCTGTCAGTAGAGCACAGTCATACATAGCAAGGAATGAAAAGTTCCATAAAGCTGACAACAAATATAACAAGAAAAGTTCCTCCAGTAAAAAGGAAAAGGATGCGTCAATGTCTGTCCCTCACAAAATGGACAAGATGTATTCTGACCAGAAAGGTTCAGGATTGAAAGTGAGATATTCCATCTCAGCTGATGAGGTAGAGAAGCAAACAAGAACACCTAGCATGAAGAATGTGAAAAAAAGGCTTTTATTTGATGATGTTGAGGAGGACCAGGAAGAAGGGCTGGATTTTACAGACAAGATTGCCTTACTGAGATCTATATATATTACACCATTTAAGTCTAGTTGGAGAAAAGAAAATGAGCATAGTGGTTTACATGTTTCAAATCATGTGAGATCAGACAGCTTAAATACTGAAGGAGATAAGATTTCCTCAAGCTTGAAAAAAGAATCTCATGATCAGAAGCACCAGTCTGATGATAAGAAAGTCACAGATGAGACAGAACAAAGGCTGTCACAAATTTCGGTAGATTTGCAGAAAGTTAAAAGAAATTTACAAGAGAAGACATGGAAGGAGGTAGAGAAAGAAAAAGAATCTTGCCTAGACAAGAATGTGGTTGAGAATAAGAAATTAGAACATGATTTGAACAAGAATTTTGTGACAGTGGAAACACAGACTCGCAAAACTCCTAGGTCAAAGGTAATTCAGAGTAATGTCCCAGGTTATGAACCTTCCCTAGGAACTAGAAAAGGAGATTTGCATTCTTCATCTACAAAGACCATCCAAAATTCAGCTAGTAGAACTGGATCCCCATTAAGGAAAGAAGGAGTTTCTGAAGGTGTACGTATTGAGACAAAATTAGCATTTAGTCCCAAATCTAGTCTTGTTGACAGTAGACAAACTAATGTACAGGATTTTGTAGGATCTGTATATAGCCCAAAGCAGAGCAAAGAGAAAATACTTTACTTTCATGATAAACAAACTTTGACATTAGAAGATAAAGAAACAATGACAAGTGTTGATCTAGTTAGTGTCACTGATCAGGGTTCCAATAAAAAAGCTGATGGTCAAAGTCTAAAAAAAGATGCAGGGAATAGAAGAAAAAGGAGATCAAGATTAGTATCTGCAGAGATGCAGACTCAGGACAAGATAGGTCACGATGGTGTCAACTTCATCAAATGGGATGTAAAGAACAGAGCTGAGCCTGTTGTGAAAAAAGTTCAAGACAGCATCCGAAAAGATACGGACTACTTTAATTTTAAGGAGAGTGATCCTATAAGTGTTGAAGACTTAGCAGGACGACAGGAACCTTTTCATTCTAGTCAGTCTCAAAACACATATGGAAGTTGTGACGAAGTCCCTGTAAAACTTGAAAAGGACCAGTCCAAACCACCTATGGTAGGAGAACTCACAGTGGCAAATGTGAAGCGATTGCTTCAGCCAGGAAGTGTTATTCATTTTCATCCAGTTCCACATTACATGGCAGAGGAAAACAATCATTTAGAGGTGGAATTTCCTGTCAGGGACATGTCAGCATTTATTCCTGGTGTTCATGGTAGGAAGGAATCACTCCTTTCCTATAATGCGGAGTCTTGCAGGTAAATTAGGAATCTTAAATCAGTAGGGTAAATTGGAAATGAAGTTTAAGGAATAAGATGAACAATACTATGATATGCCATGTTCTGCTGAATTAAATATTATTAGTCATCAAGCTATCATGGATGTGAATGATCTGAGTTAGGAATAATTTGGGTCAGGATGATAAGGTCTCGCATCATACACACCACTGATATGCCAGAAATTCTAATTTGGCTACAAACAAGTGAGATGAATAATTAATTGTACTAATGACCCCTTGCATGAAAATACAGTTTTGAGGTTTATAAGTTTGATTTGCATTTATCAACTACATGTACATGCAGTATGGGACATGCATATCCCTGCACTTCAGGCATGTTCTTCTGAACATAGTTTTATTATAAGGAAAACAACATTCATCTCACATCTGTCCACGTGGATTTGAGTCTGGGCTAGGCCAACATGGGTATGTGAGAAAGCTTGCCAGTAGCTTCCAGTGGGTTGTTGGTTCTTTCCAGAGTCTTCCTGGGTTCTTTTTCCACCAGATATACTTGTCGCCATGTATAGCTTATCATGTGCTAAAAAATGGTGCTAAAACCAAATCAAACTAAACCATTCCACTCAGACATTCAATATGGCTGCCATGGTGGCCATCTTGAAAATCTTGTTATTGCTACTCCTCCTGAATGGATGGTCATATCAATATGGGGTTTTCACTAAAAGACTGCTTATGTCTAGTTGGTCCTAATTGAAAATGGTACCTCTCTCCACGTGGGTTCAAGTCTTGGCTCAGCCAATGTGGGTATGTGGGAAACATTGCCAGTAGCTTCCTGTGGGTCAGTGGTTCTTCCCAGAGTCTTCCTGGTTCTTCCTCCACCAGATATACTGGCTGCCATGTATAAATCATAGCTGAAAAATGGTGCTAAAACCGAATCAAACCAAACCATTCCACTCTGACATGCAATATGGCTGCCATGTTGTTCATCTTGAAAATCTTGTTATTGCTACTCCTCCTAAATGAATAGTCATATCTACATGGGGTTGTCACTAAAAGATGTCCAGTTGGTCTTGTCACTAAAAGACTTCTAGTTGGTCCTAATTGAAAATGCTTCTAATCTGACATCCAGTATGGCTGCCATGGAAATCTTGTTCTTGTTAACTCTCCCTGAATGGAAAGTTGTATAGACTCTTTAAGATATCTAGTTGATCCTAAATGAAAATCATTCCACTTGGAAGGGCCCCAGGTGGCCAAGTGGTCTAAGGCTCTCACCTTTACAGATCACTCAAATCTCACCTCTGTCCACATGGATTTGAGTCTTGGCTAGGCCAACATGGGTATGTGAGAAAGCTTGCCTGTAGCTTCCCATGGATTGATGGTTCTTTCCAGAGTCTTCCTGGGTTTTTCCTCCACCAAATATACTGGCTGCCATGTATAGCTTATCATGTGCTAAAAAATGGTGCTAAAACCAAATCAAACCAAATCATTCTACTCTGACAGTCAATATGGCTACCATTGTGGCCATCTTGAAAATCTTGTTATTGCTACTCCTCCTGAATGGATGGTCATATCAACATGGGGTTTTCACTAAAAGACTATTTCTGATGTTTTGTTGGTTCTAATTGAAAATGGCACATTTAATATTCTTTTAACAGCTTTTTTCCACTTCAAATTTAGCCTTTGATTATCCTTGAAATTCATATGAAACATTTCATAAATGTGAAAACATGCCTTTAGCTGTGTGTGAGCTGCTACTCCTGTACTTCCATCATTACACATTGATTCTTTTAAACCTCCTACTGCAGCAAAAGGTTTTCATTAAATGTAGAGTAAAACCCTAGTGAAAGATAAGTGTGAATTCATTGTGTGACATGAAAATATGATACCTGATAAATTCAATAAAGTTAGTTATGAGGAAAAGATGACTATAGTTATGTTTAAAGTTACATATATCAGTTTTTATTAAAACAAGTGATATGAATTAAACACATATGCCTAATAATGTTCACTGAAATTACACTTCAGCTAGTTCAGTTACAATTTAGTACCCAGTCTGTAGTAAAACTTGTTCCTTAGATATGAATTCCAAGGACATGGTGGTATACAAGAAAACATGCTCACCACCTACTGTTGGAAGAGAAGTTTTGTTAAATTTTATTGAGCTACTGTTTGCTTAACACTGAAATCCTAGACCCTCTTCAGTAGCTGTATCATATAACTGTGTTATAGTTTTGTATATGAAGCAATATACATCTTCATTATGGTTTTTTCTGTTTGTTATAGTTTTGTATATGAAGCAATATATATCTTCAGTATCTTTTGTGTGTTTGATAGTATTTCTTATGTTGTAGATTTGTCTTGTTTTTCATTTGTATTATCATATTTATAGAAAAATAATTTTATTTTGTCCTTATCTTTGTCAGTTGGTTGGTATTTTCTTTAGATTATCTCTGACTAATTATGGGCTTTCCCAAAATTAAAGATGTTAGGAAGATGGTCACACAAATTGCTCAGATATGAATTTTGATGATTTAATTTTTTACTGACTCTTCTGGAAATGTTAAATTCTCAGCAGATATCTACATACATTTAATTTTGGAAAGTCCATATCATCGAATGACATGTCAGACAATAGCAGAAAATTTTCAGTTTGCAATTACCAAATGAGCCTGAAATCAGAAACATTGAGATGCAATTTTATCTCTTGACTGTAACATGGAGAATTTTATCTCTTGACCTCAGCATGGAGAATTGTATTTTTAGACAGACTTTTCTCCTAATTTATATATGATCCAGACACGTGTTAGTGGAATAATCAAGACAAGAATAGAGCCCATAATAATATGGGAAATCTCAGAAAATGGCCTTGTGCTTGGTTGCTTTCTTAAATTAGATATTTCAGCCCTTGGGGAAAAATGGCACAGATTCTTGAAAAAAAATTCTCTCACTTATCTCAGGTTGTCATGCTATTTTAATTACAACCCTTTCTAAAGTTGTAAAGGTTTTTAAAAAACATAGAAATTATGTATTGTTGTGTGTTGTCACCTTCAGGCGGAGACTCAGTATTCTTACCCAGAATGGACGCAGGTAGGCTTATGCACATTGAGGTGGAAAGATGTTCTCATTGGCACACCTTGTATGCTCACGTACAAAACTGGGACTTGATTCTGACACTTCTAACCCAGATTTGCTGTTTTGTGTGCATCTGGCTGGTTTTAGTCTGTTTTCTTTGTTGCATGGATGAGGCTAAGAAAACATTTCATACCAGTACCAGTACAAGATCTTGAACATGAAATATGTTGTTTGTGTTTTGGTTTGTATTTTAATAAGGTTCATCACACAACTATTAGTTGAAAAGGTTTGATCTTCAGCACAAAAATCATGCAAGTTGCTATGATTGCGAGAACATGTGATGCACACTTTGTCAACATGCCACATTAATAATGAGCACAATTTGAACATAAATTTCCCATACAGAGATAGTGTGGACCTATCATTAATCTTGATTTCTGACCCAGCAGGGTAAGCAGGTCATTGCATACTCGAGTCCTGTAACATGTATGTTCAAGTTTTTGCCTTGTTTTGTAGGTGAGCATATGGGCCTACCACAATTGGTGTAGAATGGCTTGATGCTTATATCATACTGGTTTTTTGTGTCAGTAGATCATGAAATATTCTGAATAAAATTATCTATTTCCTGTTCAGAAATATAGTGCAACCTTCCTTGATAGTCACTTCTAATATTTAATTTGTCCTCAACCACCTCCCTTAAACAGTCAAAATACATCCATCCCATTGGTGGCTGCCTATGACAGGTTGCACTGTATATTTGGGTGCAGTATGAATAACTTGCTGAGCAGTCAACAGAAGGCTAAGGGAGAAACTTGTGAATTTACAAGATATATAACAGAATGCTATACGCTATGATGTGCCTTGCGTTACATAAAGATAAAATAATTTTAACTAGTATTTGCTGTGGGTAAGACTAAATGCTCTGGGGAGCTATCATTTTGCATGTAGATGTGTTTTTTTTATTACATCTAGCTTGACTCACATGCACTTATTCGATTTTTTGTGTTAGGTTGCAGAAAGATTGCTCGGATGCCATTTTTTGCTGGTAAAATTAGAATAATATATTAATAGGTTCATTCCTAATTATGCTATCAAGAAAAGTTAATTTAATTTATATCAAGGAAATTTGGAAAACGAATCTCATATCAATTGGCAAAGGGTTAGAGTTTTAAACTGGTTATATTAGACATGGTTGTAGATCCTGAAGTCATTCTGGTCTTCTTTTTTTTTGTAATTTTAACTCCCTTGTATAATATACATTGTTTCAAAAATGACACAAAAAGTAATGTGAACTTTCTGCTGCAAGGGTTATATCAAGGAAACCTGTTGGTTTTTCCTTTACGTGTCTATTGGTCTATTGGTCCAAAAGACACAAAAGTCAAGTTTTCTTTTTTACAAGTGGAGTGCTTTATTTTCATTTAATTTTCCTTATGTTCAGCTAATGGGCTTTCTGCAGTTACCATAATCAGTTGTGAAAAGTTACATCCCTTAGCTTGATGGCTAGGTGATGTTAGTAAGATAGGACCAGTGGTGATAGTTTATTATGATATGTGCAAATATGGCATTCCAGTATTACTGATTTTGATGTCATTTGGGATTCTATTTAAACAAACTTCAGTAATTTGAGAATACAATAATAAATGAAGTGTTTGACCTGAACCATGGCAATATTTATTTTTTAAATTATCCATCATGGTCATTGTTGGTAATTGACTGAGATATTGAACTTTTTAATGGTTTCATTCAAGTTTATGAAAGTCTTGCTTTGAAGAAATTGTCTTTTTTTCCCTTCAAATTCAGTGCATTAATTCTTCAAAATCTTAACAACAAAGTTACTTTTTCTCATTGAAACTAAATATTATATGTAGATTGCACTTCTACAAGACAAGATATGCATACATTGGTCCTATCTTGTGGTATATGAGTATACTTTAGTTTCTAAATTTGAATTGTAGTTATTTGCAAAGATGTGTATTTTGGCTATGTATTAGAAAGATTTCACATCATTTATTTCAATAGAATACAATTTTGAGGTAATGCTTGTATCTTTTGCATAGCTTCTAATGATTTGCAGTGATGGAATGTATTTAGTGCATGATAGAACTATAAACTGCCAGAATAATGTGTAGGATTTGATCTTGAATAGAGCTGAGTGTTTCTAAATTATTTTTTAAAAATTCTTCTTACTGGTATCATATATGAATTCTGTAAACACAGATAACCATTGAGCTAGTTCGTCTATTAGATAACAAAATTTAGTTGTTTAGTACTGTTGTTTTATCACTTATCGATATCATGGTAAATCTTTCCAGACACAGGAAAGAAAAAATTATTCTGAAATTGAAATATTTTTGTTGAACTCGCCTTGGCGGAAGCTTGACATTGCAATCACTTTGATGTCCATGTGCGAGTCCATATGTATACATCCGTCTACGCCCTACATTAAGGTCAATGTTGACATTTATTAGATTAAGGTCACTGTTAAAGTTTTTTCTTTCTAGTTAAATACAAAAGGTGGGCTCAACAAAAAGTAGGTCTCTTGTTTTATAGTGAGTAAATCTTTGGTAAGATCAGAATACTGAGGAAATTGTGCGGTGTAACTTGCTATCACAGTGCAACTCACATCCACACTTACCGTAATAACATCATTTGATGCTATTTGTGACTTACACGTAAATGTGTCCCTTTTTATTTTAAAATCTTACTGAGATCCTACATTTATCTTTTTTAATGCAGTACATATTTCTACATTATTTTATCAGGTTGATACTGTGTATAAATTAGTTAAATGTCTAGTACTGCTTCTTATTTGCTATGACATTTTATCTCCAGATTATCTGAATATAGCACTCAATGGTCTATGAGGTCGACAGAATCAGTGTCATCCACAGTGGAGGCTGTCAGGTTGCTTCGGAAACTTTACAAAGTTGAAGATCCAAAAGACAGAGAAGACCTTGTATTAAAGGTGCTGGTTCAAAACTTAATATTGTTTTCAATGGTGCATTAACTAATCAATATAGAACAAAGTAGCCATTGTTACAATTTTTCACATTTCTTACTCTTCATATAGATTGCTAATTATGAATAAATATTGGTACACGCCTAGAAATGGGTAATTTTACCACTGAAATGAAAATAGAATGCAATTCAGAATGAATGCAAGCAGAAGTTAGAATGAACTTAGATGAAATGATAAATGCATTTTGAAGAAAATGAAGAGTGCAAATGTAAAAGGAGAATACAAAATGATGAATGACAATCAAAAGCAGAACAAAATGTGATTGCATTGCATGAATGGATTTGAAATTTGATTATTTTTAAAGCTGCCAGTAATGTTTAATGGTGAATAGCCCTTTTCTCAATATAATCCAGAATCATATTCTTTACACTGACATGACAACATTTCACCCTTTGCAAGTCATGACATTGTTCTGGTTGAGGCAGACATAAAAAAAATCAACTGCCATTGATATGATGACATCATCACCAGTGGTTGTATTTGTACAATCTTTATTTGAACAAAATAAAATAAAAATTAAGTTTACTGACAAATACTCTCCAAGTATATTTTAATAGCAGTAATACAATACATGTTCTATTGCATTGCTTTCTGTTTTAGGGATGCTAAGTCCCCAATCCAAGCTAAATATTCCCTCCTCCAATTCATAATTGGGGCCCAGTCCAAGCTAAATATTCCCTCCTCCAATTTATAATTGGGGCCCAGTCCAAGCTAAATATTCCTTCCTCCAATTTATAATTGGGGCCCAGAATTATAAAGAACATGAACCTAGTCTGTTTCCTTAGCAACAGGCCAACACATGGAATATCTTTCTCTTTTTCCTTCTATTATTTTCAAGTACATGTGTCCGGACAAATTTCACCATTGCTGTCTGTAACCGTATTTTTGTACAAACATATCCTTTTTTGTGTTGTTTGAGTCTTTTTCTCCCCAGTCTATGCATTAATTGTGTGTTTTTGTGTTCCTTTTTGCTAAATTTGAAGGGTTTTTGCACCTTGCTCAACGAAGTGGTCCTTCTGTTATTTGTTCCCCCTTCTTAGTACCCCAGTGTCAGGATAAGTATCACACTCCCTTTCTTGTTTCCCATGTATATTGTTTTTAGCCATTTATTCTCTTTCAGAACACAAATATTTTGCACGGTGTGGGTAAGTGTGGGCACAAAAATGCTCGTTTGGACACTCACCCCACCTGTGGACACATGCAGTGTAGAACTTGGCAGAAAGTTGCCGCACTTACTGAAGGACAAAAAAAGGTCCTGCTTCCTCCTTTTCATCTCAGGATGATCGTATCCATTCCCAGGAGTGGTCTGAGTAATGTCTGGTCTTAAGGAAGTCTGCACCCCAGGAACCAGGAGTGATTGCCATGGTTTGGAGATCGCCAAAATGCTTCAGATCCCTGACACTCACTCCGATGTCATCAGTGCCTTTTAGAAAAAGTGTTTATGCCTGAGAGGGAGTTGCACCTTTCTGGCATGGATGAGCATTGCGCTCTCGAGGGAGATAAACTGTAGGTGACCGATAAAAGCAAGTCATGCCATCAAGAAGACAGAAGAGCAGCACTGTTACTTATGTAGATCTGATGTGGACTCTGGTTCAGTGAGCAGAGTTTTGTCTGTCAGATCATCTTCACTGGACTGGTCTTTGACTGGTGACCAGTCATCAAGTTCCAAAGTGCCAGTCATTGGTCACGTGTCACTAGTTAATGCGCTTTGAGCAATCAGGCACCGGGTTTTGATTGACAGTCTGGGGACAGGGATTGTGTCGATACCCCCTCTTTTGCTAAGTTTCCCTTAAATCCCTGTGAGGATAGGGAGTTGGGTTTTGCTCGCCTGTCCAGGGAAATGGGATCAGGGATTTTCACCCCCTTCCTTCTGTTCCTGTTTAATCCTTGTGGGATTTGGGGACTCCTACTATCTGATAGTGAGCCTTCCTTTACCCCCATGGCATTATGGATGTCTCTGCCCTGGTTTCAAGTTATGTCAGACGCGACTAACCGTAGACCTGCTCCGACCCCTCATGCCTTGTCAATCAAAAAGGAGGTGGGACACCACTATCCACCGAGATCATTGAGAAGGAATCAGTGATCCCATTCACCTAGGATTAAAGATGGTAGGGTTAGTCCTGTTTCCTCCCCCCCCTCCCCCAGTGAGTGGTTATGGGATGACGTAAACCCCATTTCAAGATCTCTCTCTGCAGATATGGAGACCAGGAAGGACAGTCCTGTCTTGCCGCAGGAGCAAGTTCAGGATGACAATGCCTTCTCCATTCTGGTGGACTTGAATGAGTTTCCAGAAGAACCAGTTGCAACAGGTCCTTCCCTTTCATTAGGTTCCCAAACTCCTTCCCACCTCTCAGGTCCAGTGATGGAGGAGGATGAAGTATGGTGTTTTGATAAGGTGGTAAATGAGGTTTACCACATCCTTCCCCCCAAACTGTGCCCAAAGCCTTCGAGGGCTGAGGGTACTAGTATCCTCTCTTGTCTGGATAGGGTTTCTGGGGCCCACTCTCATTCAGCTGTTATGCAGTACCCACACTTAATGATGGTTCATGAGCTAGCACGTTTTCCCAGGGCCAAGAGGCTGCCAGAAAGCAGAAGGGGTGGTCAGTCTCCGCTTCCACTCTTTGGCTGCTGGTGTCCACCTCTAGTTATTGGGTTCATTCATCTGTTTAGCCCCTTAATCCCCTCATCCCTCTTTGGACTTGGGTGCTTCCCATGTGGGGATTTCAGCTGGGACCTGGACTCATCTCCTGGTGAAATCCTTGGAAGCCTTGGAACTAGAGTCTCAAGCGCTGGAGACAGGGATACCTCTCATGTCAATCTCTTTTTGGCTGCCTCCTTCAGTCTGTTGAAGGAAGAATCATTGGCTCCAGTAACTCTCTAGCACTTGCTGGAGACTGGCTAAGACGTTGAGGCATGCACTGTTGATGTCCATGGCATTCTCTGTGGTGCTTCTCCACCTCTGCAGAGATGATGTTTAGGAGACATTCAAAGTCTTGCTGGACCACAGCAAGAACCTGCTGAGGGCTGCACTGCTTGATCTGGAGAAGGTTTTTGGAGGTCTCATTTCTTTTGTAGCATCACAAGATTTGAAGGACCAGCAACACTGGTACCTGGCTGCGACTCCAAGCCCATCAAAACTGGCCAAGAAGCATTCCCACCCTAATTGAATGATCTGCTCCCAAGTTTTTCAAGCAGAGTCAACTTCAACAGCCACACAAGTAGCTGCAGTTCAAAACTCAATCCTGTCCATCTTTTGCTAGACAAGGCAGTCATAGAGGCAAAGGAAGAAAGTCTTCAGACTCATCCTTCTTTCCTGCGGAGGGAGACAGTTGGCCCTAGGGAGTTGCACCCAGTGTCCCAGTAGGTGCCTGACTAGCCCCCCTTTCAAAGGCTTGGTCAGGTTGAATGGATGGTGTGTGGGTAGTTCCACTTTAAAGGATGGTTACCGGCTGCATTTCTGAAAACCTCCTTCCCTAATGTGGAACCCCATCATATTTTGTCAGTCTCAACTGGGTTCATCTAAGGTAAGAGGTTCACACCGTTCTACGTAACGGTGCAGTTGTAAGGGTAGCAAACAACCAAAGTCTGGGTTTTTATTCCTGGATCTTTTTGGTGTTGAAAAAAGGCAGAAAGTTTTGAATCATAATTGATCTTGCTGCCTTAAACAAATTCCTTCAGGAAGAACACTTCAGGATGGAGACTTCCGCTTTTTCAGGAATCCTATATGGGCCTATGACTGAGTAGTTTCCATAAATATGCAGGATGGATACCTTAACATGGCCATATTCTTGCATCACCTCTGGTTTTGTCTCCACCAGGAGGTATTTCAATTTTTGTCTCTTTCATTTAGCCTAGCCTCTGCCCCCAGATCCTTTACCAGGGAGATAGGGGTAATAGTGACCTACTTAAGGTCTTTAGGGGTTCCCATCTGCCAGTATTTCAATGGCTGGTTGCAACATCCTCAGAGATAAACTCCTGAAGGACCTGTCCCTTTGTTGGTTGATGGTTACCCATTGGATCTCATCCCTTCTCAGGACTTCATGTACATGAGGATGAATTTCCTTACCAATCAAGGGAGGGTTTGCATTCCACCAGACAGGATCGATCAGAATCTGTCCCTTGTAGCGGGTCTTATGGCTAAGACTTCATTATTGGTTCTCCTTTACCTCTTTCCCCTTGGAACTTATAACACAGCTGTGGAATTAGTTCCCATAGGGAGACTTCACTTGCATCCTCTCCAGTTCCTGCTTCTAACAAACTGGAGACTGCACAAGGACCTGCTATCAGCTCAGATTACTCTCAGATCCAATTTTCATCACCACTTGAGTTGATGGCTAGATCGGGACCAGTTTCTGACTGGAATTCCGATTCACAATCCTGAACCCCACTCCTTTCTGTACACAGATCCATCAGTTTTGGGATGGGGTGCTAACCTGGAGCCCAAGGGGGCAGTTCTTAAGGAACTGTGGTCTAAGGAAGAAGCGACCCTTTACATCAGCAGCCTAGAAATGCGGCAGTGTTTTTAGCCATACTGGGGGGTGTCACCGTCATAAGGCGTTATTGTGTCATTTTACTGGTGACTTAGTGTCCCAGAAAGAAAAGTAATGCAATAGTAGTAAGTATTACATAATTTAAATTAGTTTTACACTCCCCCCCCCCAAAAAAATCATTTTTACCCATTTCGCACTTGTGGTTATATTTGAATATATCATAAATTTAATGTTGTCTTTTGCATTTATGCATTTGCTATTTCATTAAAGCACACTTTTATTAAAACAAAATAAGAAAACTGTAGTTATCTCCCTTTATCCATCAAAAATGGAAAACTCCATTTTGGTAAATTCATTTCCATTTCATTCCAAATGCGCAAAAATGAAAGGAAACAAAGGACAGAAGCGATAAACACAAAATCTGAATACTGTTCTGAGACCATACATGAATTGATAGATGAAATGCAAATGAGGCACAAACAGAATGCAGATAAAATGCAAACGAAATGCAGATTTGGTAAAATTACCAGTTTTAGGGTTTGTAGCTTACTAGCTTTACCATGTCTATTTTGTATTGTAAATTATGATGAGAGAAGTTGAATATACATGAAGATTTAAAATAATTTAAGTTCATTTTTTCAGAAATTAGGATATTATTTTCTTTAAAAAAAAAAATCTTCTGGATACTATTTGCTTGATGAATAACATTCACAATGAAGATAATTCATCACCATAAACTGAAAGAACTGAGCCTTCCCTTTTGTTCTGAAGCAAAATATAAATAAAAAGATTTCATATGCTGTCTCTTCTCCTGAAAATTATGCATCACAGTTTACTAGAACTGCACATGAGACTATCTTTGCAAACAAATATAATGAACAATTTAAATATTTTAGCAGCTATATGAATTTAAGTAATAATTAACACATGTGAAATTTGTGTTTGCAGGCCAAATGTTTTCGGAGATGGTTGACAAATGTACGGCAGATGAGAAGGCATCAGGTACTTGTGTATGAGCCACCACCTCCCTCTATCAGCTATGGAGTTAGCTTAAAAAAGTGAGTGCCTTCTCTTGTAGGGCTGAAACAAATTTTTCAAATATTCAAATAAGAATACTTTTTGGTGAATATTCAAATTAGAAATTGGTATTTGGTTATTTGTTGTATCATTTATTTGTTTATGTGTCCACTTTTAATGTGCCTTGAGAGTTACTCAACTTTGGGACAGCCCCTGCAAAATGTAGTGTCACTTAGCGACCATACTTTGTCCATATGCACTAACTGTAGTCCTGTAAAGCTGTCAACCTGACAACAGCCATGGACAAACGACACAGTGCTGTGTGGGAACACTTTGAATTGTGTTCCCAGAGGACAGAAAAAAGACACAATGCAAGCTATGTTAATCAACTGCAGTGATGGATGCCATTGACACATTACTGCCATTGCAAGCACTAACTTTTTGGGAGGAAATCAGCATTTCCTTTGTTGCTTGAAAGTTTAAAGCTGTTCAGTTAACTTCAGTTCACAAGAAATTTACTGTCATGAATTTGTTTTCTATAATACTTTAGTGATCAAATGAAAATAAGTGGAAGTTCTACATTTTTTACTTGGTTTTGATAAATAAATGTTGCATACCCAGCCTGCGTCTGCTTTTTGTTTGTTATTGAGGGCGTTTTTTGAGAATTATCATGAAGACTGTTGTAATTTCAAACTCATATTCAGATAGTTATGACTATTTTTAATTACCACAGTATTAACACATTATTCTGAATAATCAAGACTGTAATGGGTATAGACACCTGATGAATTTTAAGATCAATGCAGAATTTTAAGATCAATGCAGACTTGGAAAAGCTCACCTGATTAAGCCCAGCTTGCATGAAACTCAACCTTGAGTACCTACTCAACTCAGTTTTTGATCAGCCATCATTTAGAAATTACTATAAAAATACTGCAAATAGCCTAGTTTTCAAAACAATTGTCCAGGAATTTTCTGGTCATAAAATTGAGATAGAGATATAAAAATTAAAGTCACATAGAGATGTACATACTCAGGTTGAGATGTCTTTGTGAAAGTGGGGGCCAGGCTTCGACAGGCTGTAAATGTTTTGTGAATGTGGGGGACAGGCTTTGACAGACTGTATATGTTTTGTGAAAGCGGTGGCCAGGCTTCGACAGGCTGTATATGTTTTATGAAAGTGGGGGCCAGGCTTAGACAGGCTGTATATGTTTTGTGAAAGCATGGGCCAGGCTTAGACAGGCTGTATATGTTTTATGAAAGTGGGGGCCAGGCTTAGACAGGCTGTATATGTTTTGTGAAAGCATGGGCCAGGCTTAAACAGGCTGTATATGATTTGTGAAAGTGGGGGCCAGGCTTAGACAGGCTGTATATGTTTTATGAAAGCGGGGGCCAGGCTTAGACAGGCTGTATATGTAGGAAAATAGTTTTGAGAATACCCCTCAAATAGTTCTCCCATGCACTCGCCAGTTTCATTGGCAATCACTACTTATGCAGATGCAACAATGGCAGCTTCCATGGGAATAAATGGGTCTGTATTTCAGCAAAAAATCTCTTTTAAGTGTTTTTTTTAATATCATTCACTCTGTAGAAGGATTACCTAGCTTAGTAATTCAGTAATCAGAAGACAAGACAAGTCAATATACAAGTTAAAGGGGTCACAAATGGTCAAAATTCTGGTTTCATTGCTTCAGATTCAAGCCAAGTCGGCCGTGACAGTGATAAATATTTCATGATATCACAGTGAATATTCAAATATGAATTGAATACAGGCTATGAATATTTTTGAATAGTAAAATCAGATGTTTATTTCAGCACAAATTGCTATATTTGACTACATGATTTTTAAAACCTAAAATACTATGAATAACATTTCCTAACTTGATTTATCTCCACATTCTAGGTTCAGTAGGAGATAAACATCATCTCAAAGATAATATTTATAACAACAAATTCTGAATGGGCCAGATATTTTTACTTTAAATTCTTACAATAGGTCCATTTTTGATGATAAGCTTATCAACAATATTTAAAAAACCTTGCATATTTATTTTATTTACCGTATATACTCGTGTATAAGCCGAGTCTAAATGCAAACAACATAGATCCTGATCTGCCATCACATAATGCACCAGCAGACCAGGGTCTATGTTGTTTGTCCTACTGATGTCCTTACAAACTGCTTAGACCCAGATCTGCCGGTGCATTATGCGATGGCAGATCTGGGTTTATGCAGTTTGCAGTTGGTATCAGATTATACGCGAGTATAGACGGTAGGAAGCCAATTTCATACTTCTCCAAATATTTATAAGGTTGGTCCCCCTAGTCTGATACTTGAAGAAATGCATTGTATGATTATTTTACAAAATATTTTTGTATAAATTGTGCAAACTGCTTTTAAGAAATAGTTGAATATTAAAACTAGAAGGCCAGGGGCTGCATGTCCAGCCCATGATTGAAACATTGCTGTAAGATATGTGGCAGTATAGTGCATGACATTTTTGCAGATGTGTTAAAATAACGTGTTCTTTCATTCAGCATATAATTTTGCCTATTCATCACAATGAACCCTTTAATTTACAAAGCCCAATGTCACACATTAATTATCCATTGCAGCTAGAATTGCTAAGAAAATTTCCAGATTGCTGTAACAGATATGAATAACCTTTCTCATGACAATGAAGTATTCAAGTCCATAATATTCTGCATGCAGCTGATTTGGTAGAGCATTCTAAAATTTAAACACTTTTTTCAGGGCAGAAATTTTCTACAGGACTCAGACCTTAGATCAGTATTTTGGGCACTGGAAAATGCGGGCAACCCAGATGAAGCACTGCAAAGCAGCCCTGGCACTTCACCAGCATCATCTGCTTCGCAAGGGGATGAATGCTTTCAAGTGGGCCATTAATCGCTCCAAACTCCACCAGGCCATAGTCCAGGACAAGGTGAATGGTATCCTGGTGGCTGTCAGCTTTAGAAAGGTAATGGTGAAATAGGCAGTGAATCTGTCAGGAAGAACACATTGCTTTATACCCCACCTAAATGTGATAATGTGATAGGGGTATTTATTGTTACCCATGTCTGTTTTTCTATCCATCCATCCCACTGAGTTTAGTATTTAGGTCAGTTTCTCAGGTAATGTGATGGGGCATTTCTAGTTTCTTTTTATGTATGTTTAATGTGATGGGGCATTTTTAGTTTCTTTTTATGTATGTTTAATGTGATGGGGCATTTCTAGTTTCTTTTTATGTATGTTGCAAAATCGGACCAGTTGGAGAGGGGGAAAGATACAATAAATATATTTTTATATATTGTCAATCCAACCTCAGTTGCAGGTAATATTGAATCTTTTCTAGGATACAATGTATGTTCAAGAAAATAATAAAAGATTAGATTGTTGGTTACTCTTTCATATCTGAAAACGCTTTTGGCGTAATCATTCCGCTTTATTCACCTTATTATGTCTTATGCTCGCCTGTATATGGATTATGCTTTTTCGGTACATTAAAAAAATAAAAATAAAGCTATAAAAAGTTGTGTTTGTCATTTTTATTATCATCTCCTTAATCCCACACATCATATAAATCTGAGAATATTCTAAAAAAGAAGACTGCTGCATAAGAATAGCGTAAGAGTACATTTGTCATAGACCTCCATGTACTTTCCTTATTTTCTATTTATAGCAGCTGTATATGACACATTTCCAAGAAAACAGATGGGTTTCTTCAATTTGAAAACTTGTCTCACAGATTCATTATATTAATACACAGAATTTGTTAGTGGACCAGTCTATGCTTAAGAAAATGGCAGCAGATGTTAAGTGAAACAGGCTTTATCGATGTGACTCTTGGATGTTATATGACTGAAAAATGTTAGAGAAGAGGGATCTTTTTAAACTTTAAAACATGTCAGATCAGAAAAAAGACAAATCAATAGTGCTTTACAAATTAAAAAAAAAGAACATGAGAGGGGTAATACAGCACTCAGGTTGAGCACATGGTAATGATCATTGCAGAATTTGTGGAGTTGACTTTACGATCACTCGGTAAAAGTTAGACATGTAGACTAGTTAAAGTGAGTGTTGTTTATATACAATTTGTCAATATGTTTTGTGGTTTGTATTCTGGTACTAATCCACATGGATTTTGCCCATTTGTGACAAGAACTTTAACCAGCTGCAGATCCAGGTTAGTAGCAAAACTAAATGTACATTTTTCATGCATTTTATTGTAATTATGGCACGTAATATATCGATTACACTTTTTATGCTCAGATTATGCTTTTTTGCCACTTATGTTATGCTTTTACCTCTGTAGGGGTTGGCAGGTATGCTCTTTACTTGTCTTTTGTCATTAATGCAATCTCTGGTGTCAATGCAATGTCTTATTTGCTGTAAATTTATGTTAATACATATGATCTGCATCATTGTCTCACCTGTCTAAGCATGGTGAGGCCTTGGTGTAACTTCTCTGGTGGTGATGGTGGTGTCAACAATAAAGTTGTGTGTTCATGTTTTTGGATGGTAGTTGGGGAATAAATAATTGTATGGACAAGACACCAGGTTCTGCAGCACACTTGTTAGGTTGTCTTTAGACTTCTTCATGCATGATCATCGTTCACAAATGCCCCATCATTGCAAGCCACATGTGAAAATCCACCATGCTCTTTTTTTCACCTGTGGCTCTCTGCAGTAATATTTCCTCATTTTTTCATGAATATGCAGGAACGAAAATACATCATCAACAAGCCATTGAAATCGATCGATAAGTGACTATATTTTGAAGATAAAATCTGATTGGCTCACTCACTCAGCATGAAGTGGCATGTTGGGTCAACCTTCAAATACAATTTTACTTGGGCTGACAATGTTTAGTTAAGTATATTCATGAGAAATGCATATTCATGAGAAATGAGGAAATCTTACTGCAGGCAACCAAAAGTGAAAAGACAGTGTAGGAGATATATGCCCATAGCTTGCAATGATGCATGTGCTCAAAGGTCAAAGATCAAGATCAGAGGTTACCTTTGTCACATATGAGATAAGACAATGAAGTTCTTGTTTTCTAAAGACTGTAAGCTGTTTAAAGCTTTTATCCAAATTTGTTCCTACCATATATACTCACGTATAATCCCATACCAACTGCAAACTGCATAGACCCAGATCTGCTGTCACATAATGCGCCAGCAGATCTGGGTCTATGCAGTTTGTAAGGACTAGTCAGTAGAACAAACAACATAGACCTGATCTGCCAGCACATTATGTGATGGCAGATCAGGATCTGTGTTGTTTGCATTTGGACCCAGCTTATATGCAAGTATTTACTGTAATAAAGGGTCTGTACCAGTAACCACACAATGCATACTTATTCATGATTCTCTCAGAGCAATGCATACTTATTCATGATTCTTTCAGAGCAATGAGTACTTATTCATGATTCTCTCTGAACAATGAGTACTTATTCATGATTCTCTCAGCAATGAGTACTTATTCATGATTCTCTCAGAGCAATGCATACTTATTCATGATTCTCTCAGAGCAATGAGCACTTATTCATGATTCTCAATGCATACTTTTTCATGATTCTCTCAGAGATGCCAACAATTCCAGATTTAGTGAAAATTTTACAATTACAAGTGAAAATTTCCACATTCCAAATGATATTGATGAAATTCCGGAAAATCAGATGTTGCTTAATAAAAATTTTAATAGGAGTTTTCTATGTGGATACATGTAGGGAGAAAGTACTTCAGCACTAGTATGATATACTGGTACATATAATATGGTTTCTCTATGTAAAAAACAGGAATTTAATAACAAGAAACCAGTCAGTTACACTGTGAATTGATGAAAAATGGTGGCAGAGTTGAAAGAAAGATGCAGATAATTTGTGAGCAAAACTAATGTTTAATGGTTATTGTATTGGCCAAAAATGTTGAAGAAATTCAGGGTTCTGGAATTGGAGGAATGAATACACCATTTATTCTCAATGGACCTTAATTGTTACTGAATGTATAGAGTATGTATCTACTCACAGACTGTAATATGAAGTAAAGACTTTAATGTAGGAAACCTTTATCACCTGCTACCAACTAAAGTAATGCAAAGGATCAGGAAATTAATATACATCCTGTATCAAGTGGTGCAATTGTTTTTAGCTCTTCAGGTAATACACCAGAAGAGCTTGTGAAATGGCCTATTGTCCATAGTCCATCCATCCATTAGCAAAAGTTTGTTATCACTATTTCTCCTGAACTACTTTAGGATTGCCATGAAACTTTACACACACATTCATCCCATTGTCTAGTTGGTCCTAGATGAAAATGGTGGCACTCAGATATACAATTTTAAAATCTCGTTATTGCTGAAATAATGGTCATATCGACATGGGGTTTTCACAGAAAGACTTCTTATGATGTCTGGTTGAGCCAAAGAAAAAATGGTGCCTATATGATGTCCAGTATGGCTGCTATGGCTGTCATCTTTAAATATTGTTATCGCTACTCTTCCTGAATGGAAAGTCATATTGACATGGGGTTTTCACCAGAATACTTGATATTATGTCCAGTTGTTCATAAATGAAAATGCTGCCACTCCAACATCCAATATGACTGACATAGTGGCCATCTTGAAAATCTTGTTATTGCTACTCCTAAATAATGGATGTTTATATCAACATGGAGTTTTCATCAAAAGACTTCTTATGATGTCTGGTGCTTCCTAAATGAAATTGGTGCCAATCTGACATCCAGTATAGCTACCATGGCAGCCATTCTTGAAAATCTTGTGATTACTACTCCTCTTTGACATGTGGTTTTCACCAGAAGACTTCATATGATGTCTGGTTGGTCTTAAATGAAAATGGTGCTGATCTCACCTCCATTATGGCCAACACAGTGGCCATCCTGAAAATCTTCTTATTGCCACTCTTCCTAGATGGATGGTCATATCAGCATTGGTTTTCACCAAAAGACTTCTTATGATGTCTAGTTGGTCCTAAATGAAAATGGTGTTGATCTGACATCCAATAAAGCCACCATCGCACCCATCTTGAAAATCTAGTTATTGCTACTCCTCCTAAACAGAAAGTCATATTGACATAGTGTTTTCACCAGAAGACTTCTTATGGTGTCCAGTTGGTCCTAAACGAAAATGGTGCCAATTTGACATCCAGTATGGTCACTATAGTGGCCAGCTTGAAAATCTTTTTCCAGAATTGATGGCCATATCAACATGGGGTTTTCACTAAAGGACTTCTTAAGATATCTAGTTGGCTGAAAATGGTGCCAATCTTACATCCAATATGGCTGCCACAGTGGCCATCTTGAAAATCTTGTTATCACTATCATGAATGGATGGTCATCTTGATATGGGTTTTTTACCAAAAGACTTTTAATGATGTCTAGTTGGTCCAAAATGAAAATGATTCCAATCTTGCATCCATATGGCTGCCACAGTTGCTAATTTGAAAATCTTGCTTTCCCTCAAATATTTTAAAGATGGCTTCAACACTCAGCAGTTAAAAAAAAGAAATGGTCATATATTGAATTCCTGGAAATTCTTTTTGGACAGTAGAGTGTCAGTCTCATCAAGGGACTCTTGTTTCACTTATTATAAACTTTTTGGAGGTAGTTTTACTTGATGAACATGGAGTCTACATCAGAGAAAATTTTCCTTTGGCCATGTCTGGTGTCAAGTAAGTGGCACATATTCAAATGCTTCTGCTACTCTGTTGTCTGAATTATGAATATTTGTGCCACAGAGTGACTTATTTTTGGAATGCTTGTACCATTCTCTAGGTATATAATTAAACTATTAAATACATGGCTTTTTTGTTACATACAATGGTCTTTCCATTGAATCAGTGTAAAAAAATTGAGCTAATTTATATGTGTGTGTGTGTGTGTATATATATATATATATATATATATATATATATATATATATATATATATATATATATATATATATATATATATATATATATATAATGTTTTACGAGGGGGGTTTATGAACATTTCTTGCACACAGCAGGTGCTTAGTTAACAACAACTATTGAATTGAACTGACCTCCCAATCGATCATGGTAGGCAGCATGGTACAGAACATATCATCCATAACAGCCTTATAAGGAATATTGCAACAGTACAATCAAGTGTAAAATTAGTGTTAAGTTCAAATTTTTTCATTAAATGTATTTTTACAAACTTAATATCTTATCAGAAATTAATTTGCAACATTTTTTGGTTAAATAATGATGCAGTGGCAGAAGACCTTTTCATATTGGTTTTGCATTTTCTTTGTCCTGTTTCCATGACAATTATAATTAGTACATTAATTTCAGTGGAGATCAAGGGCTGCATCCAATCGGCAACAGAGGCTTCAGGCTGCATTCACAAGATGGAGACAGTTTGCTAAAGAGGCCCAGAGGTAGAGAAGTCTATTGTGATACACACATTATATGTGAAACATGAAACATGCTCGGCTTGCATATATCAGGGGCATGTAAGATGGGGTCTTATTGCTAATTGAATAACTATTGACCGGAGATAAACAGTGTATAGCACTAGATGGCATTTTCAGGGACACATATCAAACAGCAGTATATTTGCATAAAAGACAAAGTTTAAGGGCATGAAATTTTGTAATTTTGTAAACTTTACTAAATTAACAAATCCAACTTGTTAAATCCAACATAGATATAAAGTATGTGTATTGCTGATGAGCAAATTGTGATAATTTTCTGAAGTGAATATACTGAATTTACTGATTCAGAAAGATTTAATGATACTAAAATATTCTTATTTATAGTATTATGGTAACATATTTTAATTTATTATGTACTTTCCTTTTGTTACATTGAAAATTAGTTCAAAAATGCATGAATTCATTTGGTCACATGCTAGACGCATGGCCCAGTATGCTTCTATTGCTAGTCTAAGTCTATGTGTTACCTTTATTTTTTAATTTTATATACCTTTATGTTAACATCTTTACTTTTATCTTTTATCTTGTTGTACTTCATGTTTACATTTATGTGGAAGGGTTTATCTTCCTGAAGTTTTTGTGCAATTTTTTAGTTTTACATTTTTCGAACTTTACCTTTAGTTGGCATCATGTAGCCACTGTTGTGCTGAGGTACTGTAAAACACTACTACATACATATTAATATAGTGCTAGTCTGATACCATGACCTTATTCCTATCATACCTCATTTAAGTAAAATGAAGGTCAGTAGACCAGACTATATCTACATTCATATGTCAGTGAAAACACCCACAACAGTATCATTTAACTGTTGAATACTGTTGAAATAATTTCAGAATTTGAGAATTTTATAAGAACAAATATAAGGATTAAAAGTTATTCTGGAGCATTCATGAAGTAATGATCACAGTAGCTCACATACACAGTTACCTCAGTCATTAACACAAGTCATGGAATTTGCACATGAGTAAATGCATTTGTTACCTCTTGAATGCTCAACCCCCCCTCCCCCCCAAAAAAAACCCAAACAAACTGCCAATCTTTCCATCAGTAATTTGAATGGCTTGATGTTAGACCATTAAACTTTATCAGTGTCTAGGATCATAGAAAAGAACACATGAAGCTTATAGTAGAGGAATATGTACTGGCATATGGACATTTTATCTATGCCCTAAGATAATATGGACATTTTATCTATGCCCCAAGATAATATGGACATTGTATCTATGCCCTAAGATAATATGGACATTTTATCTATGCCCTAAGATAATATGGACATTTTATCTATGCCCTAAGATAATATGGACATTTTATCTATGCCCCAAGATAATATGGACATTTTATCTATGCCCCAAGATAATATGGACATTTTATCTATGCCCCAAGATAATATGGACATTTTATCTATGCCCCAAGATAATATGGACATTTTATCTATGCCCTAAGATAATATGGACATTTTATCTATGCCCTAAGATAGTGCTGGCTAGTTCAGTTTACTCTTTGAACAAAGCTTACACTTAAAAAAAAATCATTGTCCTTGTCAGTGTGATGATAGAAGACATGTGTTCATGGCTTAAAGCCTCATTATTTGTTCAAGCAGAAGGTAAAATTTATTATCAAAGAAGCAAATTCTAATATCAGTCATATGTGAAATGAACAAAGAATGTAGCAAGTGAAAGATATAATTAATGAAATTCCTCCAAACTTTTGTTGATAATCAACAGGCATTGGGTAAAGGATCTGTCGTGCTGTATAAAAATCAGAATACAGTATTATGATTGCATGGAAAATTTGTTGCCAAACTATCACTGTTATTCTTGTCTTTGTTCTTTATACCACAAAGATAAGGTTTTAGATTTGTTTAAAATGACAGTTTTTTTCAAGGACATGATCCTGTTACAGGTACTTAGGACATGGAATTGGAAGACCATAGGATATACTGTATAAATAAACTTACTAAACTGAAGTTGTGTAGAAAATTTCTTCTGTGTTATCTACAATCTGTTTGAATGATTTCTCTTTTAGATTTAAATGTATATCTATTCCCAAGTAAGTAGATTTTAGGAAGCTAATTAACTTTTTGGTTATTTTCTTTGAAGTGATTGCCATAAACAGAATTCTGCATGTGGTTTATATTTCACAACAAGTGGTTTCATTTACAAGTATTTTACTTGGTAATAGAAATTATTTTAATTTTCTCAAGTATATGTTTGATTTTGAAATAGCAAACTTCCTTCTTTGAATCTAATATTCCTCTTCTATTGCACTTTTTTGCTAATTTGGAAATTTTTAAAAAATTTAAAACTAAGTTTTTGCATATCTTTCTGATGCTAGTTTATCCATTTTAGATTGTGAGTTTTACCTGTCATTTATTATTGTTATTATATTCTGGTGATCTTTTTCCAAAACTGTGATAAATAGAGACATCTTTTGCTTTCTGTTTTTCTGAAAAAAATGTTAACATTTTGATAGAGGCTCAATTAACATTATTGAATCCACCAATACCTTGAAAAGTTTTTGTCTTTAAAAAAAATGTACAACATATACTTGTTTATAAGTTGGGTTCCTGATCTGCCAGTGCATAATGCACTGGCAGATCAGGGTCTATGTTGTTTGTTCTACTGATTAGTCATAACCCAGATCTGCCAGGACATTATGCAACAGCAGATCTGGGTCTATGCAGTTTGCAGTTGGATCCGACTTATAAGCAAGTAAAATGTTACTCATGGATAATTATTAGTTTCAGTTTTGAAAAAGAAATTTGATTATACCTATTATCAGAAATAGCAAAGGAAACTTTCTATCCAAAAATTACAATGCAACTGGGAGAGCACCAATTAAAAAATTCCTTCTTTTTTTAAGCAGAGTAGTATCTGTAGAGTAAACTTAGCATGAGCTGTCCAGGTTTTTTTTAATAATGACTGTGTCATGGTCATTAATTTACAAGAGCTTGAAACAAGATTTTATATGATCTTTGAAATCAAGTACTCCACATAAATTATTATCTGATTATTTCCAAATCAAGTATTCCACATTGGCAGTATCCCATTATTTCCAAAATTAAGTACTCCACATTAGTAGTATTCCATTATTGCCAAATCAAGTACTCCACATTAGTAGTATTCTATTATTTCAATATCTGACAGCCATGATTTGCATCAAATCTTCTCTTATTATTTGCATTACCGGTATATTGTCCTTATTTCTGCTACTTTTATTCTATATTATGATATGATAGCAGTGTTAATTTACATGAACTAGTTATTTACAATGTTTTATAATATTTTGTCTTCCATTTTTAAAGGTCTTTAAACATAATGAAAAGGTAAAGAGGTCAAGGTGTGCACTGGTTGATGAGTGAATTTTTAACTTGTGTGGATTACTCACTTATTACATTGATACAGTATTATGTAGGTAGTCTGTTGTTGGGGTTTCACTATTCTGGGTGTAGTTTGGTCCCCACAGTCGGTGTTGGCTCTCACATAGTGTGTAGCTTGAACCACACCTCGGTCTTGGTTCTTCTTTTGTGGTAGAGCTTGGTCCCCCCACAGTGGATCCTGGTCCTCACAATATTAAGGTTGTGGCGCTTTTATTGGACAGAGAGCCTTGGTGTACATATTGGTTCTTGCAATGGGAGTAGATGTTAATCACTAGGCTGGGTCTGGATACTCTCATGATCTTGGTCCTTATACCTGACTTCATAACCTCAAAATGATTTGAGTACTAAAGAATGCTGAGTCAAGACTATTAGGTCCGGGTCAAGACTATTAGGTCCAGGTCAAGACTATTAGGTCCAGGTCATAGAAATGGGCCTTGCTCTTTACACACTGACTTTACACAAGATTTTGTTCCGCATGTTTAATCAAGGATTTCACACAAGGTGTAGGTCCCTAAACTTAGTGGGGGGGGGGGGGGACTTGTACAGGAGACAGTATATCATATATACTTGAGTATAAGCTAATACCAACTGCAAACTGCATAGACCCAGATCTGCCATTGCATGATACGCTGGCAGATCTGGGTCTATGCAGTTTTGTAAGGACTAATCAGTAGAACAAGCAACATAGACCCTGATCTACCGGTACATTATGCAACGTCAGATCAGGGTCTATGTTATTTGCATTTGGATTCAGCTTGTACACGAGTATATATGGTACATGCATGTGACAGAACAGACAAGTCCGCTTAGGACAGATCAAGAGATTTGCGAAAATTTGGTCAGGAGGTTTTGATTTAAAATCAGGACAATTTTCATTTACTCAATTTTTAGCATGCAGATGGACATAAATGACAACTGTTGAACAAATTTCCTTTTCTATATAAAAATATGCACATCATCTCATCACATCAGTCCTTTTATAGTAACTTGTTGCCTTTCATACTCTCCTTTTATGTAGCACAAGCATTTTTAGCCTTTCTTAGTAGATCATTGCCTGGATTTTATTTGTGGCAGTCCTCATTGTTGTTAATCTCAACACTTCGGAGATGATGTATCATTACTGGATCTAGGTTTCCTCTGGAGTCAGCCTGAATTTTCCTCAGAATAGAAAGTCCTTTTAGTGTCTGCATTGGAATGTGGCAGTGTTAGTACAACTCTACTGAGTCTACCAAGTCCTTTCAGTGTCTGCATTGGAATGTGGCAGTGTTAGTACAGTGTCTGCATTGAAATGTGGCAGTGTTAGTACAGTGTCTGCATTGGAATGTGGCAGTGTTAGTTCAGTGTCTGCATTGGAATGTGGCAGTGTTAGTACAACTCTACTGAGTCTACCAAGTCCTTTCAGTGTCTGCATTGGAATGTGGCAGTGTTAGTACAGTGTCTGCATTGGAATGTGGCAGTGTTAGTACAACTCTACTGAGTCCACCAAGAATTTTAAGTAGTTTCCTGCCTGTGGGTAGATGCAGGTTGCTGACTGCGTGTGGGTAGATTCAGATTGCTGACTGCGTGTGGGTAGATTCAGGTTGCTGACTGCGTGTGGGTAGATTCAGATTGCTGACTGCCTGTGGGTAGATTCAGGTTGCTGACTGCGTGCCAGAACTGGTCAAGATTGGTGATATCTGGATCAAATTTGGGAAGTTCTTCTTAAAATCCACTTTACAGGAATGTCAGAATGCATATTCATGTATCTTTGAACTTGATTCCAACCACTGAAATTCCTGTGTCCATTTATTATTGAATTTCCTGTGATATTTCGGTTGTTTTTGATTTTGACATTTTAGCATTGGGAGATAATGTACGTTTAGATATCTCTACAAACTTGAAATACTGAAGCCACACCAATCTGTTTTATGCTGCTTGAGCTCTTTAGTAATGACTAATCCAGCCATAATCCATTAATGTCTTTAATCCTTTATGAATTACTACTGATCACACAAAGTATATTCTAGTGGTTACTTTTAGGTTATTGTCTGTCGAATTAGCAATTAAGTGTCATGCTTGCCTGGCATAAGCATGTTCTCAGTCATATAATCACAGAAAATCTTTAACATAAATATACTACTTTGGATCCAAGGTGTGAAAACAAATGGAAACATTTCTGTTCCGAAATTTTTTAATAATAAGTTTGAGTTCACAGAAGATTTCAGTGAGTGATAGGAGGGATGGGAGACACCCCTCACCTCGGGAGGAAATTCCTCCTGGCCAGGAGGTTCACATGTATGAATCTAAATGATGACTAATTTTATCTACAGTTACCATATATACTTGTGCATATCCGATACCAACTGCAAACTGCATAGACCCAGATCTGCCATCGCATAATGCGCCGGCAGATCTGGGTCTATGCAGTTTGTAAGAACTAAACAGTAGAACAAACTACATAGACCCTGATCTGCTGGCACATTATGCAATGGCAGATTAGGGTCTATGTTGTTTGCATTTGGACCCAGATTATATGTGAGTATATACGGTAGTTTGCATTTACACAATAAAAAACATTAGAGCTATTTTACAGAATTTTGTTTTCATTTTTATTACATATGGTGCAGCTTATCACACAAGATCTTGTTCAGCACACTAGGCAAAGATCATCACAAGGTTATGCACCCATGCATTGTGCATAGGCCCCACCACCTCTGTTCCTTACTGAGGTTATACACCCATGCATTGTGCATAGGCTCTACCACCTCTGTTCCTTACTGAGGTTATGCACCCATGCATTGTGCATAGACCCTACCACCTCTGTTCCTTACTGAGCTTATGCATCCATGCATTGTGCATAGGCCCTACCACCTCTGTTCCTTACTGAGGTTATGCACCCATGCATTGTGCATAGACCCTACCACCTCTGTTCCTTACTGAGGTTATGCACCCATGCATTGTGCATAGGCTTTACCACCTCTGTTCCTTACTGAGGTTATGCACCCATGCATTGTGCATAGGCCCTACCACCTCTGTTCCTTACTGAGGTTATGCACCCATGCATTGTGCATAGGCCCCACCACCTCTGTTCCTTACTGAGGTTATGCACCCATGCATTGTGCATAGGCCCTACCACCTCTGTTCCTTACTGAGGTTATGCACCCATGCACTGTGCATAGGCCCCACCACCTCTGTTCCTTACTGAGGTCATAGTATCTAAACATCGTTCAAGGTTCACGTGTAATAATCTGCTTTTTCAGCAATTTGCCAAATTTTTGGATTTGACAAAACAACTATCTTTTATTGTCAGATAGTTGATTAGCACTAAATCATGGCAAAGAATTATTCCATTTTAAAAAGCAGATGTGAGATCAGGACAAGTCACAGCGGCCCTTTTTGAGGTTTACATTTGGAGACAATATAGAGACTTCTTGAGGATTTCATGTTGCTGGAATTTTCAACTTCCATTTTATTTTTTAATGAAAAGCCCCAGTGCCCATCCTTTTTTCTTGTGTACTCGTGTGCGTGATGTGCACTTGGCTGTGAACTGCTCTGCTATCCTATAACATACAGATAGATTAGGGTTTCCACTGTTCTACCTATATTTTTGAGCAAATACCACAGACCCTGATGCAGTGGCAGATCCAAGTCTATACTGTTTGCAGTTTAATAACATAATACATGGGCATACCTGTCAACCGTTGTAATTTTGGCATAATCATTATGATTTTAGACATTTTAATATATCTTACGCTCTCATGTGTATGGATTATACTTTTAGGTACAATGATCAAAATAAAATGAAATAAAACAGTTGTGTTTGTCATTTTTTTTATAACCTATACAATCTCCAAATATTATTTATGTGTGAGAAAATAATTGTGCGATATGTCAAGTAAGCAGGCTTTATTGATGTGACTCGTTAATGATAATTAACAGTAAAAACAGTTAGATCGTAGGGATTTTTTAAAATCTTTAAAACATGGAGAAGAAAGCAGACAAATAAAGAATGCATAAGGAATAAAGAATTTGTAAATATGTTTTGTGTTTGAATTCATGTAGTGATTAACTTGGATTGTGCCCATTTGTGACATGAACTTAAACCAATTGCAGATCCAGGCTAGTAAAGAAAATAGATGTAAATTTTACATACAGTTTATTGTAATTATGATATGTTTTATGTACATTTTACATACAGTTTACTGTAATCATGAAATGTTTTATGTACATTTTACATACAGTTTACTGTAATTATGAAATGTTTTATGTACATTTTACATACAGTTTACTGTAATTATGAAATGTTTTATGTACATTTTACATACAGTTTACTGTAATTATGATATGTTTTATGTACATTTTACATACAGTTTACTGTAATCATGAAATGTTTTATGTACATTTTACATACAGTTTACTGTAATTATGAAATGTTTTATGTACATTTTACATACAATTTACTGTAATTATGAAATGTTTTATGTACATTTTACATACAGTTTACTGTAATCATGAAATGTTTTATGTACATTTTACATACAGTTTACTGTAATCATGAAATGTTTTATGTACATTTTGCATACAGTTTACTGTAATCATGAAATGTTTTATGTACATTTTGCATACAGTTTACTGTAATTATGAAATGTTTTATGTACATTTTACATACAGTTTACTGTAATTATGAAATGTTTTATGTACATTTTGCATACAGTTTACTGTAATTATGAAATGTTTTATGTACATTTTGCATACAGTTTACTGTAATTATGAAATGTTTTATGTACATTTTGCATACAGTTTACTGTAATTATGAAATGTTTTATGTAGATTACACTTTTTGTGCTCAGATTATTCCTTTTATCCACTTAGATTACCGGTACACTTTGGTCTCTCGACAGCCAAATAAAGCATATCCAGAAAGTTTAAAATCGAATACATGTATCATGTAGTTGTGCCTCTGGTTTATGCCATTTGGGCTTCAGTGTGATTCTTCCATCCATTGTGTGATTTCCTGACAACATCGTTCCAAATTCAGTATCATACTTTTTGGTCAGTAAGATGTTTGCATTTGTAGGGAGATTATCAATCACCTCAAGCAAGGTTTTTAAGTAGCTTTGAAAATGTTGGAACTTTTTATAAGTTTTAATGCAATGAAAGATACATATACTGAATTCATGTACTAACATGGGTATAATTTTTTGTGGTCATGCAGGAAATAGAATTTTTGAAATTCATGGATGGAGCAAACATTCTATTATTCATGATTTAATCCCCTTTTTTTGTTTACTTTTTAAAACTCTTGTTCGTAGCAACCGTAAAGTCCAAAAAAATTGGTACCCCATGAATAATAGTTAATTACAATTTTTCTTTAATTAGGCTTGTGGTTAACTATTTGTGCTTTTGCTAATCATCCTTTCTTTTGCCACCAAAATGTTTGCCTAATTTTAACACTTATTAAGGTTAAACCATTTATACCATGTTTTTGCATAACATTTGGTCTGTTTTATGCAATTCATAGTATTGACAAAATTTATTTTATCAGAAGTTGTACTGATTTAAAGGGCCCATTGCTAGAGCCAACATAACATTACATACAGTGCCATAGCAACTGCCCAAGCAATCCCCACAACTGCATGGAGACCTGGCATTGTGGGTACCCAAAATTCGCTCAAACAACTGTTTTTATTGGGAGGGGGCCCCAGAATTAAGTTTTGCGGGGGTTGGGGGGGGGGGCAGAAATGTTTGCTGTGCCACTGATTACCTATTCATTAGTATTAGTTATAACATTTTCAATGAAGCATATTTGAAAATTTAATAGGAACATAAAGATAAATTTTAGGTTTACTACATTGAGTATCACAAAAATTGAATAAATGATAGTAAAATTTGGACTATTGTAATTTTGAAAATTGGGCACATATCTTACAATATTGGTTCAAGGTTGAACAAATGAATGTGCTGTTACATAATTTTGCATACACAGACTAGGACAAGATAGTCAGCAATTGTCAAAGTAATGGAAAAACAAATATCTTTGAATAAAATATTCCATGTTTTCTACTTGTTTTCCAAATTTGTCATGACTGTCTGAGCAATTCTGTGTTAACCATTTTAGAAATTTTGTGCCAGGCATCAACTTTTCCTTGCCTCTTCATATAAAAACATTGTTGAGATTCTTCTAAAATTCTAAAATGTTGTATGTCATTCTGTAGACATCTGCTTTAAAATTGTCTTAAATTATCCGAAAAATATTTTTCCATATGAAAATGTATTCTTATGAGATGGTCAAGATCAATAATCTTGCATTTCAAATTTTTTAAAAACTATTTTAATTAACCATTAATTTATGTACCAGATATACACACTTATAGGTCGGGTCAACTGCAAACAACTTAGTCCCAGATATGCTGTAACATAATACACCAGCAGATCAGGGTCTGTGTTGTTTGTTCTACTGATTTACTTCTAACAAACTGCATACACCCAGATCCCCAGATCTGCCAGCACATTATACAATGGCAGATCTGGGTCTATGCATTTTGCTGTTGAACCTGAGTATATACGGTAAGTATTTGTTATGATTCCAACAGGTAATACCGGGTATGATAAAGTATTTCATTGATATTTACTATGCAGGGCAAAAAATGTTACCCATGTCCATCCATACCATCTGTCGTGATTTCATTTCTGCTGAATAAGTTCAAATAACTTAATGGATTGAAACTAAATTTTATTTGAGGCCTTATATTAAAAAGACTTGTGATTGATTTTCAACATCTTCACACAAAATTTAACAGAGTTATGGCTGCTGTTCGACTAAAATCTTTACATTACATAATGAACCAAGCTTTCTTCAATCACACCTAATTATAATATGGACACATTTTTAGTTTAACATATTCTATTATTCAGTCATGTAGCAGCCAGGATTTGAATATCACCTAGCATACTTCATCTGACAGAGGAGAGAGAGGCATTTCATTAAAAATAACAAACAACATATTACTTTATTAATTAAATTGTATAATATAAATTACATTATCTATATGTATTATTGTCTGATTGTGAAAAGTTTTAGAATATTTTATACATTCTTCTCTATCCAGGATTCGCTCACTAAAGAACCAATCAGACCAGAGGCTGAAACAGCGTATTTTCCAGAAGTGGGACAAGAGATTTAAGGATCAGCTCAAGAAGAATAAAGCTGATAAACACTTCAAGTGAGATATCTTACACACCACGTATATATATATAGTATATATAGACATATAAAATACAGTGGACTTGTTTATTTTTATTGGTACAAGTTTTTCCTCACTTTGTGAAGAAAAACGTTTAGTTGATATGCTATATACTCACTTAGAAGTTGAATCCAACTGCAAACTGCATAGACCCACATCTGCTGTCATGTAATGCGCTGGCAGGTCTGGGTCTATGCAGAACCCTGATCTGCCGGTGCATTATGTGATGGCAGATCAGGGTCTATGTTGTTTGCAGTTGGACCCGCATTTTAAGTGAGTATATATGGGACTCAAATTCATGGATATGATTCTGGCAAAATTGATGTCCTGCTTTATTTACAGATGGATTATTTTAATGTTAAATGTGTGTTATGCAGCAACCACAGAATTAAAAACAAAATTGGTTTCCTTTGAATGAAAGTGAAATATACGAAAAATGTATTACACCAAAATAGTTTGTCTTTATTGTGTAAGGTCAGACCAAACAAACACAGATATAGCTCTTATTGTTATCAAGTGGTCGCTTTATGATGCATTTTACACTCTATCATAAGTGGTTAAACACCACCTCTTTCTTCATAACTAATTTATACCACTTCTTTCTTCATAACTAATTTATTGAAAATGTAACTGATTACTCAATATCTTAACAATGTCTGTAAAATCAGATTTTCATGTAAAAACAAATATTCAGTTTTTAAAAGATGGGGTAGAAAGGATTTAGTTGTATAATTTATGTAGTATAGTGAAGGGAACATAGGTAGTCAATGTGTATATGTAAACCCTTTTATAAACAATGTAAACCAAGATTTGTTGTCACATAATGTGCTGGCAGATCATGGTCTTCACTGTTTGTTCTTAAATTGATAGTGTGACCATAACATGCCTGCATTTTATGCAGTGGCAGATCTATGTCCAGTATATTTACAGTTTGTTTGCATATTATAAACAACAAATTGTGGCTTGGATTGATCATGAAGTTTGAGGTAGTCTGTTCTACTGTAGATTTTAAATTGATAGTGGGACCATAACATACCTGCATTTTATGCAGTGGCAGATCAATGTCCAATATATTTACAGTTTGTTTGCATTAAAACAATTGTGGCTTGGATTGATCATGATTTTCACGATAGTCTATTTTCTCTTAGTCTTCATGCTTCTTCTGGGTCATTGTATTTATTCTACTTTTTAGTTTCCGTTAAAGTTAAAAGTTTTAGCGGTTCTTTTGAAACTTGGTACTAATGAAGTGAAGTAGTGTTTAAAATATGCATTCATGGTTTAGTCTTATGTAAATTTACCATCTGTATTTGCTTCAATTAGTCTTCAGTGCAATCAGGTTAGAACTATATCGATCTTTCATGATGACTGCCAGTGTTAATTATTGTTCCCATGCTTCAGTAATGGGGATATTGTGAAGTGCTATCTTTGTTCTTCAATCCATCTGTCCACTACCCTTATCTTCTGTTAATATGCAGGATAGAATTGCACTAAACATGATTGTTTCTTGCCCATATGGTAACCATGTGCAAGAAGTGTCTTAGGGAGGAGTCAGATTTACAAAATTTAAATTGCAGTGACGTCATAAAAATTTGTTGACCAAACTTTATATATTCAGTCATGACATGACCACACATAAAAAACATGCAATCTGTTTTGGGTCATGACCTGTGGGTCAGTATTACAGTGGGGTCGGGTTGGGTCGAGTGTTGGGCAACTTATAAAAAAAAGCGGGGAGAATTTGTGATGTTGAGCCATCAAAGTTGCTCTAGGTATTTAACACTGTTACTCAGTTCATAATGTCCAATATAATGCATTACTTTTTTTAAGTGTAATTTTTAATTTTTGACATAGAAAATTCCAAACCTAATAAATCTATACTCATAACATTGAAAGGAAAACAAAAATGAACGAAGAAAAAGCATTTAATTTTAGTAATATGTTTAATTCAGTGCATGTACATATTTCAGGATGGGCTTGCTTTCGTTTAATTTCTCCACTTGGAAAGTGTTCACCACTGAATCCAAAGTAAAGAAGGGAAGACAGCATCTTGCCATGTAAGTAAACTAAAATTCATAATTAAGCTGTTAACATACAGTTTGAAATTGCTAAATTAAGTGTTTCCAGTTTTCCTTTAAAATCCAGCAGTGGCCATAAATTTTGTTGATGTGCCGTGTTTAACATTCATTTGAAAAAAATATGCTATGAAAGCGAAGTACAGATCCTCTTTTCAACAGAACAGTTCAACTACAGTTTAGTTTACAGATAAAGTTACTGTAAAATATCAGATATGTGGTCTATTCTTTTTCAGTATTTTAATGAAAGACATAAGCTCTAGGTTGTCTGTGTTAATCTTTGGATTTGGTTGAGTTTTACTCACAAAATGGACACTGGTGAGTGGTGTTAATTGATATTGTTTTATTCAAATGCCCTAAGGTGTCTCTACCTTTATTTTGTTGTGCTTTACTTAGAATTTGCAAATTTTTACAAATAAACAGGCTTCTGTTTGCATTTGTGGAAGATAATGCAATAAATATAGATGATAATCTAAACCTGAGTCCCTCTTTGCCTCACCTGCTTTAGCATAAACAAGACCTAGGTATCACTTGTTCCAAGGGTGGTGGCAGATATGGCATCTTCATCATCAACCTTGGTTAAGGTTTTGGTTAAAGTTTTTCAGTTTGGTCATAAGTCCCAAACTCTGGGAGAGATACTTATTATCATGGACTGTAGAATCAGGATGCTTTGCCCTTTCATTTTCATGCACCCTTCCCTCCCTCTGATCCTCCTGCAAGCTCAAGGTCATTTGAAAATATTTGTTAAGTTTTCGATTCAAGTTTTTCTCTATGATAATATGTCTTAAACCATGAGAGAGATGGCTGTTATACTTGGACTGTAAAATTAGGAAGCTTTGCCCTGTCATATTCATGCAATCCTACCCTTCCTCTAACTTCATGCAAGGTCAAGGTTATTTGAAAGTGAAACATCTACATTAAGCAGAGTAGGTGAGACATATAATTCCTTGGGATTTCTTGTTTATAAAGTAGTTCTTTTCAGACTATTTGGTCAGAAAGCATATTCACCATTATTTACGGAAGAGTCCAATACTTCATGTGATCAAAAAGATCATGCGCTTTACAGATGCAACATGCTCATTGAAAAACCACAGCAAGTCATCTTTTCTCAGACATCTTCAAAATAACACCACATCCAAATAACAACTGTACTTGGTCTTTCCAATTTTTATCCCCCACCGGCAAAAGTTGCAGGGCATTATTAGTTATAGTTTGTTTGTGACCCAGTATCTGTCAGTACCAGGTCACTAACACACCATGCAATGAATTTACCTCACTGGTTACATTAACAATCTCTTTTCACATTATTTTCATGTGGACACATGGCCAAGAAACATTGAGCAACTTTATGACAAAAATTAAGTCAGTCATGATGTCATGTCACACTGACCTTTTATTTGTCCCACAGACCTGGCATGGTTTCATACCATGTCTTAACATGACTCTTTTGGCCTATGAAAATCCCCAAAACTTGTCAGAGGTAGGGTAATAGTTTACTATCATCTGGACACACAGGCTGTTGTCTCTTTTGGTTCTGGATAATAACTTAAGTTCTAGTTAATAGATTTCAATGCAACTTGGTGCATGTATTCCCTTCAGCCCAAGGAAGAACCTTGTCCATTTTGGAATCGGTAGCTCCAATGTCAAGCTCAGTGTTGCTAAAAATAGACTATGCATATGCTTTTCATCTATAGATGATTAAGTTCTAGTGTACAGATTTTAACTCAACTTGGAACATGTGTTTCCTTTAGTCCAAGAAGGAATCCTGTTTATTTTAGGGTCAGTAGCTCCAAGATCAAGACCAGTGTTGCTACAATGAGAATTTGCCTATGCATTTCATTTCCATCTGATAACTTAAGTTCTAGTGAAAATATTTCGACACAACTTGGTAAATATGTTTCCCTTAGACCCAGGAAAAAATCCTGTTGATTTGGAGGTCAGTAACTCCAAGGGCAAGGCAGCTGTCACTGACAATAGATTTGGATGTTATTTCCAGACAGTAACTTAGCACTACACTATGTATTGTACATGTGTTCCCCTCTGCCCGAGAAAGACCCCTATTGAGGGAATGTACTTCAAAGTCAAGGTCCCTGTTATGAAAAAATAGATTTGGCCTTGATTTTCATTTTGGACCAGAACTTATATTCTCTTTAACTTATTTCAATTGAACTTTCTGCCTGTATTATAATCCTGTTACCTAAAAAGGTTCTGTCAGTTTGGGAGTCATTATCTTTCAGTGTTACAAAAATAGATTTTCATTTCTGAACAGTAACTGAACTTTTCTATAACTGATTTCAACAAAACTTGGTACACATTTTTCCTTGGCCCAGTAAAATCCCCAGTGGACTTCAGAGTTGGTAACTTACATGGCAAGGTCACTGTTGCTAAGATTAGATTGGGTCCTAGCATTTCATTTCTGGACAAGGACTGGACATGTGTTCCCCTTATGTTGGAGAGGTATTATGTGCCATTTGTGGAACTCATGTTTTTTTAAGAAAGCAACCTTAACCTTTGAAATCAAATCATCTAACAATTTAAAATCAGAGTGTTTCAGGTATTTCTATGTAGTGTGATTAGTAGTCTTTGATTTTAACTTTTTACTATATGGTTAAGGGTAGTACAGTTCACAGTGTGCAAATTGGGGATTGTACAGTTCACAGTGTGCAAATTAGGGATTGTACAGTTCACTGTGTGCAAATTAGGGATTGTACAGTTCACAGTGTGCAAATTAGGGATTGTACAGTTCACTGCAAATTAAGGATTGTTCAGTTCACTGTGCAAATTAAGGATTGTATAGTTCATGGAAAGTTAGGAATTGTACAGTTCACTGAAAATTAAGGATTGTACAGTTCACTGCAAATTAATGATTGTATGGTTCACTGTTCGAATTAGGGATTGTACAGTTCACTGCAAATTAGGGATTGTACAGTTCACAGTGTGCAAATTAGGGATTGTAGAGTTCACAGTGTGCATATTAGGGATTGTACAGTTCACAATGTGCAAATTAAGGATTTTACAGTTCACTGCAAAGTAGGGATTGTATATTTCATTGTGTGCAAATTAGGGATTGTACAATTCACTGTATGCAAATTAGGGATTGTACAGTTCACACTGTTCAAATTAAGGATTGTACAGTTCATTGTGTGCAAATTAGAAATTTGTACAGTTCACTGCAAATTAGGGATTGTACGGTTCACTGTGTTAAAATTAGGCTTTGTACAGTTCAGTGTTCAAATTAGGGATTGTACAGTTCATGGTGTTCAAATTAGGGATTGTACAATTCATGGTGTTCAAATTAGGGTTTTGTACAGTTTACAGTGCACAGATTAAGGATTTTATAGTTCATGGTGTGCATATTAGGGACTGTACAGTTCATGGTGTGCAAATTAAGGATTGTACATTTCACAGTGTGCAAATTAATGATTGTACAGTTTACTATGTACAAATATTTTCTGGAGCACAAGGGAAGAATTTTAGTAAGATTTCAAAGTCTTTCTTGAATGCTCCTGCAAATGTTTCCATGCAGCAAACCATGTGTGATTATTATTCTCACATAATCAATTACAGAGTACATAAATTATATTCCATAGTTTTTCAGCAAGAATGTTTTTGTGGTAAGCATGTTGATCAATTGCTAAGTACATAAATCATGTGCCAGATTTCTGTGAAAAGAACTGTTTTAAGCATGAAAAAACTTTATTCAAGCAGCATATGCATTCCCAGTGTTTCATTACAGCCGATGTCACATAATTGCATATATTAAATTGACTAGAATGGTCTGATATTGCAAGAAAATGAGTTTTTTTTCTCCAGATCTAGTATATTGTCCAGTTAATGATTATGTCATCTCTAATGAGGGAAGTATAAGTTTCATGTGAGTTTTTACTTTCATGCAGAGAAATGTTTGAGAAGAACCTTACCAGAAACACATTTACACAGATTACTCTGATGTTTGAAAAGTACCAGAGAGCGAAGAAATTTCATGGGTAAGCTAATGTTTTGTTTTGATAAACCAGGAAAGTGGAATCATTGTTTACTACGTTTCAAGTACTGTATACACTCCTGTTTCAGTCAGATTCAAGTGTAAACAACATAGACCCTTATCTGCCATTGCATAATGCACCAACACATCAGGGCCTTTATTGTTTGTTCTACTTATTAATCTTTACAAATAGCATAGATCCAGATCTGCTGGCATATTATGTTATGGCAGATCTGGGTCTATGCTGTTTGCAGTTGGATCTGACTTGTACTTGAGTATATACATTATAATTCATATTTGTCAGTTTTTAAGAGTAAATCATCTAATGAAGACAGTTGTGTACATCATATGAGCATTAGTCCAGATATACTGTAGTATCATTTATTTTCGTGGGGCTAAATTTTCGTGGTTTTGCAAAAAAAGACATTTTCGTGGGTACTTAAATTCGTGGTTTTGCCTGTCAAAGTTTGCATATTACTAAGTGTTTAATTTCGTGGTTTAACCTCTACAAATATCCAAAATAAAGAATAAAAAAGAATAAAACTCTGCCGATGTAAACGGCGGTCACTTGAATGTTTATAACAATACTTTCACATGTATGAGCACAAATCAAAAACCTGACAAGTTCAATACTGACAACTTGTTTTTGTCCAAGTGAGTAACATCAATGGAAGCCGACGCAGCCAACAGCACTAAAACAATACTACCGCCTCTATGATCACAAATACGCAGACTACAACACTAAGTCAATCGGTTATTAAAGTAACCTGTATGATCTCTAACTTAAACCACTATCCATAAAGGGAACAAAACACGTGACCGGCTGACCTTTGCTCAATGCAATCAGCAGACAGTTGCAATTTGGGGATTATTTACCTGACAAGCATTTGTGTGTACATTGAGCCTTGTATGACACGATGTTGATACAGTGGCTTTGTCCGAAAATCAGCGAAGTGTGAGCTCTAATACTCTGCTGTAATTAGTGTATATACGTAGTGTTTCATTAATAATAGTGCTTCAAGCAATAGTTCTAGTATTTTACAGGCTTGTTGTTCTTTTGGATTAAAAATGCATGGCTAAACTGAAATGTGGTTTCAGGAGGATTTAAATTATTCAACAACAGTTGTACTCGAGTGAAGGATCGATTTGAATAAGTATTTAATTTAATTTTCATATACGATTATTTTTTATTATTCTTTCTTTCATTTTCAACATTACTAGTGTTTGAATACCTTGTGCTTTTTCTCGTTTCTCTCTATCCTTACTTATCTCGCATATCAATTTAAGGCAGTGAGTGGAAATTACAGATATCGGATATCTTATCGACACGTGTGCATTGAATCAATATAAAATGCTTTATAATTCTTTTTTTCAAAGGTTTAAAATAAAATAAACACGTGTAAAAGCTAATATTTTATTACCAAATTACAGTATTGACATTGATTTATTAAATACTAGTAGGTTCCTTAATCTCTAGGAACGACACACAGTAAGAAAATGAGTGGGTGGGTGGGGCGTCATCATCATTTGTGGCTAATTTTTCGTTGGGTATTTAAATTCGTGGTTCGGGGCAACAACGAAATCCACGAAAATTGATGATACTACAGTATCTTAATATTATTGGTACAGACATTAACATTTTTAAAAGGTCAATTGAAGATTCATTCACTTTTGCTTTCCATATTCTGTAAAATATTAATAACAGTAATACATAACCTGCTGTTATTACTATGCTATCTCTTATTCTGGCACTAGTCTCCAGTCCAGGGTGAATTCCATCCTCCAATTTGTAATTGCAGGTCTAGAGCAAAAATGACAGTCCCAGTTTGATGTCTGTGTCACTTCTGTCATTGGGAGTATCATTGTTCTTTTCTTTGCATTTTGTGCAGTATAACAACTGTCTCTGGGCACTCAAGAATTTTGCTAATTCAAGTGTCTGCTCATTCAGTCATATCCATTTCTCTGTTGAAGTTGATCTTTTTTTCCCAGCTCTTGCATTTATTTATAATTATTTGGTGTCCATTTTTCATGGTTTTTTTTTTTGTGTGTCCACACTCTAGTTAGGCAGTGTTTCCATATTTGTATCTCCCTTGTTGGTACCATTGGTAGGGTAGGTATTACCATTTACAGTTTTGTTCCAGTTGTTTTCTTTACTATCACAATTTTCTTTCAGCCATGCAGCATACCTAAATAACTTGGCAAATCCGGCCATATAATGGAACACACACCTCACCTGTTTGGTGTGTACTAAGTATACTTGCATGGATAAATGTCCTTTCTGTGCATTGTGGTCAGATGAGGTGTGGGACTTACCTGAGAGCTGCTTCTTATATAAAAGCGGCAGGCAGAGAGACACCTCCACTTCTTCTTCTCTGCTGGACCACCTCATTCCAGGGAGCAATCAGTGGCACTTCCTGGTGCACAGAAGTAACCAGCATACTTATCCCAGGAAGTCACCAACAGGCCAATCATGGGATGGATCAGTGGCACATTCTGGTTCAAGAAAGTTGTCAGCTTGCTGATTCTGTGAGGGATAAGTGGCACTTCTCGGTTCAAGGAAGTCACCAACAAACCGATCCTATGAGGGGTCAAGGGCACTTCCCAGTTCAAGAAAGTTGCCAGCACACCTGTCCTGGGAGGAATCCGGGCCACTTTCCAGTGTAAGGAAGTTGCCTGCAGGCCCGAACAAGTCCTGTCTGTCCAGTATAAGGAAAGAGCAGTCTATTATCTCATTGAGGGGGTCAAAATGGTAAATCAAGTAAAGTTCCTGGATAGGGACTCTTCGCAACGATCTTCATTGCCCATTCAGTGATTGACCAGGCACTGGGTTGAGTCACTGGTCACCGAACACATGGTGCTGGTTACCAGTTGTTGAACACCAGATACACCCTTACCTTACCTCCTCCCATGGCTTTATGGATGAGTTTGCCATGGCTCCATTGGTCACTGGACAGGGCAGGCAGCTTCAACTTTTCTTGCTAGCCCCTTCCTCATTGTGACCTCAAGGGATGATCGTTGGCAAAAGACTGCATGAGTACAAGTACGCCTCAGCATCAACAGTTTTTGTGACCAGGCAAAATTCTAGGCAATCACAGGCATTTAATTTTTCAAAGCAGGTCAGGAGCGATACCCAACAATGACTTACTGTCCCTCCTGCCTGCTAGCGACCCTCCTGTGGCCACCAGACACCTTCTGTTTTGCCAGACTTGGATCAACCTCGTTCTGACCCATGATTGGGTGATCCAAGTCATTTAAAAGAGGCTGCATATCTTGTTTATCCAGCCCTCACCCCTTTCATTGTAACACTTCCTAATGAAAATGGATATTGTACAGGAGATAGAGCTTTTGCTCTCAAAGTGAGCAGTGGAGCTAGTCCAGAAGCTGGACTCTTCAGGCTTTTATTTCAGACTTTTTCTGGTCACAAAAAAAAAATTAGGAAATTGGGACCAATTATAGACCTCAGCCAGGTAAATAATTTTATTGACACTTTCAGACATCATTAAAGCAACAATATTGGTTGCAACAATGATCAGTCCAACCTGTTGTCCAGTTTCGACCTATTTAGGCCATGCTCACTCATTTTGTTTCCCAAATGGAACCTCATGAAGTGGCTCAATTTGCCACAGTTTGAGCCCATGTCTTCCTCAGTGAAGCTGTTATCTTGTAAGACTTGCTTCCTGATAGCACTAGCTTCAGCATGCAGGGTGAGTGAGCTGCATGCACTGTCCATGGATCTCCTGACTCGGTTGTACTGATGATGCAACCTGATTTTGTCAAAAAGAACAGGTCATCTACATTCAATAAAAGAAATAATCATTCGCCCTCTCACTTTTGATCGATCCATTGAGACAGGCAAAGCTGCAGGACCCAGTTTGTGCACTCAGGTAATATCTCTTCACATGGAGAACATTTGTAGCAACCATCAAAGGCTGTACCTGCATGTTACAATGGGAAAGCATTACATAACCCCACATGTGCTGGACTTGCGTATAAAGTGGGTTATTAGATCAGCATACTCTGAGCTCTCTCATTATCAGGTACACCTCACGAAAGTAGTTACCATTGCCGATTCATGACAGCAAAACCTCAGTTCCAGGCATGGCCTTTACAGCTTATGCTGGATTCACCCAGGAAACTTTTGCCAATAAGGTAATATCCAGATGCATAACCCCACTGGGGTCGCCTTGCACAATTATAAACTCATATTCTTTGGTTGTGCCACCTTCATATTAGTTCATCCTTTTCAAGGGAGCAGTCATCTTGTTTCTTGACGATGATATTGGTAGAGGTTAGATACTCATGGATTTCCTTTCCTTCTTACCTATTCTCCTAATGTTAATATGATCAAGTTGTCTATTCAGTAGAGGAAAGAAATATTTTCGTAAATTATGTTTCTCAGATAATACTTACCCAATCATATTACTATCAATCCCTCCCACCCTCCCCTACAAATGCGAGCATAGTTGTTGGTTTTGCTAAAAATTAAACTGATAAACATCCAGAACATATGTGACCACCCAGCAGGGATAATGGGAGTAAGTCTGTATGAGTTACTTCCCTTTATCTATATGATATATATATATATATATATATATATATATATATATATATATATATATATATATATATATATATATATATATATATATATATATACGACTCCTGGTACTAATTCAGCTCCCATATGCAAATGCCATGATACTAAAAATTCAATAACTTTAAATTTCTGAATGCTCATGATCAAACCTATATTTATCAGTATAGATATGTCCTTGATGACAACTTCTGTGCAGAAAAAAAACAATATGAGCCGTGGCATTTTCTGGATCTACATGTGTTTGAAACATGTGCTTTCAGTTCCTCACCAAAGAGTCGGGTGTTAAGTTCAGAAATGTGTTTTCCAAAGTCAAGTCTGTAAAAGGACTGAAATTCCATCACTAAAACATGGTCTGTTTTTTTTTCAGTTACAACTAGGATAAACTCTCAAAAGATTCTCTTCACTAAACTTTTACTTTCATTATCAACCAATCCTGGCCAGCCAAACCCATATATACTCTATTTTATCTTCACCCATTTGTAGACTGGTTCCCTTTCTTCCATATATTTAGTACCGTGAGTCCGAGAGAGAAAGAGAGAGAGAGAGAGAGAGAGAGAGAGAGAGAGGGAGGGAGGGAGAGAGGGAAAGAGAGAGAGAGTTTTATCTTTCAGAGAGGGCTTGATTTGGGAGGTAGTGGAGTTTATTTTCCTAATAGTAATGCGGTAAGTATCCTTGTAAAAATATGATTTACTAAAATATATTCTTTTTTCCTTTGTTCTCTGTGACTGCCCCTGTATGGTCACCTATACAAGACACAGAGATAAATAGTCAGTAGCATCACTTGATAGTCTGTCTTTTGCTTTCCTCAAATTGGTGACATATGTAAAATTTTCAAGTAACTAGTTCACAGTGTCTTTTTCTTGTTTGGAAATTCGGTTTAAACTAGAAGGACACAGTGAACTACTTTGTCAGCATGAGAAAGTTTGTGTGTTTGGCAGATACTTCAGTTTGCAAGCTTAATTGACTTAAAACAATCCATCTACTCTCTCAGACAACATCAGCTTAAGCAAGCTCTGGTTGCTTGGCAGCAGGGTTCCAAGGAGTGTCAAGGGGAGAGGTTAGAGAACCAGAGAGTGGCAGAGGAACACTGGTACAGGGTCACCCTGAAGTCACGTTTCTATGGATGGCAAGACAGACTCCTGAACAAGAGGGCCTGTAGAATGTCTGACAAAATATTGATAAAGTGAGTGTTTGTGCATGAATATTTTATTGTATAATGTGTGTGTGTGTGTGTTTTTTTAATGTACTCTGAGTCTTTATTGTCTACTCTGTGTTAGCAGATAGTGAGACATTGGTATCATGTCTCTGGCATGTAACAAACATGCATGGGCAATTTAAGCCGACCAAACCACTAGGATAGGTGTCCATGTTCATAATTTAAATGTTGTGCACTCCGTCCATGAAGCATAAGGGAAAGCATATACATATGAACCTATGGATCCTTGGAATCCAGAGTGGAAATGCATATGGCTGTTCAGATGTATATAATCATAGAGAAACTGAAATTCTGCAAGATTGAGACCTCTAGATTAGTTGGTTAAATTTCAAGCAAGTCTTGAAACTGAAGATGCAGCAGGTCATCAGGAGGTGGCAACCCTCAATTAAAGTGAAAAAAACCACAAAGCATCTTGTCTGCATGAATAATGCATTGAAACCACTATTGTGAAACCCAACTGATCCATAACTATTTCAGTAGTTAACAACTTATATAACAAAATTTGTTAGTATTCTTGTCCCATGTGTATTCAGATATTCAGATGCAACCCTCCATCTCTAGTGCATACATATACTGATGAGGTAAGAGTTGCCCCCTCCTTTTTTTTTTCTTCACGTGAAAATGGTCTCTAAATATTTACAAATTGCACACCCAGATGTTGCAAAGTTTCGTTACAGAATTGTTGATGAATTTAATTTTGCTATCAGTAACTTCATAATTAACTGGCCTAGGAATGACAGCAGAAAAAAATTATCTAAATATGCTTGTTATATTGATGGATGACTGAGAGCAGGTTATTGACCAACATATTGAACTCCTTACCAAACTTACTGTGGACATCATCCAATTATAGTTATAAGAATTTCGAGATTGACCTATGCTCAATAATTATAAGAATTTAGAGATTGACCATACCTATGCTCAATAGTTATAAGAATTTAGAGATTGACCTATGCTCAATAATTATAAGAATTTAGAGAGTGACCTATACTCAATAATTATAAGAATTTAGAAGTTGACCATACCTATGCTCAATAATTATAAGAATTTAGAGATTGACCTATGCTCAATAATTATAAGAATTTAGAAGTTGACCATACCTATGCTCAATAATTATAAGAATTTAGAAGTTGACCATACCGATACTCAATAATTATAGACACTTTACAAAGAGTTTCTCCCAGATATGAATTAACCTTATTCCAGTTAATCCCAGTAACATTCTTGGCTATTGAGTCAGATAGCAAAAGAATTGATTTGGGGGATTCAGAAATTATAATGAAAGAATTTTGTTCTTCATCATATGAGAAACCAGTAATTTATCTTCCATGGAAAAATGCAAATATTTCTTATATGCATCATCCACTCATGTGACGTTGAATTAGCTTGGATAGTATAATAGAATGAAATGCAAACATAGACTGTCCCCTTCTAAAGCTATGAATTAACTTGAATAGTATACTAGAATGAAATGCAGAACTAGACTTTCCCCTTCTAATGCTATGAATTAACTTGAATAGTATATTAGAATGAAATGCAAAACTAGACTGTCCACTTCTAAAGCTATGAATTAACTTGAATAGTATATTAGAATGAAATGCAAAACTAGACTGTCCACTTCTAAAGCTATGAATTAACTTGAATAGTATATTAGAATGAAATGCAAAACTAGACTGTCCACTTCTAAATCTATAAATTAAAACTTGAATAGTATATTAGAATGAAATGCAGAACTAGACTTTCCCCTTCTAATGCTATGAATTAACTTGAATAGAGTATTAGAATGAAATGCAAAACTAGACTGTCCACTTCTAAAGCTATGAATTAACTTGAATAGTATACTAGAAGGCAAAACTAGACTGTCCCCTTCTATGACAGAAAGTAGTGTGGAGAATTGGGAGATGCAGGAGTTAATTTACATCATTAAATGCTGATTCTATACATTAAAAAGATCTCTTGATGTTGGTAAGTTGAATAATTAAAATTCGTTCACCAAACAATGGTTTTCACTGAGGTTATTGAAAAATTTGAGTAAATTGTGTAAGCATGTGATTTTTCCTCTTGTCAGTTCTATTTATTAGAATTATAATAAGATTCTGTCATTGGAACCAAGTTAGATTTTCTAGCCTTTGACAAAAAGGTTGTGAGAAACAAACACCAATAGGTAGCATGGATAGGAACTCATAAATTAAAAGAATGAAAAAATTCTTTGTGTATCTGATGAGTTATAAGTAGAACTTGCTTAGACATATGTCAATGTAATCTGGCAATCCCATTGCATACTAAAACCAGCAGAAAACATTCTGCAACTAAACACTCCTAGCTAATTAATAAATGTAAATGTTTTACTCCACAGAGGTAATTCTTGCTTGCTGCTGTGAATTTAAAGGTTCAAGTGAGAAACTGAGCATACAGATAAATAGTAGATGTACTAGCAGGTAGAGGTGTTAAACTGAAGTAAACACAAAATAACAAAAATGCCATCAATTGTATATGGAGATTGTTAAGTATGACTTTTGAAAGTTGCTCTTGTGGACACAATCACTTCTGTCTGTAATGACTGCAGATGAGCATCAGAAATACAATCACCAATCGTCAATGAACTGAAAATGTTCAGAACTCAACAAGATTTTTTGTAAATCATGTTCATTTACAAAAAGTACAAATTCTGACATACAATTAGCATCTTTTCCCCAGCTTGAAAAAATATCAACCTGATAATTGTTTTGAGGAAGTTGTATGTCTAGCCCTAATATTGATTTCCCAACAATCTGCATAAAAGCATATTTAATGCAAACAGCTTTGAAGAAATTTGTTTCTAGTTGCTCCTGATTTAAAACTGTTTATAAAACCAAATTGTAACAATTCACGATCTTTTTCCCCCTGAGAAAACTTGAGTTCAAACTTCAAGTGCTACAGCAGTGGTCAGCAATTCCAATCAGTTAATGTGTAAGTTGAGCCCAAACTTAAAGAGCTGCATTAGTGGTCAGCAGTTCCAAGCAGTTAATGTGTAAATTGAGCTCAAACTTAAAGACCTACAGCAATGGTCAGCAGTTCCAAGCATTTAATCTGTAAATTGAGCTCAAACCTAAAGAGCTGCAGTAGTGGTCAGCAGTTCCAAGCAGTTAATCTGTAAATTGAGCTCAAACTTAAAGAGCTGCAGTAGTGGTCAGCAGTTCCAAGCAGTTAATCTGTAAATTGAGATCAAACTTAAAGAGCTACAACAGTGGTCAGCAGTTCCAAGCAGTTAATCTAAATTTTGCTCATCCTGAAAGAGCTACAACAGTGGTCAGCAGTTCCAAGCAGTTAATGTGTAAGTTGAGTTCATCAATATGCTTAGGGAATGTGCATTGAAAAAATTATATGGCTCCTGGACATAATCCTCCACATTCCCACATCCTAAAATTGAGCATCATATGAAAATTCAGCATCAGGAATGGACCCTTTTCTTATATCATTATAATAATTTCATTGTAACAATGCAGAAAAGTTTATTATGTGATTCCTTATGAGGGCAGTTCTGTTTTTGATACTTGGAACAAAGCTATACAGATATTGCAACTAGATGCAGATTTGTTTAATCTTTGTTTGAATTGCCTTGACTGTAATGTCAATAATGCTTGTAATGTCCCCCATTTGTTTTTGCCACTTTCAATTTATCGGATAGAGGAAGTATAGAAATCTAGCAATGACTCCAATTTATACAGTTTATAGTAGTATGAAATCATATTGAGAACCTCCTTTCTGCTTTGTTTCTTTTTCTTAGAATTACAACTAAGAATGATTTGCATTTCACCTGCTATGAACTGATTAAAGGTGAATCCATAAATTTCACCCAGGCACTGACATACTTTAATTGCAATATCACTTGAGGGCACATTTGAGGGACTTGGACTATTTGAGAAGCGACAGCGTCTAGCCCAGATTTGTTGTTTTTGCCACAAGAATTTACCTCAGTTTTCTTCAAGATCTACCAGATTTGCTAAACCTAACGATTTCATTTGATCAACAAGTTTAAGTTTCAATCTGCATGCAGATCATCAGTGTTGATCATGCAGGAAAAGTTGCATTTGTTTCTCCATAATTGCCAGCTCTCTTTTTCAGGGCTTGCTTCTCATCATCATTTTCAGCATTGCCAACATTACCTCATCTTGAAGATCCATGTTACCTCCATCATCATGATCTTTAGGCTTCCTCTTTATGGGCAAAAAAAAACACATGAACCTCCACTTACTTGCCTCAGCAACAGCTCAATCCACATGAACCTCCACTTACTTGCCCTCAGCAACAGCTCAATCCACATGAACCTCCACTTACTTGCCCTCAGCAACAGCTCAATCCACATGAACCTCCACTTACTTGCCCTCAGCAACAGCTCAATCGCTAACTCTTGCACTTAATTTTGTAGTTTGCTGGACTTTAAAACTCAAATGGTCACCATTGTGCATAAGTTTGTAGTCAGGCTTTTCTTTCTCTTGCAACAACATGTTGCTTATATTAGGAATCAGGACATAAGAAAATACCATGCAAACATTGCAAACCACAGGGGGAAAATAAACCACAGCTGAACACAGTGAAAAACTATTGAAAAATGAAGTAACCACATCAGGACCATGAACAAAGTGAAAAAGGCTGACCGACTGAAGAATTAAATAGCAATACTTATTCTGTAATGATGTCTCCATTTCTGTGCCCCCCAAAAATATATTACAATTCCACTACTGAGAAAGAAGGATTAAAAAGTATAAGGATAGCCTTGTCAGTCAATAATTTCAGGTCACCGGCTCAAAACATGTTTTCCCTATATATCAGATAATTAATAATTTTGTATGTCAAAATTCATCTATCATGTCTCTGGTTGCAGTGTTGTCAGTGTTGGTATCATGTCTCAAACAGCAATGTTGTCTGTGTTATCTCCAACAGCAATGTTGTGAGTATTGTACTTTATGTTAGCAGATAATGAGACATTGGTATCATGTCTCCAGCAGCAATGTTGTCAGTATTGTAATCTATGTTAGCAGATAGTGAGAGATTGATATCATGTTTCCAACAGCAGTGCTGTCTGTGTTGTAATCTATGTTAGATAGTGAGACATTGGTATCATGTCTCAAATGGCAATGTTGTCCGTGTTGTAATGTATGTTAGATAGTGATACATTGGTATTATGTCTCCAACAGCAATGTTGTCAGTATTGTAATCTATGTTAGATAGTCATACATTGGTATCATTTTTCCAACAGCAGTGTTGTCTGTGTTGTAATCTATGTTAGCAGATAGTGAGATATTGGTATCATGTCTCTGGCAGCAGTGTTGTCAGTGTTGTAATATATACCAGATAGTAAGACATTGGTATTATGTCTTTGGCAGCAGTGTTGTCAGTGTTGTGATCTATATTAGATAGTGAGACATTAGTATCATGTCTCTAACAGCAATGGTGTCAGTGTTGTACTCTGTGTTAGCAAATAGTGAAACATTGGTATCATGTCTTAGGCAACAGTGTTGTCAGCATTGTTCTCTATGTTAAGATTTTGTGTTAAAAAGTTTTGAAATTCATATAACATTTGTCATGCCTCTATTTTTACTTGTGACTCAGTGCTAATGGAAACCTTAAAGTAAAGTTTCCCACTACATAAACTAACTGCCTTATCAGAATTTTGATCAAAGCAGGCTTTAATAATATTTAAAGATTAGAGGAGAAGGAAAATGTATCACTGTTGGATTTATCAACATAGTTTTTCAGCTTTATTTGCTCCTTCACCATGTTATGATGTGTGTTTGTATTTACATCTATTTGTCTGTTCCTTATTTTGTTTCTGTACAATAACTCAAGGTCTCCACCATCAACCATTACCAAACTTTGTAAGCAGCTTGCATTTGGGACAAGGAAGAAACCTACTGATTTTGGGCTAAAAAAAGTCAGAGGTCACAGTCACAGGGACTGAAAGAAGGAAAACTGTTTCAATGAAATAACTTGACTTTTATACCAGATACCTTGACCAAACTTTGTAAATGGCTTGCATTCGAGATAAGAAAAACATGTATTGATTTTGGGGTCAAAAGATCAAAGGTCTAGGTCACAGTGACTCAAAGAAGAAAAATGGTTTTCACGCTATCTTGAATTCTTTATCACTTACTTTGACCAGACTTTGTGGATTTGTAACTTCAGTTAAAGCAAGAAACTCAAAATCACATATCACCGTAAGGAAAATGAAAGCCTTCCTGGTAAAACTGTGACACCCATAAGTCTTGCACTTGCTATGATGTAACTGTCCAAATGTCTGCTGACATCATCAAGCAATGAAATCGTGTTTCATTTACCGTATATACTTGCATATAAGCCCAGTTCAAATGCAAACAACATAGACCCTCATCTGCTGTCACATAATGTGCTGGCAGATCAGGGTCTATGTTGTTTGTTCTACTGATTAGTCTTTACAAACTGCATAGACCCAGATCTGCTAGTGCATTATGCGATGGCAGATCTGGGTCTCTGCAGTTTGCAGTTGGTATCGGCGTATATGCGAGTATATATAGTATTATTGTTAGGCCATGTTGCCTAGTGACAGTGGCATAGTACATGAGTTTAACAGGTACTACATTTTACATAAAAAGGTGTTACTGTTTATTATATAGCAGGGATATAATGTTCCATTTAGGGTACACTTGTATGTTATTTGATCACTTCTTACATTGTTCAAGAAATTTGTAGGCAGTACAGTATACCAATAACTGTTTTGTTTTTCTTCTCAGTTTTGTTATTTACAATGTCTTGCCAAGGTCTTACATGTTTTACTTGTCTAGATTTAGGAAGGTGTTGACAACATTTTAAAAGTTTAATGCTTGCAACTTTATTTGCAAATGCAAGACTTGTGATTTTATATGAAGACATATTGCTTTTTCAGGCATGCTTTTGCTGAATGGAAAGTAAAGTATGAGAAGCGAATTCAGCGCCGTGGTGAAATTGACTCTTTTGTACGACAGAAAATGATGAGACGGGCATTTTTCAGGTGGAAGTTCACTGTGAATACACTAAAGAAATGCCGTGCTGCAGCCATTCATTGTTTGGAGACAGCCCTACTTAGACACGTTTTGTACAGATGGGAAATGTACACTTCTTACAAGATAGATCTCAGGTACACAGAATTAATAGGACTGGTTAAGTAATGGTAAAACTTGGGCTTTGAACTTCGTAACCTCAATGCAAGATTCCCATTGTCATCATCTTTGGACAGGGTTCAGTCTGGGATTCAAGGATATGGGGCCAACATATGTTTTGGAAAAAGGCCATGTCAGATTTTGATGGGCCAATATTTCATGCACTTGCTAATAAATGTATGCTTTGTGCATTTTTTGATTGATTTCACACTGTATGCAATTAACAATATGGAATGTAATTAGGGCCATATAGTAATCATTGTGTCATCCATTTGTCAGTCATTCCATCCAGCTGCCCATCTCTTCATCCATCATTTCCTGCAAGATAACTTTACCGGAAATTGTTGGATTTTAAAAAAATTTGGTATCCAGCTATGTAAAGTGTTCGATTTTCAGATTTCTTTTTCATCATTTAGAGGAGTTATGGTTCCTGATTGCCTATCCCCTAACTTTTGTTTCTGCAGCTTTACTTTCTCAAGGATTATTTGACTTCAGCCAGAGTTGGCCTGCAGCTTTTTATATTGATGTGACTTCTCTTGAAACTAGTTCGATTTCAAGCATTCCATGACATCATTTGCATGAGTTATGCCCCCTGATTGCTTATGCTTCTGACTTTAGTTTCCACAGCATAACTTTACCAAGGTGTGTTGGATTGTGTGGTCGAGTGGTCTAAGGTGCTCATCTTTACAGATCACTGACATCTCACCTCTGTCCACATGGGATTGAGTCTCTGGCTCGGCCAACATGGGTATGTCCCCTGATTGCCCATTTTCTCCTAACTTTGGTTTCACAACACAAGTTCCTCTGTTTAAAGTCCTGCTGAGCAAATTGTAGTGAGCAGAACCCTTTTAAATGCACTCGTTGCTAATAGCTCAAGTTAATTTACCTTGAATAAGCAGGGCTTGCTTGTTCAATCACTAGGGGGCCACGGGTGGTCGAGTGGTCCAAGGCGCTCATCTCTACAGATCACTGACATCTCACCTCTGTCCACATGGGTTTGAGTCTCTGGCTCGGCCATCGTGGGTATGTGAGAAAACTAGGAACTTCCCGTGGGTCTTCTCGGGGTTTTCGTGGGTTCTTCCTCCATTAGATATACTGGCTGCCATGTATATCATGTACTGAAAAATGGTGTTAAGCCCACAAAAACAAAAAAAGTTGCCCAATCACTAAGTTTTTTTTTCTTCTTATTCTGATTTTGGTGACAAAAGCGAATTTGCTGACCATCTTTTATCAGGTATATGATGGATGATTGATTTATAATCACTCCTTGACAGTGAATTTCATGTCAGTATGCCAGGAAAGTGAATTTAACTTTGCCTTGCCACAAATTTGGACCTATCCATCTGCTGAAAGTACAGACTTGTGTGTAGTTTTTAGTCATTAAGCTTATGTTTATATTTGTTAAACAGTAGAAACATGCATTAACATCAATATTTATGCTAATTTAGTAGCTTCTAGTGCCGTCAAATTTGCATTGAAGTACAAATGTGAAACTGTAGGTAGTGAGTGATATCCCAAGGTTTTCCAGCCCTATAAACAAATTGTGTCACTTTAAAGAAATGTTGAGACTAAAACCTATGAAGAAATGAATGAATCTATCTTGTATTTCATCTGAAAATGTCGCTTTGTTGGATGAATGAATTTATCTTGTATTTCATCTGAAAAATATACTTGCTTTGTTGGATGAGCTGATCTGCCTTTAGTAAGTGTTGGTAACCTAGTTTCAGAAACAGTTACATATTTTCGAGTTTACCATTTAATGCTGTTAATGAAGTTTTGCATCAGTTTTTCAGATTAAAGATTTTATACTTTCATAAACTGTGATGAGTATTTTGTGTATTTTATTACCATTTAACTTGCAGAGCCAGAAAAATGACAGTTTTAGCATTTTTTTGCCATTACAAACTCTGACCTCTCAATTTTCCCATCATTTCATCTACATATTTTTTGCTTAACCCCGATGGAGATTTCAAACAACTTGTATGTCATGTTAGTTAAAGGTTAAAAGAGGAAATATAAGATGAGTTTAAGAGAATGAGAATTTAAAAAATGTTAAATATTAAAATGTTAAAAGACTTGTCAGGTGTAGATAATAGGTTATGATAAGATTTAAAAACAGCCATAAAGTTGTGGTAAAAATGACCTATTACACAACCGAAACTCTCCAGATCTGGTGATTTTACAGTTTCACCCTATTTACACAGGAGGGATAAGTCATTTCACTTGAAATTTCAAGTCCATTGTGACCCCTGGATATATGTAAAAATTTCATTTACATTCTTCACATTCTTAAACTGTGGTCAGTGTACAATGAAAAACATAAACATGGGTTACTGATGGGCACATGAAACTGTAAGGAGCAAAAATGTCCAGCTTGGAATTTTAGACTTTTCTGATGTCAATGATGCTGTTGAGACCGGCAATGAGGAGCAGAATCAGCTATCAGCTCAGATATTGGAGGAAACCAACAAATTTCCCTATACACATAGGCAATCCCAGGAGAGAAATTTGGCTCCAAAATGTGTTCATATATAAAAATGAATTAAATGTCCTTTTTTAGAGCTGCAATATTTTAGAGGCTAGTTTAAGACCTGAAAAGTTTTTTTAAAAATTACTTTAAATTTTTACCTTTTAAATGAATTTTGTTATCTGCATCCTTCTTCGCTTCATAAGTAATTTCCATATTCATTAAAAATCATCATTCACCATTGATTATTATTTTGATTCAATGTGAAGAACTAAAAACTTTTGTAAATAATCATATTTGGAGTTAAATTTACTGAGTGCACTTATCCTCTTGCCAAAGAAGTTAGGAGAGGATCTAGCATTTTGCCTATTTGTTTGTGTGTTTGTTTGTTATGTCCTAAATATCTTGGACCCTGTTTCACATACAGTCATGAAAATTGGTTTGTGGATGCATCTTAAGGAGAGTAACTCAGCCATATGAAAACTAGGTCACTGTGACCTCCTTAATTTTTGTGCTTGAATGACTTTTGTATTTTCAGCAGTTTGTTCATTGCACCCTCAATATGTTAGACCCTATTTCACCTACACTTATAAAAATTGGTATGTGGATACATCTCAAGGTGACTCAGCCATATAAAAACTAGGTAACTCTGACCCAGTTTTCATGCTTGAGTGACTTATGTATTTTCAGCTTTCCTTACACTCTCCATATGTTGGACCCTATTTCATCTACACATGAAAATACTATGGTGATGCATCCTAAGGATAGTAACTTGGCCATGCCAAGACTAGTTACTGACCAACTTTTCCCTGGAGTGACTTATATATTTGCAGCTGTTTGTTCATCACACTCTAATTATCTTGGACCTTATTTCACTATGATGGTAAAAATTGGTATTTGGATGCATCTCAAGGACAGTAACTCAACCATACAAAACTAGCTCACTTTTAATATGCCTATCATAAGATGGAGCATATTATGCTATATTGTTCATTTGTCCATGGGCTGTCTGTCCATCCGTTTGTTGCCAATTTAATTTCTGCACAATAACTTGAGTTCTCCATGATCTACAGTTACCAAACTTTGTGGATAACTTGCTGTTGGGGTAATAAAGAACCCTGTTGACTTTGAGGTCCATAGGTCAAAGGTCAAGATCACTGTGACTGAATGAAAAAACATGTTTTACCCACAATAACTCTAGTTCTCCAATATCTACAGTTACCAAACTTTATGGATGACTTGCATTTGGGGTTGCAAAGAACCCTATCAGTGTTGGGGACAATAGGTCAAAGGTCAAGATCCCTGTAGCTAAAAGAAGAAAAATAGTTACCACAAATTAACTTCAGTTCATCAGCATCAACAGTTATCAAACTTTGTGCATTTCAAGGTCAATATGTCAAAGGTCAAGGTCATGGTGAGTGTGACTGAGTGAATAAAAATGGTTTCCACAAAAGAACATTAGTTATGCATCACATACCTGGACCAAACTTTGTCGATGGCTTGCACTTGGGGTAAGGAAAAAGCCTTTCAATTTTTGGGTAAAACGGTCAGATGCCAAGGTTACTGTGACTGAAAGAAGAAAAATGTTTCCACACAATAACATTAATTCTACATCACAGACCTGGACCAAACTTTGTGGCTGGCTTGCACTTGGGGTATTGAAGAAGCCTATTAATCTTTGATGTCTAAAAGTCAAATGTTACGGTCACTGACCAAATGAAGAAAAATGGTTTCTGCACACAAATTTTGGTTTCTGCATAGAGGACTATGGGGCAGGTGTATAATATGCCATTCTTGTTACTCTTCTTACACTTGAGTGACATTTGTATTTTTAGCCATTTGTTTATTACATCCTCTGCCTCAGTAACCATATTACATCTAATCAAACTTTGTTTTTACCCAACACTGATGAAACTTTGTATGTTGATGAATTTTAATGAGTAATATATTGCAGTAATATTTTCTTCCTCCTCATGTCTCAGTTATTTGCTTAGGTTTACAGCTAGTGGGTAACAGGTTTGAATCCTGTTGAGTCCAACCTGGGTCAGCTGTTGTTTTTTATATCTTATACAAGCCAGTGCCTTGGTATCAATCCTCCATACCAGTCAATATTGTCAGCTACTCCAAATGTGTTCCTATTAGTGAAGAGATTCATGTTTACCAGTCAACACCTTTTTTTGTCTTAATTTTTTCTCAGATTAAATGGAATTATAACCTTAAATCATTTTAAAATGCAGACTCCTGATGGCATGTATCTGAGACTACTTCATTTTTGTCTAGCCCATGTTAGTGGGAAGCGAGTCATAAAAGTCACTTTTCTATTATTTTTATCAAGGAATTTTTAATTCGTTCTCTTGCTGAGAGTGAGATTACATTGGGTTTCCCCACCCATTCAGGCCCCCAGTTTTCCCAGGGTATATAAAGGGAGGAGTTAAAAGTCAATAGGCTCTGCACATAGGAACCACTATGCCCTATTTTTTTTTCAAGAGTTGGACTTCATTTTTTTTCTTTTTTTTCTTCAAGGTTGGCATTGAAGGGGAAAATTGTTTTAACTATTGGTAACAAAAATCAATAATAAGAACAAAAGAGGTGCCTGGATAGCTAGTTTCTATTTCCAGAAATAATGTTCGGCTGTTGCTGGACCCTCTCCTCCCCCCATCGCTTTCCAATTTTCAGATTTAGATTTTTTACAATCGCTACAGTTTCTTGCCTGTAAAGATCAACCTTGAGTCTTTGATTCAACATCATTTACACTAGCAGTAGCATGAATGGAGGAGTGGTACATAATTCCAAAAGTGAGATATGTACAACTTCTTCCACAAGATTGTATCTGATCAGTATCAACAGAAATGAAAATGAAACAAAAATAAAATGAAACCCTGTTGATCCATTCACATTTGTCGCCCCCCCCCCCTTTTTTATGGATTTCAGAGTATTTTCTAGAATGCACAATTGCAGGATTCACACTAATTTCCAAGAAATATTTTAAACAATCAACCAAATGCACAAAAATTACAGATCATATTTGCAAGCCCTACCTTTCTTTACTTAGGTAAATCTCTCCAATGTTTAGAAAATTATCCCTTTTTGTTTTCAAATTGAGGGGGAACTTTTCTCTCAGAATTTTCAGTTCTAGAATAGACTCTGGGATTAATAAACAATCCAGACTAACAAATCACTTTAGAGAATAAGAGGTTTGTGGTCACTTGTAAGTTAAGTTTGTATGTATGAGATAGTGTGAAGCTATACATCTAAGTGATTGTGATGTAACATATAATCTCGTTAATAAGTCGAGTCCAACTGCAAACTGCACAGATCTGCCATCGCATAATGCGCTGGCAGATATGGGTCTGTGCAGTTTATTAGGAGCAATCATTAGAACAAACAACTGATCTGCAGGTGCATTATGCATGAATATTTCACACTTTTCAGGAAACGGCTAAAGATACATGAGCGTAAGCAGCAGCTTCTTGTACAGAAGCGTTGTCTGGCAGAATGGAGGGCTCGGTTCCAAGAACAACTGGATGAACAGAAAGCCAGGCAGCTCTGGTCTAATACCTGTGCCAGGTGAGGAGTAATCAAGTAACATTTTTTTATGTCAAAAGATCAAATGAAACAGAATTAAATCAACACAGTGTCAATAATATAAACCTGGATGCCAAAATTTTAACTGTGAAAAGTGGGGGAAAGTACTGTATTTTGTTGTGTAAACGCTCACTTTTTTTTAACCTAATTTTATTATTTTCAGGAGGAGGTGCATGTTTTACAGAAGAACAAAAAAAAAAAGATTTTTTCCAGGTTGATCTGACAAAAGGATCAAGGCACTGAAGCTGCCTACACATTTTACATTTTTACATTTCACTCCTTGTGAAATATTACATATTTTGCATTGTAACTAAATTGTTTACCAGCCTTATTAAAGACTTAAGAAAGGGCTTTGTAAGAAACTTGTACACTGCAAAAGACAAGCTTACAATCATTGCCTATACAGAAGCACATGGTAGAAAAGCTGCTGGGAGGGAGTTCAGTGCAGGAGAGTCTTCTGTTAGGGAGTTGACAAGAATGACAGATGTTGACATACAGCAACTTTTCAAGAGTGATGACGACAAAGAAGTATTTGAGGGATTTGATGCAACAGACTGAACTCTATCAAAAAGGTGCACCTTAAAATAGCCCTTTTAAGGGGCCAAACATAAAATCGGAAAGATATACTTTGAATATTGTCAGGTTTTTTTTGTTCTTTCTTTTATAGCTTGAAAAAATTATTGGTCGTGATCAGGTGCTGCATATTGACAGAAAAGACCAGAGAAACAGTCAAGCACTGGCTTATTGTAAACAATTTAAACATTGTGTAACAAATGATGATCAGTGCACTATCAGAAATAGGCAACTATTGTTGCACTATGAAAACAGCGAAATTATCAAGATTTTAAAATGTATTATATCACATGTGCGTTATATGGTAGAACTAAGTTTTTACCTCGTTCTGGGTCGATAATCAGGGTGTGCATTATGCACACCAAAATACGGTAAACAGAAACATAAAGCTTACCTTAGTAATGCATCTAATATGAAACTACAATTAAGCCATTGAAAATTCAGGGTTTAATAATGAGCAACATGTTAGACAAATAAATGTATTTAAATATCTGAATATGACCTGCCTCAGGACAAGCAAGCATGATTTTATATGGCCATTCGTAAATATGGCAGACCAGGTAAATTGGTATATAGAGAACACTAGTATTGGGTTGAGATGTAAGTATGGCAGACCAGGTAAATACATATATAAAGAACACTAGTATTGGGTTGAGATGTAAATATGGCAGACCAGGTAAACACAAATATATACCAGGTAAATAGGTATATTGAGAACACTAGTATTTGGCAGACCAGGTAAATAGGTATACAGAGAACACTGGTATTTGGCAGACCAGTTAAATAGGTACAGTCAAACCTGTCCTAACAGTCACCTAGTCACAACGGTCATTCTAATTTCCCCCTAGCAAATTTCTTTTATAAATGCCCTGTGTTTAATGGTCACCTGCTTTCAACAGTCAGCAGCCAGGTGTTTCCCAACCAAACACTGGTTTCACCCTGCCTTCAGTGGTCACTAGAGCGTAGTCCAGTCATGCTGTCAGTCAAACTCAAAGGTGTCAACATGTTGGCTTCAAAAGCAAGGCGGTTTTTGTCCTTACATGAGAGAATTGAAGCAATTCGTTTGCTGGATAGTGGACAAAGTTGTCGTGTAGTTGCAGCAGAAATGGGAGTTGAGCAAACTCAGATCCAAGGGATTATTAAGCATAAGCGAGATATTATGGCTGATTTTGAGAATAACATTAATCCGGAGTGTAAGAGATTATGTACAATCACACCAAAGAGTAGAGATACATGTACACTGCACTTGTGATATCCATTACAGTTTAAATGCTACTAACAACAGCTGCACGAAGTTTCTTTTCATTCCCTAATCATCAAAGGCACAAAAGCCGACTGTCTTTTGATCTCGGTGAGTTTGAGCAACTGCTTAATCCATCAGTTGTTTGAAGTGGAACACCTGTTTTCATCCCTAATTATACCAGCTGGCCTAACAAAAGTCAGTCCTGTGTTTGACAATCACAGGTAGGCTGTCAATTAATAATTTTATTTAGATGCCATTTCTACTGATAAGTGACGATTTAATGTACATGATGGATTAAAGTGGAACTTTTTCTTTTATTATTTTGTTATTTTCTTTTAGCTAATTAGCTAAACTAAATATATGTAATCTGATCGCATACTACTACTAATAATAATAATGTTAATGCTATTCAGTGCATAGTACATGTATTTGTCATGAACCAAGTTTGAGAGCTGAACCTGCCTTCAGAGGTCACCTGTCTTCAAGGGCCACTTTGGTCTTTTCCAATGGGTAGCCACTGTAGACAGGTTTGACTGTATATAGAGAACAATAGTATTGGGTTGAGATCTGCATCCAGTTTAGTTTAATTCGCATGCTGACAAATATTTTAGTTATTGAATGCCATTTTAACATATCTTAGAAAGCATTTACATCAAAATGATTAAGTAGTGTTGGAGGGGTGGAGGAGGTGTCTTTAAGATTCAGAAAGTGTTTTGTAGTCCCAAATGGGGAGAGGTGGGACAGTGCATACTACCCAAGTAAGCGACATTATCCAATTGAAAATAAGTTATTTAATCAAAAAAGCCTTTAGAAAATGACTGGAAATTCAGATTTGAAATATGTTTTCTTTGAAGCATTTATTGCACTTTCAAACAAAAAATAGCTGGTAGAATTAGAATTATCATGTATCATCACCATACATACACGCACACACTCACATAATTACAACCACACAGACATTATTTTAAAAAATACACAAAGTTTCTGTCTTTAAAATCCATTGGATAGTGGAATACAGTATTAACTTGTAGTTACTGACTTTCCTGCTCTCAGTAGTTCATTGGAGGGTTTGAAGACGATGCTACTGTCATTAATGTTTATCTTTGCACTCATTAGAAACTGGATAGTACTGTTCAAACTTCCCAGAAGATCTTGTTGAATTTTTTTCGTCATTGAAACATCTGCATTGGCCCCAATGCAGGATGTTGTTTCTATGTCAACGGATGTTGCATGCTCCAGAATGACTAATGTTGATATGGTATATGCAGTACGTGTAAAGTATAAAATGCTCTCACTTGCTGTGGTGTTTCACAAAGTCAAACTCCATCAACCAGGAGTTCTAATATCAGAAATTTAGTTTTGCTGGACTTTGCTCGCTTTGCAGATAGATCATCCTTCCCTCAATTACAGCTGCATTTCATCATTTTGCCTTAAAAAAAATCAAATTCTAACACTGCTCCTAATTTTATCATTCCAGCTAACGAAATAGTTACATTTTGCATTTTATGTATTAAATAATATCCAACTTCAAAACAATTTTGCCACTGATCATGAACTAGCCAATAATCTTTATTAATAATGGCTTAAACAGCCTCATTCAAGGCAATGAAGTGTAATAACTTTTGTTTGTTCAACACCAATTTCTGATGTACTTAAAAAGATTTACTGGAAATCATGTTTTATAAACACAACCATTTTGGGGAGGAGGGGTTGTGAGGAAAAAAGTAATGTTTTTCATGTCACATATCGTGATCTGGCAGGTATGATACAGTAAAACTTTGATAACTCAAACATCAATCACATGAATACCCACCATCACTCTAATAACCTGCTCAGTACTGCTTTAATACATTCTCGTGTCTTCTGCCTCAGAAAACTTGAAACTACAGAAAACTCAAGAGAAATTTTGACCAGCATTGCATCCACTGTTTGAAGTTTTACATGTGTAGTCAGATTCATTTGTGAAGGTCAAAGAATTACATCAGCCTAATACATGATTTTTGTATTATTCACTGGATGAGATGAGTCTCTATACATTGTAGGAAAGCAGCTGCAAAGTGGAGGCTGATATGCCACAAACAGCGGCTGAAACACCTTCTGAAGGAAACAGAGCCATTGAGATTGATTAACAGGCAGAGAGGTCAGTTACTTAAAACACATGATACAAGTTAGTATCATAACATCCCCATTTGTGAGTGTTAGTAAATAAAAATAATATTTGGAATAAAAAGATCATTTGGAGACATTATTCTTTATTACATCATTCCTGTAGCAGACACTTTTTCATTGACTGACATGATATGATATGATCTACAATGATTCCTCATATTGCACAGTTGTATGACATCATTGACTTTTACACAGTGTCATAATGGGTTTTTTGTGTGGCATCAAGCAGCTCAAATGGCATGTTCACTCTTCTGAAACTAGTTCATTTTTTAAATTTATTTTTTACTAAAAAAATGCAAAATTAAAGACATTTCTTGAGGTGACTGTGAAGTTTTATGAACCAGTAAACTTATTGGTTCATAACAGTTTTTATTTACCCTAACCAAGGTTATTGTTGTTGTTGTGGGTTTAACACCATTTTTCAGCACATGATAGGTTATACATGGCAGCCAGTTTTATCTGGTGGAGGAAGAACCCGGGAAAACCCCGGGAAGAACCACCGACCCACGGGAAGCTACTGGCAAGCTTTATCACTTATCCACATTGGCCGAGCCCGAGACTCGAACCCACGCAGACAGAGGTGAGATGGCAGTGATCGGTAAAGGCGAGCGCCTTAGACCACTCGGCCACCCAGGGCACCTCCCAACCAAGGTCTATAATTGTAAAATATCTTTGGATGTTTGAAATATTGAGAACATATAAAAACTTAAGTTTCCAACTGGACCTTTGGTCATTCTGAATCACTGGTATATACTTGGACAGATATTTATGTTCCTGCTGTATCATAATTTGAAGTCAAAAGTATAGTAACAACATCGATTTATATCTCTGCTGACAATTTTGTCCCGTCACTAGAGCCCTTGGAAATGTGTAATTTTCTTGTCTAAAGTGACAGGACTTAGAAATTGTCTCAATCTGTCCATCCATGCTACGATCCATTCATCTGCCTTGTGAACACTCTAAAGTCCACAGTGTACATTAGATTTGAACCAAATTTGCTGCAAAGCTTCGTCTCAACAAGAGCTTGAGCGAATTTATTGATGAGCACAGTCTGCCTATGTTTGTTACGGTTATGGCCCTTGATCATCTTAGCATTGGTTATTGCTAATGCACAATATTATGTACATTGTAGCATCCACATTTTTCATATGATTGTGACCAAATTTGCTGTGAAACTTCATCTCAACAAGAGACTAGAGAAGTTTGATTATGAGAAGATTCAGCATGTATTTCTAAGCGCTTTGGCCGATTGTCGACTTTGAATAGGCATCCCAATGGCTTGTGGGCACTCTAGCATTCACAATTTTTGTTTGATTTCACTGAAATTAACATTGAAACTTCATCTCAACAATAGCTCAGATGAGCTTGATGATGACTGAATTTTGACCAGGTTATGGCCCTTGTCACCTTAAAATAGCCGTCCCATTGGCTTGTGAACACTCTTGCATCCACATTTTTTTTATATTTTAACCAGACTGGCTGTGAAGCTTCACCTCAACAAGGTATCAGATGAGTTTGATGATTTTTACATTTTATTGCAGAGTTATAGCCCTTTATCAACTTAGAATGAGCATCTCTATGGCTTGTGAACACTCTAGCACTCTCACTTTTTGTTTGATTCCAATCAGATTTGTGGTGAAACTTTAGCTCAACAAGATCTTGGAAGAGTTTGAATTTGACCAGATTAAGACCTCAATTTACCGAGTTATGGCTCTGGAAAGACTCAGAATAGGCATCTCATTGCGATGCAGACACTCTAATATTCACATTTTCTATTTGATTTGAACTGAATTTGCTGAGGAGCTTCATCTTAACAAGGTCTCAGATAATTTCTATGATGATCAGATTTTGAGGATGTTTTACAGTGTTATATCCCTTAAGCATCTTAATGGTTTCTGAACTATGTGGCATTCACATTTGTTTGTTTGATTTCAACCAATTTGCAAATGAAATTCTCCTCAGCAAGGTCACATATGAGTTTGATGTTAAACAGATTTTGAGTATATTTTACAGAGTTATGACCCTTGACCAACAAACAATAGCTATACATTTCATTGTAGTTTGAACTTCAGCATCCACAACTTTTGTTTGATATCAGCCAGATTTTCTGAAAGCCTAATGTTGACAAGATCTCAGATGTTTCTGATGAGTAGCAGATTTATACCATATTTTACAATGTTTTGACCCTTGATTAATATTTTATTGGCTTGTGAAAAGTAGCATTCATAGTTTTTTGTTTTGATCATATTAGCTATGAAACTTTAGGAATTTAGATAATATCGACTTCAAGAAAGATTTTGACCATATTTTACTGAGCTTTGATTGACTCGGTACTATTAATTCCCAGTGGGAGGTGGCATGGGACAATGACAGTGTTAGTGGGAACTTCATTTTTGTTTAAAAGTACTGTAAGTACCAAACAATATCTTTTATGTGATTGTAAAATGTTTTCTTCAAGGGTGTAACAATTTGAAGGTATATGAATGTCATTAGTATTCATAGAGTTTTACCAGCATGTACAGTTCTATTATTTGGATGTGCATACTGCAGAAATGTGCAAATTGTGTTGGAGATTACAGCATTTTGAGTTAGCATGGCAATTAGAAACTTACCCAAAGCTTTATGAAAATGGCTTGCTGGCAGCAGTGGCATGATTTCAGATAGGACACATGGCACAGCAAGCAAGTTTTATCATCTGCAATTGATTTTTATCTGTAACAGTTTGATATATGTTTCATACTGCAGTGATGTTCAATAAGTGGTCTACAGCCTTGCGGCAGGTTAAGGAAGAGAAAGCAGAGGCTGGTCGTTATCGCAGAGAGCTAGAACTCATCTTACTGAGAAAACGCTTCACACAGTGGTGGGAAGCCACACAGCCACTTCTGAAGATTAAACCCATGATTCTTCGACACCAACAAGAACTGCTGGCTAGGTATAAATGATCATTCTTCAAACAGATCAACTACATTTCAACTGCTGTCCAGAAACTTTGGCTTCATTTGCAAACAGCTGTAAATACTTACACACCTAACAACAAGAACTTAGTAGACTGATCGTTTCATTGATAACAGGCAATAGTTTTTCAAGAATAATTAAGCTTATTTACACTGATTTGTTTAAATATTTGTGTTTGCACACTGTTCATTCTTTCAGAAAAAAACTGATATTTAAGAATACTTTGCCTTCAAAGATACTAATGGTTTTTTTTAAGAATCACAGTATTTTCCATTATTTTTGTTTTATATTACATACTGTTAAACTCTCTGTAGAACAGTAAAAACCATTTATGGATACCCAAGTTATGTCCATATTTCTTTTAAATGAAATGTGATGAATATGCAAAAATTAAACCCCTTCATTTTCCAGAATATAATTTAGTGTCTTAATTAGCTCTGTAGAAATACAACTTCAACAATTTTTACAAATATTTTCAGTTCATTCTATGGATGGCATGAGCTTGTGAAACAGAAGGCACATTGTAAGCAGAGCCTTGAGTTGTCTCACACTTCCACACTCAGGAGGAAATTTAACTGCTGGAGGTAATGAAGGATTGAGGAGCCAGTTATAAATACAGTTATTGTTACATAAGGCCAAACAGTAGTCACAAATTTATCCATCTGACATCAGCATTTTGTGAAACTTTTCTTGAACAGCTACTGGGATTTCACTAGATCAATTTTAAGACAAAATACAGACTCCATTACCAATCTAAAAATGATAAATAGTTTCCTAATTCTAGTCTGAACTATTGGAATTCAGACAAGCTAATGGAGACACTTGAATAACACTTGTATTGAAGATGCTGATGAACTTTTTCCAGGATCAAAATCATACAAAGATGGGATTGTAGTTTGAAGTTAAGCATAGGAGAAACAGTCCTTATTTTTCTCCTGCCCACACTGGTGGGAAGTGAGACATAGCAGTCACTTTTTCGATGGAGACAGGGGTGGAAAAATCTCTAATATGTGTGGTAGTCTGATGGGCTACTAAAAGGGAAACTATGGTAGTCCACAAGAAATTTTGGTAGCCCACATTTTTCAATGGATAAACATTTCCATTTAATGCTGCATTTAAAACATGTTGACCAATAAAATTGTAAGGTGGTAAAAGGTTAAGAAAAACAAATAGACAAATACTCCAAGTACATAAAATAGTTAATGTAATTATGTTTTTTATTTTTTTATTTTTTAAACATTCAGCACTCAAATATCTGTAATTTAAACTTGACAAACAATCAAGTGAAACTGTGTTTGACCTATGGCTACAAGAAAGTACAAATGCTTGAAGCATTAGAAATCTTTTTTTTAGTTTTTGCAAATAAATACAAGAAATAAACATTGTAGCTTAAATTATAAATCAAATGAAAATAAAATGTTGGGCCTGGATAAAAAAGGCCAAAGTGGGTCTTTAAACCACAATCCTGCGCTGCAGTTTACATTCACTGCTATACAGTATTGTAGTATTCGGCAACCCCCTCTGGCAGTTTGTATTCCCCTTCTGATTTTAAAACAAAAAACCTGAATGATATAAAAAGATGCATAAAACTTAGTCATTTATTCATTAATTTATAATTTCAAACCCATTTGTTGCCAGGGGGTCCCTAACATTTTCATTGTTGTGTTTCAAACCAAACAGGAGTTTCTATGCTAACACTGTGTCCATATTTATGTGGACTTTAGAACCTTAAAGTTAAGTAGTCAGGAAACAAAATTTGATAGTCCCGGGTGTGCGGACTACCGATTTGTCCACCCCTGGAGATGGCACTGGCATCGTCATTGTCTACAGTTATGTTGTGGTTAAAGTTTTTCTTTTTCTTACATTTCCTAAACCATTGATCAAGTCTCTTCATACATGGTATGAATCAATTTGAAGCTAAGACAATTCATTCTATAACATGCTGGCTTGCCCCTTTTACCTTGGGGTCAAGGTCAAAGACAAAAAAATTGCATGAAGGTTTTGGTTAAAAAAAACTGTATTTACTTATATATCCTAAACTCCTCAATACTTGGAATGAATAATTATGAAACAAAGACAATTCATTCTTCGACATGCTGGCTTGCTCTTTTTACCTTGAAGTCAAGGTCACAGTCATGGAAAGTTTTTTCAGTTGCTTCTGTTTCCTACACATCTTGGTGGATTTTTTTCATACTTGAGTTGAACCAATATGGACCTAACACAATTCATTCTGCAACACACTTGTAGTGATTGCAAGCATTTTAAACTTGAAGAGGATAATCACCACATGTGCATTTATTTGTACACAGTGGCTGGAAGTTAGATGGGGAAGCCATTTCTGTCAAGCAATTTTTCTGGGTCAGCGAAAGGGCAAAGAAAATTGATTAGAGGCTCTGATGCCATTAGTATTGCCACTGTTGCCCACCTCTGTAGACAACTTCTCTTTGCCAAGTCTCAGAAGGCAGAAATTCTCAGATCAAGACAAAAGTTTACAATCATTATGGGCCTCTCACAGAACTAGTCCCGCCATTACCGGCTTTGCAACCAAACTTGTATCTCACAGCACAACTCTTGGGACATACATATGTGGTTGCCATCTACAATGACAGTGCTGGCTATGGTGATCTTGCCTGTTTTATAGATAGTACTGGCCCTCAACTTTGGACCCTGACCCGCTTGATTCCAGCAATGGTATACCTGTACCAAATGGTTTTTGACTTCCAGGACTGTATACGGTGATCATTCCCAATATAACAAGTATGAGTAGAGCTTGGGATAATGACACCAGCCCCAACTCTGCCCTGGTTGCATAGCCTCACATTTAGCCACCAGCACTGGATTCATGATGCTGTTGCTAAATGACAGTCCACTCCCAGATGCCCAGTACTGGTCCAGGATGTTGTGTTGGTGTGAATGCCTGGGGATAAATGTATCCCAACAAGGATGGAATCGGTCTTGTTTACCTCCCTGCTTAGGCTGTTCCCTGACACTCTTAGTCACTCCCATTATAAGAGGCATCTGATGAGATCTAGTACCAGTCCCATAGAAATATAGCAGGCCAGCCACTTGTCACACCCATTTTAGGAGGCATCTGATGAGACTTAGAAGTATTATGGGCTGGCACCAGACAGTTCCATCACTGGTCCCAGATTTGTCACGACGCAGTACTGGCTACAGTGATACCCAAGTCCCATATGCCCAGTACTGGCTATGGTGATACCCCAGCCCCAGATACCAAGAGAATACTCAGCCCACCGCACATCAGTTTTTCAGCTCAGCCTCCGGGGTTCTGTCTGCCTTCACTTTCTAAACCACCTATAACCTCTCACTTTCCTGTCAACGTCATAGTCAAGGAAGACCAGCTGTCATTCATGCAACTATCACAGTCTGGTTGATTCACATACATGATTCATTGCATTGAAATGTCAGCTGACATTTATTTTTGCACTGGAAACTTCCCAGAATGTTTAAGCTAGCATGCGACATGACACACTCACTGATCTTTCACCCTTAAAGTCCCAGCTGTTGAAATATACATTGTGGGCCTCGACTGGCCAAACCTTCCTCTATTTGTATAGACTGGAAGCCCTTCCTTGACATGCAGCAACTGCTTGGAAATGTTGTAGCTATGGGATTCAGGTTCTTCTTAATTTCTATGGCTATTTTTCAGCAATGTGAACATAGTCTAGCTGTTCCATTTAGAACCTCTGTCTTATGTTTGGGTCATGTGCTAACAGAGTAGCTCACCATTCACTTGCAGTGCCATAGTTCAGAGATGCTGCATTGCCATGGGACCACAGGTTTCTCACAAAACCAATAGAGAGTTGCACAACTTTAAAAACCCAATGGGGGAAAGAGCATGCAGGTTACCTGCAGTTCCTGCAATTTGTCATACCCAATGCGTTTGTATTTTTATTTAGAAATTAAGGTTGATCACATTTTTTTTTTGTTTGTTGTCTTTTGTCCATGATCTCAGTGGAACCTATACTTATTGAGATTATTTTTTTAATACAAGCACCTTTATGATCAAGATGTGTCATCATATTGCAGAAACTAACGGGGTTTTGATTGAATTGTCTCAGACCTTGCAAAAAATGTGCCAAGCTCCCAACCTTAATCACTTCTATATGAGGTATGAGTGCAGATTAGTCCTCATTGCTTGCCTCCACCCCCTTAAGTGGGAAAAATCGTGGACCATCAACCTTCAGAATCAAGAAGCTGGAGTTCCCAGGAAGACTGTAATTTTCTCACATACTCAGCAATCCCTAATGCAGGTTTTTCCATGTGAACTTGAAGAGGCTGAACCTGCATGCATGGCTCATAACGGGCAATAGCGATCAGAAAAAAACCCTCAGATGAAGTAGTGGACAGTATCACCAGGTTAAGAAGGCCACCACTCTGAAGGATATGAAGGCATGCGGGAGAGTTTCTCCTAGTAGTACAAGCAAAACAGCATTGACCCCTTAAAAGCCCCCATTACCACAAATAGGTAACTTCCTCATTTGGCTATTCTAAGAGCTAGACCACATCATCAGCAAGAGCTACCATGCCATGATCTTGGACATGCTTTGGCATCTTGGAAGAGAGGACATGGGCCAAGTAATGATCTCTCTGACCTTCTGGCCTGTGTTTCTTTCAGACCAAAACTGTGCATTTGGTCCAACCAGAAGTGACTATGAGTTCAGATAAAGTACCATTTAGAACCCCTGTCCAGGACTTCTGTGGCTCAACTCTTGTATAAGACCTGCTTTATAGTCGCCCAGGCTCCAACGGGCAAAATAAGTGAGCTACATGTCATATTGATTGATCCAATCATCTGCAGCTTTCATCAAGATGGTTCGTTTACTCTAATGATGAGTTTGCTTTTATTGCCTGGAACAGGCTCGTACTGATGGGCAACCAATCAAATGTCTTAAAAACCAATTTATTCCTATGACCCTTTGGCCTAAGGGTGTTTTCAAGACCCCATCTGGGTTCTGTAGTGATACCTAAGTGCACTGAGCCAATCAGAAGAGGGATATCTTTATTATTCCTACCTCAAGTAGGTAGAGACAACTTTTCTGCTCAGGCACTGTTGTCAGCATATGATGGGTTAACCCCCAAGCTGCTTCATATACATTAGGAGACTGGAGTCTGGACCAACTCGAGAGTATGAGACTGTAACTCCAGAGTGTGAGACTGTAACTCCAGAGTATGAGACTGTAACTCCCGAGTTTGAGACTGTAACTCCAGAATATGAAACTGTAACTCTAGAGTATGAAACTGTAACTCTAGAGTATGAGACTGTAATTCCTGAGTATGAGACTGTAACTCTTGAGTATGAGACTGTAACTCCAGAGTATGAGACCATAACTCCCTTCTTCTCTTATCAACTCTTCTTAGGTATTCTGAGTGGATAACTTATTTGAAAAAGAAAACAATTTTTGAAAGGTAAAATACATTTCTTTGAAAATATTTACCTCATCAAAATACAGATACACCCTCAAGACCCTAAAAAATGTGGTGTTTTGGAAAGAATAGACCATAACTCGCTTTCTAATTATGTTTATTAAAACAATTGTTATACTTTTTAAATTATTGTTGTTGTTCACTATTTTCTATGTTTAATATCTAATTTACTGCATGAATTACTAATAGAAGCAGTAAATATTTAGATTGAATATATTTGAATAATGGAACTAAAGCTACTTTTACTTCATTAAAGAGCTGTGTCTTATAAATTCCATAATATCATAATCCAATGCAGAATTTTCCCATAAATTATTTTTTGGCGCAAATCAGAGAGGACATAAACAAGGTTGATTCCTCAGAAGCAACCGTTTATCATGAGAGTAGCTTACAAACCAGAAAGGGGCTCTGGGTGGCCGAGTGGTCTAAGGCGCTCACCTTTACAGATCACTGCCATCTCACTTCTGTCCACGTGGGTTCGAGTCTTGGGCTCAGCCAATGTGGTTATGTGAGAAACCTTGCCAGTAGCTTCCCGTGGGTCGGTGGTTCTTCCCAGGAATTTTCCCGGGTTCTTCCTCCACCAGATATACTGGCCGCCATGTATAGCCTATCATGTGCTGAAAAATGGCGTTAAACCCATAAAACCAAACCAAACCAAACAAACCAGAAATATTTCAGAAGTCAATAAAATTCACATCATTTTAAATAAAGTACAAATTAATTTCAGTTAGAAAATGCTTTATTACTTCTTTGCTGTAACTGCACAATTTTTTAATCTAAATCTTTTATTCTTCTTCTATGTTTCTATTTTCAGAAAAATCTTAAAGATGTCATTTAATTGTACAATTTTTGTAATCACTGTAAACAATAGATCACTGTGTTTTGATCAAATGAAGTTACTTAATATAATTCAATTTTGGAGCGTACATGTACGTTAGACCATGAACTTTGGACCTTGTACCTAGTACAGGGCTTTATTAGTGTCCATAAGAGGACA